>JAQIBA010000128.1:0-151499 GCA_028293925.1 Brueelia nebulosa | reverse complement strand
CTGAGAAAGGAGAGAAAAAAGAGGAAAAAGGCGGCTCCCGATCGTGCAAACGTTGAAAAATGTGTTCGTAAAATAATTGAAGTGTATCTTTTTCGTTTTTTTTTGAAGATCGTGACCGTGGTACAAGGCATTCTGTAACCACGAAATCGTGTCTTTAAAGAACCGAAGTCAACAACCTCCGAAACCTTTTCCCCGTTTTTGTTTATTTTTTCATTTTCCCTTTGTCTCTGATTCGAACGTCGGCGGTTTCCCTTTTCGCCTTTTATAATTGTTTCCATTTTTGCGGTGCAGTTTCTTCTTCTCTCCCGATTCTCTTTCGTTTCCGTTTCCGGTCCCCTCTCGAACGTTTCTCCTCTTTTGCCTTCATTTTTTTATTATTGTGTTATAATTAATTATTATCCTATTATTTAATTTTTTTTACAGAAAAGTTTAATGTATTTAACATTTATAATTTTACCTTTTTTCATTTCCATTTTATTCTTTTCTTTTCTATATTTTGTGTTACTTTCGTTTCTCTTTGGTCGTTCTAAACTCGTTTTCTTTTGATTTTCATTTTGTGCACAGATATGCCACTCATTGAAGAATTTAAAAATTTAATGCATACAACAATTAATTATAACATTTAATTTTTTAAATCAGATTTCTGTTAAATATTTTATAATACCATTATCATTGTGGGGTGTTAATGTATATCTTTTTATTAAATTTATATAAATATTATAATATTTTAAGGGCATAATAGCGGCCTCATAATGTTTAATTTTATTGTTATTTAGTATTTTATTAGTTCGTAATTAATTAATTATAATATTTTAATTAATACCTGACAATAATAGAAATGTAATAAATAAAAAAGAATAATAAAATTAGTATAATGTTTCCCTTCTCAGCTCCGTTTTTATATAATAAATCTTATGCTTTAGCAATTATAAGTATATATATTTATCTGCCGTTTTCTGGATATTTTTCTTTGTATAAATAATATTCAAAAGGTTATAATCTTATTCTTTCTGCTTTTTATTTCGGAATGAAAATTTTTTTTTCTTAATAATTTTATAGTAAAAATATCATATTTTATTGTAGATATTCTGTTGTAATTTGTATTATAAATACAAGGGCAACGCCCCCGTTGAGTTCGCAGATATTTCCAAGAAAAGCAATATTTCACACCTCCAAAGTCCCACCATTAAACGACTCCATTTTTATTTTTAATTGTTTTTCTTACCTTTGGGAATTCACTCTTAAGTGAGTTCCGCAGCAGAGAGAGAGAGAGAGAGTGAGAGAGAGAGAGAGAGAGAGTGGTGAGGCTGCGAAATTTTAATCGCGATTCCGAGATAACAAATTTTCCTCTTTCGCGACTTAATTAATAATTATAATTTTTTCCATTTCTTCTTTTTGTTTCAGATTCTGCCGACGCCATTACAGTTCTTCGTCCAACCGGCGAATGATCCAAAAAACGCTGCCAACATAACAAATAGGAAACCTCCCCTTTCCCTCCCTTCCATTCTTACTGCACTAATCGCTCTTTTGCGGGTTTCCGGACCACTTCGCCCCGGGATACGCCCCTGGACCCCCGACCCCTCTCAACAGTCTCACCTGATCGCCACCTTGCACGGCTTATTCACTTCTGCGGGTACTCATCCCCCCTTTCGCCCCTCCTCGCCCCTCATCGCCCCCCTCGCCACCCCTCGCCACCCCCGCCTTGATGAACGAGTGTTTGTCATGCCAGATCGACTCCGCTTGATAACACACAATACGGGCTTCCTCCCTCCCCCGCCGACTCCCGCACATTTCTCCTCCCATTTGCGTTAATTAATTTCCGATCCGCGCCCTCCCCCCGTTGCACCCCCGTTCCACCCCCGTTCCACCCCCGAATGTCTCACCTTCAAATCTTCCGCCATTTTCATTTCCACCTTCTTTCGTTCAAATGGAGGAACGAAAAGTTTTTTCCGTTTTCATCCCCCGCGAAGAGGAGATAATTAACACAATTAGCCGGAAGTTGTCTAACCCCATCCAGTGGAGGGGTTGAGGGTTGGGCGGGCGGAGGGGAGTCCGCTACTCGTCAGCAGCCTTTTCAAGCTCACTCGAGCTCACATTCACTCGAGGAATTTCATGGGCGAACTGCCTTCATAAAACGTCTCCCCTCCATTGAGTTTTCGTCTTTATGAATAATACAGGAAATATTGGCGTAAAGGGCGAGAGTTAGCCGTTAGGGGTTGTTCCCAAAGCGGGGTTCCCAGCGAGCGAAGGGGAGGGAAATTGTGTTTTCAGGGCGAAGTCCTCAACGGAGTTTCGAACCGATTCACCGCCTGAATCATTGCTCGACCTGTGGCGTTGTGGAAAGCTGAGCAAAGTTTCAGGTGTGTCGATCGGTTCGGCTGACGACGAAGGCGCAGCGGAAGCAGACGACGGACGAGAGGGGAGGAGACGTCACTGCTACCGATCGCCTGATCCTTGCTTTACCTAAGTATATTCAAAACCAAGATGAGCAAAGTTTCAGGTGTGTTTGTGGCACTCACCCGCCTCCGCCCCTGTCTCATTTCCACCTATTTGCTCTCCGCCGGGATTAAGGATTAAATTCAAATCAACGCTAAACGTCTTCTTCGGAGGGAACGACCTCTGTCGGGGCTTCCGATCGGAATCAACCCTCGGCCACCCCTCGCCCCTGCCCCTCGGCTTCCGCCCCCGGGCGGCGCCGCCCCATGAAGGACACACAACTGCCTCGGAGTCCTCCAACCGCTCGGGAATGTGGAAGGGAAACAGGAACACGCCGCGGGGTGAGAGATAAAGGGCTCTCCCACCCTTCCAAAAGATTTAAGTGTTAATGTAACATCCTTTCGCCTTCATTTGAGCTCTTAGACTTAATGTCAATCAGGAATGCGATGCAAGTTGCCTAGTCAGGAATATGCAGGAAGCAAGATTGGGGATGTTTTGGGGGTGGAAAGGGTTGGGGGTGGTGAGTCCGGGGGAATTCAGGAAAGCACATACGTCCGTAAAAAACTTGAGCATTTTTGTCATATCTGGGTTTCGAAAGGATTAGAATTTTTCGAGAATATTAGTTTTTTTTCGAAGTCGAAAAATTTTTTAAATTCTAAAAATTCCTCACGTGGATGAGAGAGTTAACGGGAGCCACCCCCGGGGTTGTCCGCCCTCTCGATTTCATCCCCAGCCCAGGTTTCATCCCCCGAAATCTCAGCCCTTTCTCACGTCCGCGGGAGAACGCAAGAAAAGTAAAAAATGCCGCGCGTGCGCCCCTCCGCCTTATTTTTAAAGCTTCGCATTCTCCGTCGAGGGCGGCTTGCGAGGGGGTGAGGGGTGGCTTCTCAGGTTTCGCCGTTTCGAGGAAAAAAATTGAAAAAATAAATTTCCTCCAGAATGGATTTTCTCTGGTTTTCCTCGGGGAGGGGAGGGCGAGGGGCGCCTAGGCAAAATATTTACAAAGCCCGCTCCTTCGGGGTGGCTTTTCCACCCCCGAACTCACCCCTTTGTTCATTTTCAAATCCTTTCGATGTCCGCCTCATTTTCTGCTTCTCATCTAATTATTTTCTCATTTTCTCTCTTGATTACATTTTTTAATTGTTTGCCGAGAATTGGCCGCTCTCGCCGAAGCGACTGACGGCGACCGACAGCAACGCCCCCAAAAGGCTTTTCAACAACCCCTTCAACTTCACAAGTATTTTTGTTTACTTTGTTGTGGTCCTAAATGTTTTATCGACGGTTGTAATTCAATTAAAATGGTTTTCGCGTAGAATTATTTAATTAAACGCTCTCCCTCCCCCCATCTTTCCTCCCTTTCTTCCCTTTCTTCCCTTTCTTCGCTTCCTTCTTTTTTCCACCCCCGACGACCCCCAAACGATGAGATGAACATCTAAACGCGTTTGCATGGGTTTAGGCGCGCATGCGCGGCCGCCGCTCAGACTACCGGAGTTTTTTCTTCTTCCTCGGGCGCCTCTCAGACGGTGAATTAATTTGTGTAAAGCGGAAGTTTGAAGACAAAGACATCGCCTCGAGTGGAAGCAGTGCCGGAGCCGGAAACTGCTTTTCATTGGCCCTCTGGTGAGCGTTTCCGGTTCGTCGTTCGCCATTTCTCTCATTCGCACAAACCACCGCATTCTGTTGTTTCTTATTAAATAACATTGGCTTCAAAGAGACATTATTGTATCTCTGTGTATTAAGGGCAATAGTCTAACAACAAGGGAGAGCCATTAAAAAAACAAAAACTGTTTTTTATTCGGCCCGAGTAACCGCAAAAGCAGATGAAACTACCAAAATGAAAAGAAAAAGAAATAACAGGTTGAATATTTTGCATGAAAACTGAATAAATAAATGGAAGTTACTTATGACTCGCGATCTTGTGCAAATAACGATGCGGCATTGAAAGGCCCAAACGGAGCCAAAAGTCGCATAAATTTGTTTTCCTCGCATTCGATCGGCAACTCGTGTCGGTTCGTCGTTGAAAATTCCCAATTTCCTTTTCCGGGACTGTCCAATTTGGGGGCATTATCATTTCCTTTGTGATCGGGATGTGAAATGCCTCCGCGATTGGTTCCTCGCCGACGGCCTGGAGCGGAGGCCGCCATTGCGGTGGGGCGTTGCGGCGTTGCCGAATGGCGCCACCATCTGGCGATGTTCCCGAGGAAACTTAAGATGGGAAGGATTTTCCTTTTGGAAAAGAATGAAAAGTGTTGCGGAGGCAGAAAATTTGAAAGTCGTCAGGTCGCATTTGGCTCCGGTGACGCACAACTTTTTTAACCGGCGGCCATTTTGAATGATTATTCTTTTATTTCTTTCGGGGAATTAGCATATAATGCAAAAATTTTCATTTTGCTGAATGTCTTTTTCTTCCTTTATATATCTCTAAATCTATTTATTTCCCGTCCATAAAATCAATGAGTTGAAGGAAAGTATGAGAATGGAAAAGGAAAGAAAAAGCAGAAGGAAGTGAAAGAATTGTGAGGGGCTGAAGGGAGACTAAAATTCTAATAGGAATTCATGGAAGTTGAATCAACAGGAGTCTGAATATAATTCGGGAGAAAATTCTCCTTTCCAGAGAACAATTTATTCGAAAAAAGCCAACTGTTGCACGCATTTCTGACGGTATCGATTCTCCATTTTTGGTTTTTTCGCCATTTGCCCGACATCTGTCGGTGGCCGATTTAACCACGAGAGCGCAGTTTGGGACTTGAAATTGAGCTTTTCTTTTGCGCCGGGAGATGGCGATTGCTTGCATTGCTTACAGAGATTCTGTCAGCAATCTCTTCATCTCTTATTGATAAAGACAAGGATTTGCCATACAAAAGTTGACTTTAATAGTAACATTTTAGGACAAACTTGGATTCTGAGAGAAGCATCAAAGTTCAACATCTTATAAGTGCAATAAATGCACAAATCAGATGAGCATTTGATGCAGTAAAGTAAATACAATAAAAATGACTGCAACAAATAAATGCTTTTCATAACAGTAATGAGATTTGAAGGCATTTTTTAAAAAATACTCCAAAATGATTATAAATTATTTTATTTCTTTTTCCTTGATTTGCCTGATGATTCACTATGGTAATCAGAATCTGGTCTTGGTTTTTGCCACTGAAGGCTCTTTCTCCTGTACATTGGCCAAGGGGGTATTGTAATCTGAAAAAAGAAGCCACAGCTCATTTTGTTGGATTTGTGCAACACTTCAAATGTCCACTGCTTGATTCAAACTAATATCATTGTGGACATTATTATTTGATTTCCTGACTATATTGTATAAACTATTTTTGCATATGCATTTAAGTGGAAAAATAAAGGCAGCAAATTAAAATCGAATGAAGAGTCTGAACATACGTACCAAAGCAGCTAAGACAAATCCGGCTCCTAAAATATAAACTGTCTGTGAAAACTGTTGAATTATATATCCCCAAATGAGTCCCACAACCCCAAAGAGAGTGATTATAAATCTAGAATACTTTTCAGCGCGCTCCTGCCCGTCAAAATCCTGAAAAAAAGAAATAATCGATCTAACCTGACTCGGTCACAAAAGCATTTGACAATGACAATCAAAAGCGTAGAATGAAAATTTATCTTAAATTTGTCCAACGGAAACTGTAAAGGTCTGTCAACTCACCATATGAGTCGGTATCGTCTTGAAAAAGTCCATTTTCCCTCTTAAAAGCTGCTGGTTGTTGAAAAAATGAGTCCGACACGTCAGTCTGAGAAGCAAAACATGCGAGGGCGCGTTCAGAAACTCGATTCCATCTTCACCGCCTTCTTGAAAATCCAATATTTACGTAAACAAAACGGTGATCTCAGTCTGGTGGTTCATGACGTAGGTGTGACACTTACGAAAACTCGAGTAAAAGGTTTAAAAATGTTTTTGATGATGTTTTAAAGTATTTTATAGCTCCGCCGGTCTTTTTACGACCACTCACGTGGCTTTTAATTTATTTTTGGCTCTGGAAACATTCTGCTTAGTCGGGGTAATTTGAACCGTTAAAAGGAAGATGTTGCAAATTCTTGGAATTGTTGAGTAAAAACAAAGAGCAAGTACCTAGGTTTTTAGAGTTTCGTTCGGCCTTGTGCGCTCACAGCCCGAATGCCACTTTAATTTTGTCTTATCAACTTTTCTGTTTGTTTAGTTTTAATGTGAATCATAAAGTTGGAATCATAGTTTTGTTGCTCTTCTTCGAGTGAGGAAGTTTTTATCGGCTGTGTAATATTTTTAATTCATCATTTGATTGTAAACTCCGGTTCGTTTTTAAAATCTTACATTATTTGGTTTTCATCTGAATATAAGTTTTTAAATGCAGGAACAATGGCAAGTAGTTCACTGAAAGAATTAGATGAACAACTGGAAGAGTTGGCCAAACTCAAGCTGAGTTCAGGCTCCAAAAAGGCAGGACCTGCAGTGCCTCCAAAACCCAAAAAGACACCAGCTGTTCCAAAGTCCTACTCTGTGGATGGACCAAGTGTGCCCTCATACAGTTCTCCATTACTGATATCTAACAGTGATAAAAATGGTCAGGTTTATTCCAATTTGCCTCAGGATATTGGTGAGTCATTTATGGTCAACCATTTCCTCTTATTCAGATAACTGACATCATTTCAATAATTATTTTGTAATCCTTTATTTCAGGTTATGGGCTGAAACAAAGTTCCTCCAGTAATATTTATTCCAATTTGGCACCCAATAAGGGTCCCATTTACAGCAATGTTCCATATCAGAATAATGCTTTATACAGCAATGTACAGACTTACAGTAATGGTGAGTTAACTGTTTAATTAATGTTTAGGCATTATGTTTTTTCACTTTTCATTTTGAATGATTTAAAGTTTTAATTTATTTGACAGTTGACGAAGTTTTTTGCGAAAACAAAAATTCGTTGTCGCAGTAACTACAAGTGTTTCGATTTAATAGCTCGTCGAGAAAATTATAGTAAAACTTTTTCAAACATTAGCAATAAAGATTTTTCATTTTCTTCCAGTTGGTATCGACGACCTTCCTCCTCCACCACCGGAACCAGCAGAATACTCAAACGTCCCGGGCGATTTTCCTCCGCCGCCATCGCCCGTTTCATCAAGCTACAGCGAATTGCGCAGGGCTACCAACTACCCGAATAACGCTCCAAATCATTCCAACTATAATGCGGATTATGGTGTCTATGGCACCAGTTCACAGGTAATTTTGGTTCCTTTCTTTACTTTTGCCTGATATTATGCCAAGGGCACACTTTTCTAATGGTTTCTTCTATTTCTGTTATTTTTAATTATCTATTATCACAGCAAAAATTGTAATAATGTCCGCTCATTCTGAAATAGACAATTGGACAGCAGTTTTATTCTTTTGATCGCATTCCAGAGTTCTACGTACGAATCAATTTACGAACCAATATGCCCAAGGTCGCCTTCTCAGGCATCCAATTACTCCTTATACGCTCCTTACGTATCTGGCAGTCAAGTCAGCAAGGAAAAGCAAGTGAATGCATTGACTGATTTGCTGGTTCAGAGTATGGATGCGTCTCCGGACGAAGACATCCTCGGTGAGTAAACAAGTAACGGTCACTTTCCCGTAATCCGATTGGTTGAACGCCTAGATGAATTGCCCAATCGAATCCCATCTAATAAGAGGCGCATTTTGTTACTCTCTGGCAGGAGTGTGTGAGAAATGTCAGGAATATGTCGTGAACGAGGGAAGCGGGTGCGTCGCAATGGAAAAAGTTTACCACATCGCGTGCTTCACTTGCCACCAGTGCAAAACCCAGCTGCAGGGGAAACCGTTTTTTGCTCTGGAGGGGAAACCTTACTGCGAGCAGGATTATCTGGTATGTCAGTTTGGCCGTCATAGAGTAAAAGCTCATCTTCCTTTGTGGGAGTGATTCTGAGCGTTGTACATTCCAGAATACTTTGGAGAAATGTTCCGTTTGCATGAAACCGATATTGGATAGAATATTAAGAGCCACAGGAAAGCCTTACCATCCTCAGTGCTTCACGTGCGTAGTGTGCGGAAGAAGTTTGGACGGCATTCCTTTTACCGTGGACGCTCTCAATCAAATTCACTGCATAACGGACTTCCATAAGTGAGTTAATTCGGGATGGAGGGATGTTCATCTCGATTATGGGCTCAGTTCTCACCGGGTTCTTTTCCAGGAAATTCGCCCCGCGATGCTGCGTGTGTAAACTGCCGATAATGCCGGAGCAAGGGGTGCAGGAAACCGTGAGGGTGGTTGCCTTGGACAGGAGCTTTCACGTGCAGTGCTACAAGTGCGAGGTAACTTTTAGCCGCAAAGCAGCATGAAATAGTCTAAACGGGAGTGAAACTAATGAATTTTCGATGGCAGGACTGCGGTTTGGTGCTGTCGAGCGAAGCCCAAGGAAGGGGTTGCTACCCCCTGGACGACCACGTCCTCTGCAAGTCTTGCAACACGAAAAGAATCCAGAACCTTACGCTGCCGCCGCAAACGACGGACCTTTAACCGATTTAGTGCCATCAAACACCGAACGGGGCTGTTTTTAATTAATTTCTCAGTGATCGAAAACCTATCGGGAGCGGTACCAAAAATCTTACTTTATCATTCTCGTTTTATTTATACACGCATTTTGATTTCAGTATCGGTTAAAATAGTTTAAGATAAATCTGAAAGAGAAACTGTAGTCGGTAAAGTCATAACATATGTTTTAGTGTTTTCTAAACGATGGAAAAGACCGAGAAAAAACTCGAGATCGTTTGTTGAATTACTTTCCAAACGAAAGGCAAACACGAAGATAACGACTGGTGGTCGGCCGTTGTTTACAATTTCCTGCAGTTATTTTCATACCTCTTATCGCTTATGCTAGCAGAAAATAATTTAACGATATTAGAGAAGTTTTATTGTTGAACTTCATGCAGACAGTTTTGTAATTAACGAATCGTTTAATTTCTGCACTGTCGGAGTCGCATTTAAATCAAAATTAGGATAAGGAAAAGTTGAGAAACGGTAAAATGAAAAATTACGACTTTTGATTGGTGCGTGAAGTTGATTTTTTTAAAATATTTTGTAAACGTTCTTTACAGTCCGATTCAAAATGCAGAATCGATTCAACTGAGCTCAGCTTTTTGCGACTTCTCTTTTTTATTTACTCAATTGTTATTTACAAAATTGTCTTTTCTTATTTAAATTCCAATTTAAAATTAGAATTTGACCAAAAGTATAAAAAAATGGCTTAAAGTAACGCCCATTACACAAAACCGTTGACAAAGGATTAACAGAAATCTCGTCTGTAAACAAAACTCATTGTCAAAATAATCAAAGGTTAGATAAAAGCAACAGAATCTTTTTAGCTACTCAAAGAACTCAAAGAACGAATGACTCGGCCTAATTAAACCATCTAATGAAATAGAATTTCATATATGAATGTGTAGATTGAAAGCAGAAGAATTGTGCTTCAAATTAATAACGTTTAGGAATGAAATATATATTTTTTTTGTTAGGAAATTATTCAGTGGGAAATTTCCTAAAAATATATTTATATATATATAATATAATTTTTATTTGGCATTTGTTATAATTTGTTCACTGTTTTATCATTTTAATATAATAAATACGTTAAAGGGAACTCTGTGTGTGTGTGTATGTGCACCCAATATTTGTTACCTTTTAACTAAAGAGTCATTGTTTCAAAGTTTCATCTGTGCCATTTATGGATTTTCAATTACTATTTTTTTGTATTTTTGGAGAGAATTACACTTTTTGGTAGAATCCATAGAATGAAAATTTTATTAACAATGAGGAAAAATTAAGTAAAAAACTCTTTTAAATAAAAATAAATTTATTCGTAACTATTCGAGACGCATATTCAAAATATATTCTTTGTGGGGATTTAAATACATCGGCTGGAGGGAATGACAATTCCCGTTATTCGGCATTATTTTCCAATTTCTAAACTTTGCAGTAATCTTTGTTTGGTTTTCTTGCTGCATTGACCTGTACAATGAATTAAAGCTTCTAACTGTTTTGTTGTGTATTCCTGGAATGATTTGAAATGTTAACAGAATGTCTCCAAAGTGTCAACAAAATGTCACGCACTGCTCTTACCCTGTTATGTTGCTTTATCCACTCTTCCAAGTTATTTTCCTCGAGATAATACGCCTTCACATACAGATCGACGTACTCCTTATTGGGAATGGGTTTGAGCGTTGTCAGCTTTTCCAGTTTGCACGTGAACTGAGTGTAGTCTAATTGCATTAGAGCTCTTCCTCCGTTGGAGCATTTCCTCACGTTGGAAAATCTAAAGGAAGACCACCACCGATATAATCTTGGAAGCTCCTTTTTAACCCCCTCCAGATCCCCCAGACACTCACCCCTCGACCAACGCATTGTTTACGATGTGAACAACGTTCTCCCACAGAACGTTGAGTGCCTCCGTTGGTATATTCAAATCTATACTCTCCAATTTCATTGAGAAAATTTGCAAATCCTGGAAAAGGGAAAGTCCTCCTCTTAACCAAAATCCATCCTCCCCAATTTCCATAAAGAAAATAAACACTCACCCTAACGATTCTGTCTATGTAAGGGCTGTGCTGACTCATCACTTCTTTCACCTCGAAATTGACCTTCGACATTTCCCTAAGCACTTGCTGCATGTCTATGATTCGACCGGAGACGCACATATACGCGGGTCGGCGCACGCCGTGCACGCAAGAAACGCTCTGTAAAAGTACCAAGAAAATGGCGTCCGAGAGCAACGAGCACAGTGAGACGAGCACAGTGTTCCTTTCAAGCGAACATCCGTACCTGTGAGTAAAAGTGTTGCAGCAAATGTTTTTTCTCCTCCGGGACCAAATGCATGACGTAAGGCTGTATGTAGTCGAACTGAGAGCCCAAAAAGACGAGGCTTTCCACCCCGACGACCCGTTCGCTGAGCCCAAAAAGTGTTTCCCCCTCCGTCAAATTCACCAATTCGGAGATTTTCGAAGGCACAATCTGAAAGGCAAACGATAAACTCTTGAGTTGTTGGCCCTCTTCTTTGGTTCTTCCTCTGACGAACCTTTGTTTTATTCTCCCCCGCTTCCTCCATCGTCTCGTTGCCGATCAATTCGTCCAGTCTTTGCAAAGTCGTCTGGAGTTTGAAACTGAGCATTGAGGCGCTTTGAATGGGCTGAAAATTTTTAATCTCCAAATAAAATTTCATTTTTTATTAAACCCCTCATATTTTACGTTCCAACGAACCAAATCTTTGGTGAAGAAGTGATACACATTATACAGATAATAATCGAACAATTGGCACATGCACAGAACGACGTCCAAAGCTATGGGCTTCAACAGTCTGCACATTTGTAAGTATTTTCCGCAGATTCTCAAAACGGTGAGCGTCGTATTCGCTAAAATGGGACACTGTTCTTTCGATTTCCTCTTTAACGGCTTCTTCTGCTTTTTCAAACCTGAAATTATAATAATGACTCATTGTTTCCAACAATTCTCCCTTCTCGAACGCGAACAGCCACAGGAAACCGATCAAACCTTTCATTTTATGAAATAGAGAAAAAGACATAATATATTTGGCTTCAGTTGTTTATATGACAAGTTTTTGTTGTAGACTTACAACGGTTACTGTAACGGTTACGAGCGGACAACGGTTTTTGGGTGATATAATTACGTTTTTTTTTTAAATGTACAGCGTGTATGTTTAAGGACTAAAGAAAGACAATAATGTAACAACAATTAAAAAGTAAGAAAAAACTGATAAAAGACGGAAATCACTTCTAATATTTCGACGTGGAAGCAGAAAGTGGGCAGTCGCACTCACCAGTTTCGAGGGAAGGGTTCTCTTCAACGAAATCTCTTTTCAATTCGTCATTTTCTGAATCCTCCGAACTTTCGGACAGGTATTCCGACAAAGGTTCCTGTAATTTATTTATAATTAATAATTCTAAGAAAATAAAAAAAACAACCGACTAATTATGTAATAAAAATGCAGATGGTAACAGTGATAAATAAACCGACTGACCAATCACAGAGAAGAAGCAAATGTTGGCAATGTGAGTTGACATAAAATTTACACTAACCCCCATAGAATTAAGTATGTCTTCCTCGAAGCTGTCCTCCAGATTAGAATCGAAGGGAGTTTCTCCGCCGTCCTGATATCTGCTGAAGTAATTCGCGTTCTGATAACTGCTCCCGTCTGTTGACGCACTGCAGGAATTGTTCTGATGATCGCTTTCCGATTTGGTCGGGGAAAGCGTCTGCTTTTGACCGTTCAATGATTGCTTTCTGTAATGTTCTATGCTGTTGCGAACGGTGTTGAATTCCTGCAATGGAAAGCAAGTGAGCGTCTCTGCAGGAGTTTGGGGTCCTCCTGATGTGAGTGTTCACCTGTAGGTGGGTTAAATTGAAACGGGGACGGACCGGACATTGCGTCCATGATTCGTTTTCCAAAAATATCCTCAGCTCCTCCAATTTGGTGGAGTGATAGTTTTTGAAATATTTCATCGTGAGCTGTCTCATGGATTCTTCTAATTCTAGACTTTTGGAGCCGCAGAATTCGTCTCCTATTTCTACCATTCTGAGGGGAAAACCAACATTTCAGATGTTATACTATAAGAATTAAATTTAACAATTACACAAGGCATTACCTGTGAACTAAACTTAATATATACAGAAGTTCTTCGAATTTGTAATCGGCGAAATCGTGAGCCGTTAGGAAAGTTGAAATTCGGCTTTGGACGTCGTTCCATAACCGATTCAACCCATTTTCCAACTTCTGCTTTACATACTGCCTGTTCAGACTCATCTCCACATCCTTTGAGGGTATGCCTGCAAAGTCAAACTCAGAAATGCAGACTCTTTTAAAGTTACAAACTCAACTCGCCTCCTACCTGTTTTGACTTGTTCTGTGTCGCGATTCTGGTGCCACTGCACAACTTGATAATATGAGTTGATTATGTGCCAGAGGTTTTGGCAGAGAGATTGCAAACAAGGAATAAACTGAGCCATTGGTACCAACTGAAACAAATCTGGGCTTGGAGACTTTTAACTGACAGGTGAGCTTTTGTTCTCCTCTGCTCCTCCCATACCTGACATAATTGTTTGAACTGCTTCTTTGCTCCTTTTTCAACACCAACAAATCCATGAACAATATTGAACATAGTACTGTGAATTTCTGAAGTGAAATGCATAAGTAACTGATCCATAACTGTCTGAGTTTTTTCTAAGAGGGCATAAGCCTCTTGTAATTTGCTGTATAATGCTAAATTAAACTTTTGACATATCTGCAACACAGATGATCACAATGAATTGGTGGGGAAATGAGTGGGAAATGAGTGGAAAATGAGTGAAGTGATCATCACCTTGCTGAGTGCAATATCTAACTGTTCCTCCACAAGGCACAGAGTCTCCTGTAGCTTCCAACTGAGTTGGGCAACGCACTTGAAATGATTGAAATTTGATGCCACAATTTGACACTCCAACAGCAAATTGATGGCACCAGGGTAATTTTCTTCTAATAGTAATTCTTGCAGTCTTTCATCTGTCCTTTGCTGTGCAAAAATCATATATAGCATGAGAAGAGACTGTCATTGTATACATTGTAAGGGACTGTATACAATCAATAAGGCCAGGCTCATTTATGGCAATTTTAAAACAAACAAACTTAAAAACTCACAACTCACCAAAGTTTTAATCATTTTTAAACTCTTCAACAGTTGATAAATGATTTGTTTCCTTTTATAATTGGCCAAAATTCCTAAACTAGCAGTTGTGAACTGTTGCTTGGTCAGATTTAAGTGTTGACGCCCCTCTCTACAAATGCCCAAAGCCGTTCCGATATCACTCGTCAATTGAGACATTTTCTCCAATTCTTTCTTACACAGAGATTCTTTTTCTAATATCATTTGAAGCATTTTTTTTGAAACTACACCATGCTGTCTATATAAAATCCTCAAGGTCTTTTTTATATCATCACAGTCTAATCCTTCTGGAAGTTTCTGAAAAAAGAATCCAAATGTACTGAAAATAACTTTTTGAACTCGTAAATATTTTCACAATATATTGTGATTTGATACCCTGAGCTGATAATGTTGCACATCAAAATTTTCATCACTATTAAAATAATTCTCATCCAAATTCTTTAGTATTACTTCATCCTCAATAATTTCCTCTTCTGGTTCTGTTTCGCTTCTCGTCCTCGCTATGTTTCTCAAATCTTTAACATCTTCGTCTTCTACCTTAATTCCATCTGGAGAAGACAGTTCGAGTACTTCTACACTCTGCTGGAAAATAAATAAATACCAATTAATTTTCAGCTTGTCTGACAACAGGACAAAATACCTAACATAAAACAAAAATACTAAATTGATAAATAAAAATTAAAATGCAAAATAAATAAATCACCTGTTTCTTCACAAAATTCAGGACTTTGGATTTAATCTCATCTATTTTGATTTTCTTTTCCATTTTGGGAACTACTCAAGAAATACTTTTCCTATAGAGACGGACTAATATGAAGTAAAGGCATTCTTTTAAGAGAAGAAGAAAAAATAAGGATTATATACAAATAAAATATTTACTACAAAAACTCGTATTATTTACTTTTTTGGAAACCATGTTTGACGTGGTAGCAACTCCTCATTTTGGCGACAAATATTTTAAACGTTTCTGAACGAACCCTAAGTATTCAACATGCCCGTGATGTTTAAAAATAACGGTTCAAAATTAAGCCGTAAACTAATTTGAACGTATCAAGCAGTAATAAAAACTCACTTAAAACAAATTTCTTCAACTTTCCAGGTTTTGTTCAGTTTCATTTATTCTGAGTTCAGCAGATTTTTATTGCTTTGTAAACACATTTTTTGAACCGTTTGTAAGAAATTCAAAGTAGAAACTGTATTAATTAGTTTGGCTATTTCAGTGATAAGCTGTATTTTTTTAGATTAATAAAAAGTATGGATCCGTCACTCAAGATTTTTGAAATGCAATTTTGTCTATCGAACCAATGTTTTGAGAATGAGGGGAACAGAAATCGGTGCTGAACTTGTTTTACTAAAAAAAGCACAGGTAGGAAATTAAAAACTTGCTTCGTAAAATGTTGGTTATTTTCGAGTTACCTGATTATTTACGGAACCCTTGGACGCTTGAGTAAAGGTTTTCGACCCCAGTGTTTCTCTTTATCGGTTTCTATAGCTTTTATTTACATTCTTCTATTACCAGACGCGAATGGATTCGTGGAAAATGGTGACAAAAGTCTAAAAGCATTTCTGCTAATCGAAATATGTTTCAAGGACGTAGCCTTAATTTACGATGATTATGGGAAGAAACTTTTTTTTAATGTGAGAAACGACGTTTAGGGTTAAAATACGGAAAATTTTATTTTGCTTTTACACTTTTTAAAACCGCGAGTGGGACCATCAATGGGAAGAATCGTTAAGAATACAACAGAGCAATTATACTTTCACGAGGAAACTGAAATTTTATGTTTATCCATTCGTTCTGCTTCTCTCCATATGTTCGCTTTTTTACTTAAAATTTTTTAAAACTATGTCGAAATACTTCATGTCAGGGATCATTTTCGAATTTATTTAAGTAAAAACAGTGCTCTTTATTATCATGATGCTCTTTAAGCATAAATATTGAATGAGTTCATTTTGATAGCGTAAATTTTACTGTTGAAAATTTCTGAGTTTGGACACTCAGCGATTGCGTATACTAAAAACACTTTTGAAGCTCCTTTTGCTCACAGATTCCTGCATTGACGAATTGCTTTGGATTCTATTGAACAAAAGAGAAAAAACTCTTTTTCGGTCGATAAAGTGGGAAGGAACACTAAAAAACAAAAAAATTAAAAGTTTAAGAGATGCGTGCTAATTTGAATTGTCTTTTCTTTTTTAAAAACTTATTATAAATAGTCTTTTCCGAGTTATGGTTAAGTTTAAAGATTTTCTTCAGTTATATTTGAGTTTTGGCAACTTTACACTCTCCTCAGAATTTGGCTTTTTAATTACTTTTTTACGACGCCGATGGTAATAAGCATCGTACAATAGTTTTTTACAAAACCAAAAAGTGGCCGCTTTTAAATTTCTTAATTTCTAATTGAAAATTAAACTTTCCCAAATATATAAATCAGCAAAGTGAGTTGGAAAATGGGACGAATGGATTTAACCTCCGAACGCTTTTTTCCGTTTAACTCACTGAGAAGTTTATTTATGAAAATTACAGCCCACATTTGATAGAGTTAAAGGCAACCGCAGTTAGAGTTTGGGACCAAGGGCAACCTCATTGGCCGTCTCTTCACAAGTTTTGAATGTCGTCTGAAATTTCATTGCAGTTTTGTGCTTAAAGTCTGAAAAGCCCTCATTTGCCTCCTTTGCGGATTACGGGACACTTTGGCATCGCTTCGCATTTGTTCTCTCCTTTATTCCCGCGAAAAGACTTCGCCTGCGATTTGGGGCGAAATCCTCCAAACAGTCGCGGCTGTTGCTCGGCAGCCTCGTTTCCAAGTCGTTCACTTATATTTACATATTTTTCGTGAAACGCCCCAAGGACGTCCAAGGCGGCGTTTGAGTGAGAGCGAAAAGGCGCCAACTGCTTATCTAATCCCACGACGGCCAATCCCTTCTTGCCAAAACGGATTATGTTTGACGTCATTAACTTGTAAAATTGAAATGATCAGTCCCTTGCTGTTCGTCTGCTTTTCTGGGTGAGGTTTACAGTGGACAAGTGAGGTTTTTATTTTATTTATATTTTTTTTTAACTGGCTTGGCTTTTTTTGAATAAGCACCGTAAGTCCTGCCATTGTTTCGACCGTGAATTTTAACACTTATTTATTCTCCCTCGAATCCCTCGCGTTTTTCCCTCTTAAAAAATAATCCAAAAAGAAGAATGCGGTTTTGTAATCGGTCATTAACATAGGCTGGATTCCCTCTTTTTTGAAATTATTAATTAATTTTTTCACACAGATGTTAATGAATGAATGGAATTTTTTGGTCTGCCCCCGGGGCCCCGAGGGCCCAGTCTCTGCGCCCTTTCACGCCCCAAATGCCCAAAACACTTGTTTCTCTGCGGCCAACATTTATTTATATTTTCTCAGTTCACAGACAGACCTTGGCCTAAAATATTAGCATTAAAATTGGCATTTTTATTTTGTTTATAAAACCGATTCGAGTCTTTTTATTCCCTTTTAAATAAGTAAAATGGAACATTTTGTCTGTGGAAATTTCTGAGCCGAATCACGGGAATCCGGCCAACAACGGTTTCATTATTTCATTTTTTATTAAAAAAATAATTAAGAATTTTAATTTTTGCAGTTGGCCACCTTTTGGTTCACTGTAAATTGTTGCTGAGTTTCCATTGATATTTAGGCATTTGTTTGATTTATTTGAACTTGTTTTTAGTGTTAAACCCAAGAGAGAGTCAGTGTTGGGAATATTTGCTATTCATTCTTTACTTAGCAGAGAATTGCCAATGAATTTTGTTTGCATTTGATTTAAGATAAAGGAATGAAATAAATTTTTTATATTCAGATGAGTCAAGTCAAATTTTAAACATTTTCAATCTTTTTCTCTCTGTGTGTGTGTGTGTTTGCACAATTTTGGATTGAGCATTTTGAAAAAGTGAATCAATCATTTGAGACTGTAGATTAGATTGTTATAAGATAATTAAAGCTTAGGTAACTTTTATCATGTTGAATTGCTACTGTTATGAAATTGTCTTCTGAAAATGTAATATCAGATTGTGATTTTGACTATTTTCAATGTGAATCTTTTTCTCTTTTATTTAATTATGAATTTAATGTGGATCAACTTTCGAAATGGTTACCAAATTCACTTTGGGAGCCACTGCCTTCTGTAGTTGGCTGCTGAATTATCAGCTTTTGGTGCCACTCAAGGGCAGGGTCATTCTCTTAAAATAATGTATACTTTTGCTAATTTTTGCATGCACATTCTCTTGTCTCCCTATTTATCCAATTATCAGTTCCTAAATCGGGCAGAAGTTGATTAAACTGTGACTGAAACTTCAGTTATCATTTCATGTATATTTTGAGTGATTCTCAATTGAGCAGAAACATTGCCCTTAAATAGAGAAATCATAATAATTTTATGGCTGAGAAACAAACTTATTTGTCATTAAAAGGCCTACTCTGAACCTTCAACTTGTGCTGACCGATATCATCATAAGCTGTTGATTTGCATCTTTGCTTTATATATTTCCCTTAATTATTTCTTTGTCTGACAATTAAAAGCATCTGAAACATTTATCAATTTGTGATAGAGATTTTCTGAGGGTCCACTCATGTCCTCGCTTACTGTCCTTTCAGCTGGCCTTTGCACTCACTGAGCTGTGCACACTACTGCACACTATCTCTTCCATTAATCATTTAGAAATCATTCTCATGAAGAATTAAAAATATATTCCTATTTCCAGTCGGTTACGAAATACTGATTTCTGACCCAGAATTCAATTTCCAAATAAAGATTTGATTGAACCAATAAAAAAAAGTGTTTAACCCTAAGATGCACGAGTGTTTCTATCTCGAGTATAGTAATCGAGAGATAGTGATCGCGGCCAAGTATAAGTTGGGCCTCTGAGTTGTTCCACAAGTGTTTTTTTATCAACTTCGTGATTTTTAAGATAATTTTTTCTCGTATGCTTTTGAGGCTGTGAGATTTCCATTGGGAAAATCAAACCAAATTTTTCGTGAAATTAAATTTTGATGTGAAACTTTGCCAAAGTAAAAGCGGTGGGTGTTTTCACATATGTTTCATTTACGGTTTTTGTGGCACTATTTCGATTTTCTATCATACGACTGCAATCTCTTTTATTATTTATAATAATATGTCTCATTCGTCTTTTTAATCATATATATATTCGTCCCATTTTCGAGTAAATCGGTGCGAAATTCCGACAATGGTATTATTAATCCCTTCTGCATATCCTTCGGGATTTATGTTTAATTTATAACAGTCGTTGTAATATTTGTTTTGTAATTATTTTAAAGGAATTTTTAAAAAGCTTTTAAGGCGAATCTTTTACTTTTGGTGGTTTCTGTTCCAAATTCAACGTTTAATGTCAAACGCGACTGAATTTAGAGAGCGGTTCTGAAAGATATTATTGAGTATACAACACTGATGAGTGACACACATAATTTCGAAATGTTGGGATTTTTTAAAAATAAATTAACCAAAAATGAACGAATGTCAGCAGTTTTTTGTTTTGCTACAGACAATGCGCTCCCAAATGATAGCAGAAGTTGTCAAAATGACCGCACTTTGCCGGGTCTTAAAGACCTTCACTCAAGCATTGCCATTAAGATTGGAATTTTAAATTGAAAACATTAAAAATAATTTTAAATTAAACATCGATTAAGTAATAGATAATTTATATGTTAAATTTTATGTTAAATGAAATTTCAGAAGGCAATGAGCGCTCACTCACAAAACTATATTTATTAGTATTAGTCATTCTTTAACAAAAAATACATTTAATTATGATAAAAAGATAATTAACCAATGAAATAATTAAAATATAAAATAATAAATTTGTAAATGGCTAATGTAAACTTAAAATTAAATAAAGATAATAAGATAAGAAATAAAATAATTCAAATTAAAAAATTCAATTTTTTTCTCAGAATAAAAAATTGCCTCTGCAGTCGATAACAATCAAAATCGGTGCAATTATTAATAGAATAATCAGTTATTATAAATATTACAGGAGTATAATAGTAATTGACATTAAATAAAATTATTAAAAGGTAATGATGAATTATGTAAACGAATCTTAGATAATAATATGATGTAGATAATTAATGCTTCCTGCGTTCGTCTTTTTGGTTTTGATTGTTTACCCGTTTCTTCACTCAGGGCCGTTACCACTTACGGTTTCAACTGGGATTGAACTCTCTGATTATTTTCTGCTATTTACATTACTTCTTCAAATGTTTTGCAGTTGAGTTTTTTTTGAAATTGGGACATTATCGATGCTGTTCTGCATTTATCTCCCCACTCTCTGTTTAGCGAGCGGAAAACATTGCCGACAGAATTAACTCCTTGCACTGTTTGATATGATATTATATTTTGAATGAAGCGAGTGGATGCAGGGCGAGGAGGGAGCCGTCAAGGTTTGCCAGTGAAAAGAGAATGCTTTGTTGGTCGGGAGATTGAAAAAATTAGCACAGGTGGAGCGCTGGGAAGGGGCCTTGAAAATGAAAATGTTTGCAATCACCGGCGTCAGTAATTCATTAAGACACTGAACGGATGAATGATGAATTGAGCAGGTAACCATGTCATGAATAAATCATTATGGAAAAGAAACCATTCGGAGTAAACGTTTGCTGACTGCGGAGGAGCCCCGCGAGGGCTCAAAACATGGCCGACCAGGTCTTTGTACTCCGCCCTTCTTTGAAAAGTCTCATCTCATTTCCTCGTTGTTTTCACAGGAATAATCCCGTCAAACTAAGAATCTGCCCTCATTTCCGTCAATAAAGTGCAGACGAATTCTGATAATACAATAAAGGAACACAGAACACTCACGGACTTAATTAATTGTCCTCTCCTGTTGTCAGCATTGTAATTATGCCTGTGTCAATTTGTTTCGACCGAATGGGCCGATCATTGTCTTCTTTGCATATCTTTTATATCTTTTTCATCCTTTTCATCCTGTTCGTCTTGTCAAAACTGCGAATGTCTTTGCGCTCTCTCAACATCCCCGAGCATTAGCGGACTTTGGTCAACATTGGTTGTTCAGACTGGACAGGACTTTGTTTGTTTTGCTCCTCTGGGCGTTTGTTCTGTTTGCTTCTTAGGCCAGGCGTACTCTTTTTCATTGGATGATGCATCGTGACTGAACGAATGCAGAAGAAAATCTAATTAAACAATGGAACGGTCAAACCGGTCATTTCGACCCCTAAATGACTTTGATGGAGCGTTATTTTAAAATATTTTTTTATGACTTTACATATTTCTTTTTGCACGTTATTTAATGCACTATTCTCACTATTGTCCTTTTTCTGTCTCAGACGTGTTCAAATGACAGCTGTTGCTTAAAATGTCAAGAAACCCATAAGGTCTTCTGCGAGGGATTCAGTCTCGTAATGGAGTGTGTACCTGAAGTAGCGGCATTTGTTTGCTTTCCCTTCGGATAGGCAGTGCACTTAAAGTGCAATTTGCTGTTCTCTCAAAGCAGTTTCTGTGGTCGAAGCCGACCCCAGTTGGGGGCAGCACCTGTACGCATTTCCACATCGCTGTACATGTTTCCACAAGCCTCGCTAAATCAATAATCGAAGACCAAATTAGAAAGCAGTGAATTTGTTAAAAAGAACAGCGCCCCCCGTAAAAGTAAAAAAATAAAAACAAAAAAACAGTGTAACGCGTTTTGTGTTAACGATTTTAATGAGACGTTCCGAAACGCAACGAAAACCCATTTTAGGTGGCTTTAATTAATTAATTAATAATTAATGCGGGTATATGTTGCAATGTTAAATGCTGTTCTAGACGAGAACCGCGACACGAATACACTGAGTACACAAACCTGAAAAGCATTTACTGTTAGAATGCATACCTGACTAGTGTGTTCAGACCAGTTGTAATGTTCAGCTCGGTGAACGAACGACAGAAATGTAAATCGCGATTTCGACCCTTAAAATTTATGTTGAAGACAGGTTTCTGGCGTGGTTCGCACACCACATCATTTTTTGAATACTTTTAAAGGTTCCATTAAGGTCGAAACAGAGCTTTTGTGAACCTTTAGGGGTTGTTGAAGGAAATAGGTGAGAGGTTGTTTGAGCGGAGCCGACGTGCAATGAGAGCCGAAAGATAAGAGAGACGAAAATGCACAGATAAGGACCGGCTAAATGGAACTTTTCAAATTTCGTTATCTCAAAAGTGTTTTGAACACTTGAAAACCCAAAAGGTCGGGCGGAAAGTGTCGCGAAACCCATATTCTGCACCGAAATGGAAATGACGTTTTCTGCAAGAAACGGTACCTCTATCTGTGTGCAGAATTAATTTTTGCCAGATGCTCACGTTCTGCAGCGTTGCAAACAAAGAACGTTGCTGGGGGAACACGAGTTAAGCTGTTTAAATCTTCAGCACAGGTGCTTGTCCTTGGACTTGTGAACTTTCAGGCAATCATTTTTAAAATAATTTAGAACAGTTGAAGTGTTTCCACTGAAATTGTGAGAAGTCGCCTTTTAATGGCCGCTTGAAGGACGTATCCGTCGAAGCATTGCTGAGGGATTCCCCTTCCGGGCGGCTTCTGCTGCCACGTCGCCCGCGGCCCAGGCACAGCATCCACGAATCTCCGCGTGCGTTTTCATTAACACATCCACTTCCTTTTATTATCACCACTCGTGGCGTTTGGGGTTTTTAATGGAGCCTTAAAAACTAAGTAAACACTTTAATGTCGGCGATTAAGATCGATTGCCAAAGGCGAAATGCGAAAACCGCCAAGCAACGCACGCTGGATGTTGAGTTAGGTAAGGCTGAGGTCGAGGCTGCCCTCTGCCACGGGGGAAGGGAGAGGAAAGCAAGGTCTACCTGTACTATCGTGGATCCTGTCCCCAACCACGACCAGGTATCCGCGGTTCATGTTGTCGGAGGGAAGGTGAGGAGAGGGTTTTTTAAGACTCGGATAGGTTTGAGGTGCGTATGGGTGGGGCGGGGGCGGGGAGAGGCGCAAATGTCAATTTGTGATGTTGTTGCGCAGGGCAAGAGCTTCATTGAGCCCACCCTGTCAACTCTTCAAATTTATATACTCTTATAACTCAAAAATATATTCATTTTACCCGGGGATGAATTTAACCCTTGATTCTGCAACTAATATATAATTTCAAAATTTTGGGATTATAATTAGGGAAAAATAAACAAACCAACGGATGCCCATGATGAAATCGGCCCATTTGAAGTTTTCGTCAGCAACAGATGCGGGAGAATAAATCATAAATTTTAAATATATATATATTTTAAAGGAAGGAATTTAAATGCATGCAGTGAAAATGAATATTGTAATAATATAAAAAAGGTTAGTGTGGGTTATATAGAATTATAGGCAATGATTACACCCCGGGGAACCATAAGGGTTAAACTTTCCCCTTTCGAGGGCGGGCCTTGAGCTTTTCACACTCATCTACCTCTGCCCCCGCGCAAGCTAAACATAAGCCCCAACGACCGCCTCCCTCCCGTCTTCTCCAAGATTCTCAAACCGACGATTATCTTATCAAAACCGATGGTTATCTGAATAAAGCGGGTCATTGAAGAACTCAGGTCAGTTTACAATTGGGTCGCGTTCACATCAGCCCGACAACAACAACAACAAGAACAACAACAACCACCACCACCCATGGCCAGGTTCCGATGGCGAAGGATGGCGAAGGAGAGGGAGAGGCAGAAGTGCCCGGGAAAGCACCGCCTTGTCCCAACCTGAGGACTCACCTTCATCACCTCTGTGACATTGAAGTTGACTTCTCCTTAAACGCTTCATTAAGCCACGGCTCTTTCGCGGGGCCAATGCATTAACTCTTCTCAACCTGAACCTGGTTTCGATCATGATGATAATACAGGAGCGCATAGTCAAGTGCGGACTTTGGACCTGTTATCGAGTTGCAGGCGGTCGTTTGGGGGAGGGGCGGTCACCGAAAGGGAGAGAGCAGAGGAAAGAGAGCAAGAGAAGAGTTGCCAGTGGCCGGTCATTCATTCGATTCATGACGAGAGCCGATTCCCAATGGCGGTAGGTCAGCAGCGACAGCAGCTGCTGCCGCTGATACTGTGTTTGGCATTGATCCATTCGTGACAACAGAATCATTTAGCAATATTATAGTCGGATTTATTTTAGTGCTTCACCTTTCGCCTACATTTGACAGACTTTAGCGGCGGCATATTTTTTTCTGCTGCTGCTGTGGTTTTTTTTTGAACGGTGACGGATGAGACTTTGGGTGAGCAATAGGAGGATTGGAGGCGTTGCGAGGTCTGAAGGTTTTTTAATTATTTCTGCCAGCGAATGCTCTGTATTTTGGTCGCTCGGGAGAGTGTTGTTTTGGAGGCGTTTGGGGGAGGCGTTTGGGGGGAGGCTGATGCGGGAGGTCGCAGGGGCAGAGGGGCAAAAGCTGTGCTGCAGGGACTGAGAGACGGTCACACAGACGGACTCTATGATCGCCTAAAATCTACTTTCCTGTGACCTTGGCTCAGATAACATTTTAACAATGCAGTCGGGCTCAAGAAGAACACGTTGTTAACACGTTTATTGTGCTCCCACAGATCGCATTTCGACTCTCTCTTTTTTCGCAGTTTTTTACGCTCGTGACTCATTTTTTAACAGCAGAGGGTTGCTACCCTTTAGAGAAAAACGTCTGAGCGGCGCCGATGATGTAACGGTTTCTACGGAAACTG
This sequence comes from Brueelia nebulosa, assembly GCA_028293925.1. Taxonomy (NCBI): domain Eukaryota; kingdom Metazoa; phylum Arthropoda; class Insecta; order Psocodea; family Philopteridae; genus Brueelia; species Brueelia nebulosa. The sequence continues at coordinate 126,670 of JAQIBA010000128.1, read as the reverse complement.
CGGTTACCAAAACAGAATGAGATTAAAGCGAAGGCTTTTCATTTTCTCCCTTATTGAAAGAATTAACCGACAGCTTTAGGGGCAAACATCCCCTGACAAAATGGCACAGGGCCGCGACTTGCAGTATTTCCATAAATGAGCCTATACCAGGGTCTTTACAGATGGACAACTGGTTTCTTCTGGCGGTCGCAGTCAGTGGTTCTGACCCGAATAGGTCCCCCTTCGAATTCACCGAAGCGAAAACATTTCGCCCTCAAAACAATAATGGAACATTGATAAAGGGAATGGAAAATAATTTGGACAAAGACCAAATGTGAAATCCTTAGGCGCGGTCGACGGGACGTGATCGGTGGTCGTCTGCGCGTGGCGAAGTGTCGTGGCGGTCGCCCGGGGCCCGAGTGGGCCCGAGTGGGCCCGCGGTGCCGAGGGCCTTCCCGCGGGCGATTGTTAGGGGGCGTCGGGGCGGAGAGTGGCCAAATCCCCGCGAACTTCTTTAAAAACAGCGAAAGCATTTACGCCTTGTTATGTAATCAAAAACGTCCTCGTTGGCAATAATTTGATAAATGAGCCGAGTGAATGTTTATGGGTTTTGTCCCTTTGTTGTCGCGGAGGAAGAATGTTCAGGAAACAGAAGTTAAATGGGCCGAGAGGCCTTGGAGCAGAGCTATCGCTCTCACGGCCTTTCCTCTTGCAGGAGAATCGCAGTGAAAAAGGCAGGAAAGGAAGAGTATGGCGGACGACAAGCACGGTCGTTCGGATTCATACCGAGTGGCCACCGTCACCAACCTGCAAGACGACAATAAGACGGCCGATGGCAAGACGAAAACGCGGAGGAAGGTGACCAAGAAGGAGGGGAACCTCGATGACCTCAAGCAGGAGCTGGACATCGACCACCACAAGATCAGCTTGGAGGAACTCTACCAAAGGTGAGCACCGGCGACCCCTCGCCCCCTCTCCGCCCCCTCTTCGCCCCCTCCCCGCCGCCTTCTTGACACTCTCTTCTTGCAGGTTCTGCACCAACCCCGAGACGGGGCTGACCTCCGCCAAAGCGAGGGAAGTGTTGGAGCGCGATGGGCCCAATGCTTTGACGCCGCCCAAAACAACGCCCGAATGGGTGAAATTTTGCAAGCAGCTCTTCGGGGGTTTCGCTCTTCTGCTGTGGATAGGATCAATTTTGTGTTTCATCGCGTACGGGATTTTGGTGAGTTGTCGCAATCGCTCATTTCAAAGGGGTGCATACTTAATCGGGCTGTGCTCCGATTGAAAATGAGTGATTTCCGTGTCGTTCTGACCGAAAGATTAAGCACTGTTGAGGGAAAGGGTGAAGGTGTAGTTAATAATTTATTCCCCTGTGGGGAAAGTATGGCGTCGGAATTCTTTCCGTAAAACTGAAAAAACATACCGGTCACCAAAAAATGAGTTTTTTTTTTAAAATATATGTTCAGACTAACTACTAATGTTAGAGAGATTGCATTAGACTATAAACTACTGAAGACTTCAGAAAAACTGCGTCGGAAGTTACTTATGATTAGACCTGATAATTAGCATAATAAACGATCAACATATAAAAATTCCTTGGAAACCTGGACAGAGCGTATTTACTGCAATAACCAAACCCATCTGTTGTTTCAACACAAACGTTCACCATAAAATGTCTTATCACCGGATAAGAAAGGTTTAAAAGAAACGGAACGACCGTTTTCTTTTAATTGCCGTCGGCGAGTGCTGATTCGCGGCGGACGTGGCAGGGGAGATATGAAAGATGCACAGCAAGGCAAAACGCAAAAAAAGAAAAAATGGTTGTGGCGTCGAGGAGAAATCACGAATCGAGCGAAATCCAATACAGGTTGTGTGCAGTGTGCAAAGACTGAAGAATGTAACTCCGATCGGAGGCCGACCTTCGTCAGCCCGACCAGAGACTTGATTTTAATTATTTTGAAGCCCGGGAAGGGGAGGGAAGGAGGGCACCCCGGGGAAGACGGGGAAGAAGGACCTTGACGAGGGAGCGACAAAGGCTGAAAAGTTGTCGCCAATGGGAGTGTGATTGGACGGCTGTAGGTGCGACCTCAGAGTCAGCTGAGTGTGACGACAAACCGCTATTGTCCGTACAGGTGGGAAACCTGTATGGAATGGGAGAGAGAGAGAGAGAGAAAGAGAGAGAGAGACGAGACGAGACTCGTTATCAATTCAGTCGACCTTTCGGTCTACATTGATAATTTCAACCGTCGAACGGTGAAAAATAAATAAAATTGATTTGATCTTATCTTTGAATGATTTTCTTTGATTCACACCCGAACAGTGATTTGGAATGAACGAAAATTAAATTTGCGGAAAAGACTCATTTTTGGGATTTTGATCGCTTCTCGCTGATGACCGTTTCTTTATTTCTTTCTTTATGCACCATCGGTTTATTGTTTGAATGGTGCGGACGCGTCATGAGGATTTTCCTTTGGGAGGAATAATAGGGAGAGAGAGAGAGAGAGAGAGAGAGAGTTGGAGGGGAGAGAAAGAGGAAAATATTCAGTTGCATTGAAAATAAGTCAATTAAAAGATGAATCTGCAGAAGGGCATTAGAATTCTCGGTGTGGCCTTTCATTGAAATGGCCGCAGAGTCAGCGGGGAATTTTCCAATTAAGAAATTGCCAAGTGAGAAAAAATGTAATGAGCATTCCCGTAAATGAATTATGGACTTTTAAGAAACAATTTTTGAGTTAAACAATGTCTTAAAATAGCCAAATAAAAATTGTTTTATCGTGAATTGTGAGTCATTTTTATCGCGAGAGAAAATCCTCTAAAAAGTCACAAAATCTACATCGAACGTTTTACCCTATTTTAATTCTATTAATTCCTTTTTTTCACATTCTTAGAATCTCTTCGTTGTCTGTCTTTTTCTTATACCCTTCTCATTCCTGTCATTCTTCCAGGCATCAACAGTAGAAGAACCAGCCGATGACAATCTCTACCTCGGCGTCGTGTTGGCAGCCGTCGTCATAGTCACAGGTATCTTCTCCTACTACCAAGAGAACAAATCGTCCAGAATCATGGAGAGCTTCAAGAACATGGTTCCTCAATTCGCCACCGTCATAAGGTATCTCTCTCCAGCCTCCCTTCACCCCTCCGCATTCCCCCACCACTCACCCCTCTTTCTCCCCAGGGATTCACAAAAACTCACCGTCCGCGCCGAGGATTTGGTCGTCGGCGACGTCGTAGACGTGAAATTCGGCGACAGGATTCCCGCGGACATTCGGATCATCGAGTCGAGGGGATTCAAGGTGGACAATTCCTCCCTCACGGGAGAGTCCGAGCCCCAGTCGAGGGGGATAGAGTTCAGCCACGAGAACCCCCTGGAGACCAAGAACCTGGCCTTCTTCTCGACGAACGCCGTCGAGGGCACCGCCAAGGGGGTGGTCATCTCCTGCGGCGACAACACCGTCATGGGCAGGATCGCAGGTCTGGCCTCGGGCCTGGACACGGGGGAGACGCCCATCGCGAAGGAGATCCACCACTTCATCCAGCTCATCACAGGCGTGGCCGTCTTCCTCGGAGTCTCCTTCTTCATCATCGCCTTCATTCTGGGTTATCACTGGCTGGACGCCGTCATCTTCCTCATCGGCATCATCGTGGCCAACGTTCCCGAAGGTGAGCAGAGGAAATGCCGCTGCGGCGCGGAGAGAGTCAGTGACGCATTGTTCGGTGCAGGGTTGTTGGCGACGGTGACTGTCTGCCTGACGCTGACGGCGAAGAGAATGGCGAGCAAGAACTGCCTCGTGAAGAACCTCGAGGCCGTGGAAACGTTGGGAAGCACTTCGACCATCTGCTCGGACAAAACGGGAACGCTGACGCAGAACAGGATGACCGTCGCCCACATGTGGTTCGATAATCAGATCATCGAGGCGGACACGACGGAGGACCAGTCAGGTAGGGGAGGTTGGGGGCGAGGGAGGGGCGAGGGAGGGGGACGGGAGGGAGACGGGAAGAGGGGAAATGAGCCGCGGTTTGCTCCTGTCCAGGGATCCAGTACGACAGGACCAGTCCCGGGTTCAAGGCCCTGGCGAGGATCGCGACGCTGTGCAACAGAGCGGAGTTCAAGGGAGGACAGGAAGGGGTTCCCATACTGAAGAGGGAAGTGAGCGGAGACGCGTCCGAGGCGGCTCTTCTCAAGTGCATGGAACTCGCCCTCGGTGACGTGATGTCGATTAGGAAGAAGAACAAGAAGGTGATTCGGTTGATTAATTTAGTAATTAATTAGAGGGGGTAATTGGAAACATTAGAAGAGTTGAGAGGCGTCGGCTGTTCAGGGTTAGGAGAAGATTTAACCTTTCTCATGTTACTGTATTCAGTCCTTCAAAGGAAATTAGTTATGACTCTAAGAATGAAAATTCGGTTTCTCTTTGGAGGAAGAGGAAAGGAAATAGTTATTTCCTTTGACAGAACAAAGGCTCTAAATAAAAATATCTGTTTCCTTTGTGAGTGCCTCGTATCTCATCTAATTCCGAATGTTTTTGATTAGGTTTGCGAAATCCCGTTCAACTCGACGAATAAGTATCAAGTGTCCATCCACGAAACGGAAGACCCGAACGACCCCCGGCATCTGATGGTGATGAAGGGAGCTCCCGAGAGGATCCTGGACAGGTGCTCGACCATATTCATCGGCGGCAAAGAGAAGGTCCTCGACGAGGAGATGAAGGAAGCCTTCAACAACGCCTACCTGGAGCTCGGCGGCCTCGGCGAGAGAGTCCTCGGCTTCTGCGACCTCATGCTCCCCGCGGACAAGTTCCCCCAGGGCTTCCACTTCGACCCCGACGACCCCAACTACCCCCTCTCGGGACTGCGGTTCGTCGGCCTCATGAGCATGATCGACCCGCCCCGCGCCGCCGTCCCCGACGCCGTCGCCAAGTGCCGATCCGCCGGCATCAAGGTCATCATGGTCACCGGCGACCACCCCATCACCGCCAAGGCCATCGCCAAGTCCGTCGGCATCATCTCCGAGGGCAACGAGACCATCGAGGACATCGCCCAGCGCCTCAACATCCCCGTCAACGAGATCAACCCCCGCGAGGCCAAGGCCGCCGTCGTGCACGGGGGCGAGCTCAGGGACCTCACCTCCGACCAGCTCGACGAGATACTCAAGTACCACACGGAGATCGTCTTCGCGAGGACCTCCCCGCAGCAGAAGCTGATCATCGTGGAGGGCTGCCAGCGGATGGGCGCCATCGTCGCGGTCACGGGCGACGGGGTCAACGACTCCCCCGCCCTCAAGAAGGCGGACATCGGGGTGGCGATGGGGATCGCGGGCAGCGACGTGAGCAAGCAGGCGGCGGACATGATTCTCCTCGACGACAACTTCGCCTCCATCGTGACGGGCGTGGAAGAGGGCCGTCTCATCTTCGACAACCTGAAGAAGTCGATCGCGTACACGCTCACGTCGAACATCCCCGAGATCTCGCCCTTCCTGGCGTTCATCCTCCTGGACATCCCGCTGCCCCTGGGCACCGTGACCATCCTCTGCATCGACCTGGGCACCGACATGGTGCCCGCCATCTCGCTGGCCTACGAGGAGGCCGAGTCGGACATCATGAAGCGCCCGCCCAGGAACCCGTTCACGGACAAGCTGGTGAACGAGCGGCTCATCTCGATGGCCTACGGCCAGATAGGGATGATCCAGGCGGCGGCGGGCTTCTTCGTCTACTTCGTCATCATGGCGGAGAACGGCTTCCTGCCGATGCACTTGTTCGGGATCCGTAAGCAGTGGGACTCGAAGGCGGTGAACGATCTGACGGACTCGTACGGGCAGGAGTGGACGTACAGGGACAGGAAGGTGCTGGAGTACACGTGCCACACGGCGTTCTTCGTGTCGATCGTGGTGGTGCAGTGGGCGGATCTGATAATCTGCAAGACGAGGAGGAACTCGATATTCCACCAGGGGATGCGGAACTGGGCGCTCAACTTCGGTCTGATATTCGAGACGGCGCTGGCGTGCTTCCTGAGCTACACCCCCGGGATGGACAAGGGGTTGCGGATGTTCCCCCTCAAGTTCGTCTGGTGGTTCCCCGCGCTGCCCTTCATGTTCACCATCTTCATCTACGACGAGGCGAGGCGATTCTACCTCAGGAGGAACCCGGGAGGTTGGCTCGAGAGGGAGACATATTATTAATGTTAAGTCCTTTTCTCTTTTTGTCTTTTCGTATTTTTCTCTATTTCTTCTTTTATAGGACAAATAGTAGATTTATATATATATATTTTCTCATTAGTCGAAACGAGCAAAAAACAAATTCGGACCAAACAAACGAAAAAACTCCCCACCAACATTTTTTCTATCAAATTTATATTTATATAGATTTATTATCGATATATTTATACTTAATGACCGATAGTTTTATTTATTATTTTTTTAATGAAATTCTGACTATTGTTTTTTATTATACGTATATGTTAAGAGTTAGTACAAAGTGCTGCGGGGCGGTTCCGCCCCTCCACTGCCCCTCCCCTCACCTCCCCTCTTGCCATTTCCCCTCTCTCTTTTTTTAAATCTGTGCCTACGCATTTTTTACTCTCTTTTACACGACTTTTTGTATATTATATATATATACTGTATATGATATATCCGGAATTGGTTTTGGGTTCACTATCGGTCGATCATCGGTTGGGCACTGCGTTCAGGTCTTTTCCAAGATGGCCCCGGGAAGTCGTCTGCTTGTTTTCCCTTTTAAGTGTTGACAATGTTTTAGTGCTGAGTGATGCCGGCGCCCGCCGCCAGAGCGCAGCACACGCGCTCAAATGGAAAAACCCCATTGGAGAATTTTTATTTTTATTTATTTTAATAATATTGAATAGTGTTGACTGCTGCTGACTGAAATGAAGTTGATAATAAAATTGTTGTTTTTTTTAATAATTAATTATTGAGTCCGGATTCGATCAGGAGTGTTCGACCCATTCGAGTTGACCAATCGGCGATGACCCTTTCGAGGGACCAATCGGCGACCAAATCCAAAAGACATAAAAAGCCTTATCAAGTGGATTTATTAGAGTGTTATGTATAACTGCTCAAAGTATGAGCCATAACAAACAAAAGCCTATAATATTCGTATGATAGTATAAAATATTTAGAATTTTTATTAATCGAAGCGTATTGTTGTTATAAATTGAAAAAAAAGAAAATAAATAAAAATCACGAGTTTATTTATACATAAACTCTTTTACGATGAATAAATATATAATATTTATGGTAAAAGATTTAATGTTTTGATGTAATAAACCATTTAAAGCTTATTATAAATTCTTACTATAATTGAAATTTTCATAATATTAATATAAAACTGAAAGTATAACAACCGATACTTAAAGATGGCGTTAATGAATTGAAATTTTTTAATAATATAAGTTTATATGCATGCATAAATTCATTATTTTATGAGCGAAAATAATTAATGAAATCATTCACGTGCCGTATAAAATTAATATAATTAATTCAGTGGAATCAAATCAATGAATGTATTTCGTGTTTCGTAATTATATTATACAAATAAGTGTTCAACGGTTTTTTAGACTGAAATTTGTTATTAGTTTTCATCTGTGGGATGCCGTTATAAGTCCTCCATGTTTTAATATTAAATGTTTTATATTTATATTCGTTCTACAATAAATGTTGGCTGTTTGTGCCGAATCAGGCAAAAGTGTGCCCAATATGAGAAAGGGTGACCGCCCCCTCTTCGGTCAGACACTCCTGATCACCCTTCGCCCCCTCGCCCCCGCCACTCTTACCCCCCAATCGCCCCTCCGAAGGGCGATCGACTGAACAATTACAGTGCCATGAGGGAGTCCGCAGAAACCACCGAATTACCGAATTAATTGTAAAAGCTCAACTTTTGAAGAAATAGAAAAATGTAAAAGAAGTAAAGGGTGATTTATTGATTCCTCTCCTCGCCGCGAAGTGACAGTGACGGAGGAAAAGCCTGAACGCAGTTGGCATGCGGGCAGGGGTGCCAACCCCCGACCTTCTCAGGAAGAAGTGGTGAGGCCTTCGACTTTGCGCGAAAAGACATTTGATGGGGCGTTTTCTCGAGAGAAAGTATTTTATGTATTTATGTATTTTGTCCCGTTGCAAAGGGGTTATTTGTTTTGTTGGAAACACAATGAGAGTCTTTCAAAGAATTATATGTTAATATTTCCGTGGATCGAGTGAAATTTAAAAATTAATATAATTTAAATTTTAAAGTTTAGATTTAAGAAACTCGGTTTGTTGCTGTTGTGGGATTTGTTTTCTGTCTGCGCGCTGCTGTTCAGTTTGTTTGGCTCATTCCTTTCTCCCGGACATTTCCTGTCTGGACCGCAAGAAACGGCCTGTTGCACCCCCTTCTCGTTTCACTTAACCGTCGGGGGTGCAACCTCCCCCCAATCCGTTATCGCAAGGGAGCCGTCCGACGAAATGGCAGTATTTGAAATTTCATCTGATTGTGCCCTGCATTAGTGATTTTGATCAGCTTGCCATATTATTCTGTTCACTTTGACATTATTTATATATAATAAAACAAATTATAAAATAACAGAAACCTTTTGTTTATTTTTTATATCCTTCACTTAGAATCAACTGTTCCCCCGTTCTTATCATTCCCAAAAAACTTCCGATTAACCCTCTCTACAAATCGAAATCAGCTTAAATAAAAAGAGTCCCATTTTCGGGACTTTGAAGCTCCATATCTCAGAAAAGGTAAAAGATATCGCAAAAGTTTATTCTTTTCATCCTGAAAACCTTTGTGTAGGCATTTTCTCTGTGTTAACGCGTGCAGATTGCCTATTTGACATTTTTCAGGGGAAATGGAAATTTCTTTTTTCGTAACTCTTTGGTACTCAAACTTTTCCTTACTTACAACCTTACTCGGGTCGCACTTCCGTTGAAAGGGCCATGCAACCAAACAAAAAAGTATTATCAATTACGAGCATTATGAACTGCACCTTATTTTTGTGAGGCACAGACCTACCCCTCTGGGCTGGGCCTCCGGGCCGGGCCACTGGGCCACTCGGGAGGGCTGGTGGGCCGCATTTGGCCCGCGGGCCAAAGGCTTCAATTAATTTTTCGAGCATTTCTAATTTAGATTTCCAAAATAGGGTTTTCAAAATGCGAGGCGGAATAGAAGTGAAAAGATCTCTGGCTTATATTATTATATAAATAAATTCTTTCCTTTGATTGGAACAGTTTTATGTTTTGGAGGAATTTCGCAAAGTGTAAATGAATGTAAACGTAAATTAATTTTCAATAGGTATCATTTATTGGCAGTTTATAAACTTTTCACGACCCACACTTAACACTTCCACATGACTTATACTGCGTATATATATATATATTATATATATATTCCATAATCTATTAATAAAAATACATTGAAAGATACGATGATATAAATATACAAAAAATACATTAACTCTAAATTAGTGTATACATTTTTGCATTACATAATTACACGATTTCAGTATTAAAATAAATGCGATGTAATGGTTTATACCCAAATCATCAACACCTATAATATAGCACTTAAAGCATTCCAACCTGCTCTCGACAACCCCCGGGAGGGGCTGCGCGGCCGCCCTCACTTCGCCCAACCCTCTCCGACACAAACTTAAATCTAAATAATTATCTAAGATTAAAGCTATTTCCTTTGTTAACCATTTCCGCCTGCGAACTCAGCTATAATTTATAATACTAATCTCGGGAAAGCTCGGAAAGCGCTGACGTCTGTCTGTCTGTCTGTCTGTCCGTCCAATGTGTGCTGCGAGTCCAAATAGAGAGCTTTGTAGGCAACCTAAGACTAGATGAATCTAACCGACACTCCCACATCTGCTGCAGTGGACGGGAGAGCAACCACTGCAGAGGCGCTCTTTGGCTCAGAGGGGTTTTCCACAGCATTCTGCCGGGATTACGCCAACAGTGTTCACAATTTCATCATCTCTGTCGTGGAATATCTTATTGCTGAAAAATGTCAATTTTCCTTTGAGTTGAACCATTTAGAGCCTCCGCAGCGGGTTGCTCCCCCTCCGCGGTCTTCCTTCCCTCGTTCACTGCCACTCTCCCACGAGACGTAATTATTGACTAGAGACAACGCGCGGGAGCCGCCCCAACTCACAGACAGACCTAAGTACATTGGGACAACCATCAGGGAACACAAGCCGGCGAGGAATGTCAGCGTCCAGATGAAGCGAAAGAGGCGGAAAGAGGTGGAAATCGTACCTGTTTTTTACCGAGACACCCCGCCCCCAGCACTCCTCACCCTCGACCCCTCATGGCGGCTGCACGTGCAACTTCAGTCTCCCCGACGTCGACGGACTGCAGGACCCGCAGGAACCCCCGCACGTCCCCGTCACCAGCTGCGAGCTCTGAAACCACACGCACAACATAGAAACCATAGCTGGGCACAGACGCACACTCGCACCCACCTGTCTCTCGATCACTTTGAGAGTGTCGTAGTTGTTGGTGAGCCATGTCTGCGTGGGGGGGATATGGAAGGGGGTGTTGTTGAGGTTGATGCGGAAGTTGCCCTGGATGCAGTTGGTGTGGCAGCAGTCGCCGGCCTCAGCGAAGGGGATGGGCCGTCCGAATATCTGCTTGGCGAAGGCGAAGTCTTGGGCTGTGGAGAGAGAGAGAGAGAGAGAGAGAGTGGGGTTAATGGAGGGCGGTGAGTGGGAGGGGGTGTGGGGGGGGGGGGTGGATGTACTCACTGTTGATTTCGAGCGTTTCCACGAGGAGTCGTACTTTGTTGAAAATGGTGAAACCGCCTTTGGATGCAGTGTCGGCGGCACATTCGCAGTCGTCGACCCGATTGCTGGAGTGGGCTCCCAAAGCTAATTCCCTCAGTCTAAAAGCAAAAGTTGACAATTGTATGTATGCAATTAGCCGTTTAGCAAATTGCATATCCAATTTGAAGACAAACCTTCTGTTAAAAAATGCAGAGTAATTTTCGTCAGAGGTGGGCAGTGTCAGATACTCTGCGGGGCTTCCCGTCGACATCCCCTTGCAGTATATCGAGATGTTCCTCCCTCCCACCAGCATCTCGTACTCCCTGTCCTCCCTCGCGTTCGTCTGCAGCTGAACTTCCTTGCAGCTCATTATGGCACCTGCAACCGACACAACGCTTTACACCCCATCCTCCCCCTGGTCTCCCCACGTGGCCCCCGATGCCTACATGGTCTCCTGTTGCAGGGTCTAGTCTTCGGCAGTGGCTTCGGCAAATCCTGGACTTTGCACTCCGCTTTGTTCACCACTCTTCCGCTCCTGTCTCGACAGGTGTAGGACATCTTTTGGATCCCTTTCCTCCCGCAGGTGGCGGAGCACTGTCGGAAGGGAACACCGTGAGTGGGGGCTGGGCGGGAGGGCGGGAGGGGTTGCCTGGGGCTCGACTCACCGGCATCCAATTCTCGGGCGCCCAATACAGCGGCGCGTCGCACTCCCTCAGTCTGCAGAGCCGACTGACCGAGGGACGCTCGTCCAAGTCGCAGAATCCGTCTCTGCGCTCCTCCGTGTTCTTCAGGGGGATGGGGTCGAGCCAATCGTAGCTGTTGACGCGATGGCAGGTCACCGTTCGGTTCTGAACTCCTTCACCGCATTTGCTGGAGCACTGGAAGACGTTCGGAGTGAGAGGGAGTGGCGGCTGAGGGGATGAAAAGGAGGGATGATTACCTCGCTCCATTCTCCCTTTATCCAGGTGAGGGGGCAGAGTTTCTTGGAGCACTTTCGTCGTTCTCTGGGCTTGTTCTGTTTGTTGCAGTATTTTTCGTCGACGGGCACCCATTGGCCCTCGCCAGGGTAGTCGTTGTAGGGGTTGACCGAGTTGTCATCGATGGGGACGTACCTCGAGCATTTGACCACTCTTCGTTTCTCGCCTCTTCCGCAACTCTTCGAGCACTAACGACAAAATGGAAGGGTTTTACATATCCTCTCATTGCTCCCCCGAAGGGCAGACGAGAAGACGTACCGCAGACCACGCCCCCGTCTTCCATCTGAACTTCCTCCTCGCCGGACACGGCTGATTGAAACAGGGCCTCTGCACTGGAGGCTTCGGCAAGTGGCTGCACATTTTGTCATGCAGGTAGTAATTCTCCGAGGGCGATCGACAGGCCACGAGCCGCTCCTGCGTTCCATTGCCGCATGTTTTGCTGCACTGCAAATCGAGGGCGAGGATTAGTATCCGATGAGCACAACAGCACCGATTTTCGTGATACGTACCGGAGACCAAGATTCCTCCACCCAACTCACGTTCATCACATCGGCGGGACATTCCTCCTCCTCGCAGGGCTCGTCCGTGTGGGGTTTGGACCTTTCGGGGCAGTAGCGGGATTCCACCCCCGTCGGAGACAAGCATTTCACCCTGCGAGTTCGGAACCCCTTCCCGCAGGAGACCGAGCACTGGAAAGAGAAACCACTTGAGTGACGACGCAACAGCAGAATAGTGGGGCTCGTACTCACTTGCTCCCAGTTGTAGGTGACCCACCGACCGACAGAATCGTGTCTCGGACGCCCCACCTTGTGCCTCCCTCCGTGGATGTACCCCCTCGCAATGCTGTTGCCCTCGGGGTAGTATTTGGGCGGGCAGGGGGCGGTCATGCACCGCTGGCTCATGTGCGCAGGCGGGGGCTTGGGTTTGTCCAGACACATCGAGTCGTGCACGACGTTCCCTTCTGAAGTTTTGCAGAAAACCGTTCGCTTTCGCACCCCTTCGCCGCAGCTGGCCGAGCACTACGGACAAAATTAATTAGTGTCCAACGACTGCATATCTTCTCGACCTGTGCGGGACTTACTCCAGTCCAGTCGGAGAACGACCACGACGCGCACAACATGACGCACTTCTCCTGGTGCACGGGCGCTGTCTCCGGGTTGCAGTAGCTCATGTCGATCACCTGATTGTCCAACCGACACCAGTGACCCCTGGTTCGGATTCCGACTCCGCAGGAGACAGAGCACTGGAAGGACGTCCGCGTTAGTCCCCAGCACTGGCGGATGCCATTTGGACTGCTTACCTCAGACCACTCCCCGTAGGACCACGTCGGACAGCTCTGCGGCTCGCAGATCCGCTCGATGACCTTCTCCTGTGGGTCGCACTTCTCTTCGCTCACGCGTCGACTCAGTTCGTCCGCGCAGTAAGCATCTCTGATCTGGATTCCCGATCCGCAGCTTTTCGAGCACTGTGCGCACAAAAACAGCGATAAACTCTCGGTGCCGTGAGCACTTACCATGACGACCAGAACCCGCCTACCAAACTCCAGTCCCCGTATTTCCAGTTGAAGACGTTGCATGGTCCCTCACAATCCTCCACATCGGGGGGCGCATTGGGGAGGTGCAGACATGAACTGTTGTGGACTGTGTACGCCTCTCGATGCCCGACGATCTCCTGCACGCATTCCTTCGTTATTCTTCTCACGCCCAAGCCGCAAGTGCTCGAGCACTCAGTTCTCCCCGTGATCCTCCACCTGCAAAACGAAAGGGGTGAAAGCAAGCCTTCACGAGCCCAATGAACTTATCGGGAGTGTTCCTACTTGAGAACGCAGTTGGTGTTGCATTCCTCCACGATGGGCGGGGGTTTTCTAATGCCGGAGCAGTGGGACTCCGCGACGATCTCGTTGGTGTCTACTGCCACGCAGACCATCTTCCTCCGCCTCTCTCCGTTGCAGACCTGGTTGCAAGAGTCCCACTCGTCGTCGAGGAACCTCCACATGTGTCTCTGGTCGATCTCCTTGGGGACCGTGTACTGATAGGTGATGTCGGGCGGCGTGAGGCTCCCCGCGGAGAGGACTTCCACGAGGAGATCCTTTTTCAGGGGCCTGGACGCGTTTATTCTCTCAACGGCTCTGAGGCAGCCCGAGTACTCGAGGGTGACTCCATCGTAGAATATCAGTTTGCGGAAGGTGGTGAGGACGTTCTGGTTGTTGAGGAGTCGCCCTCCGGTGAGACCGTCCGTCAGCACTGCAACCGGAAGCAGCGATGGTTAAAGCTCCAACATGCAAAGTATCGTCTTTAAATTCAAGTTCAGTTGCTTCACCCAAATAATTGTCGTCCCTCGCCCCGTCTATGCCATGCTGTCGAATGTCCAGGTTGGACGACCCAGCAGGAATCCGCACGACGGTCCTGTAGCCCTGCTCCTCCGCGGAGATGTTGAAAGAGCCGCGGATGAGACGACAGGTGTCGTTGTTCCCACCGCATTTGCCGCACTGATCTGCGAGAAACACAAAATGTTAACGCTATAAAGGCGGGAAGCAGGCCAAATGAGAGCTGCAGGGCTACCAACCTAACTTGACGTCGCTGAGGAGAATGTGGTCGCAGCCCGTGGGCTTGCACTGTCCGTTCACGCAGATGTCGAACGATTCCGGAGCGCAGGGCGTGCCATCGATGACCTTGTCCTTCAGGGGGTAGTATATGTTCGACTGGAAGACTCTGCAGTAAAGGATGCACCTGTCGTCGCCCGTCACTAAAGGAAGCATCAGCTTAGTATACGCCTTCCTGCACCGGAGGAAACCTTATCATCATGACTTACTCCCGTATTTCGGTATCCAACGAACGGTCGAGGGAACTCCGTGAATGTTGTGGCTGTTATAGTCGAAAGCAGAGCACTGCGCCTCTCTGAACCCTTTCGAGCCTTCCGGACAGTCCCTCGTCCCGCAGGACTTGTACCGCACCCTCCGACCGATGCAGTACTTCCCTCCGTTCTGGGGCCGAGGGTTGTCGCAGTCGCGGTAGGACTTCTTCACCCCTCCGCCACACGTCCTCGAGCACGAGCCGAACCCCTGCCAAGCACCCCATCCCCCGTCGATCTTCTTCAGAGCCGTCCTGTCCTTCTCCACACACAGGCCTTTCTGGCACCAGGCGTTCTCTCCGCAGGGAGTTCCGTCTCCCCAAGGCATGTGCAGCGTCTGGCACCCGTCAGAGTCTACCTTATTGCACCACAGGGCACTGCACACTGGCTGTAACAACCCTATCTCTGAGTTTCCATAATGCTCCTTTCCTTCTCTTTCCAGCCCCTCGGGAGCGGACGCACTCCTCCCCTGCCTCCCCGAGCACTCACCATGTAGGAGCAGATGTGCGACCCCTCCCCGTAGAGAAGCTCGCACTGCCGGTTCCCAACGATCGTCTCCCCGGGCAGCATGTCGGGGAAGTCGGTGATATAATCCTTGATGGGGCGGTCCCGCAAGCAGTGGCTGTGCCTGGAACTGCAAGTACTCGTTTAGATGGAGCGAACCCGCGGGGCCTCTTTCGGGGGCGCCTTCGGGGGCGCACTCACTCCAGAAACTCCGTGATGAAGTGGCGACTGCACTCTGACCACGACCAGGGGTCGGTGCCTTCCTTGAGGGAGGTGGACATCACGTGGCTGACGGAATCCCCGTTGGTGTGGGGTCGGCATTTGATCTCGGCGTCGTCGTGCGGCATGTTGAGGCTGAGGAGAGGGGAGGGATTAGGGGTTGATGTGTGGGGTTGGGGGTGGAAAACTTACACGTGTCCGAGTTCGTGGGCGATGGTGAAGGCGGCGCTTAGGCCGTTGTCCTGGACGAGGGAGCAGCTGCTCTTCCTGTCGCACATGGTGCCCAACTCGGCCAGTCCTAAGGTCTCACATTTCTGGGCGGAGGCGTTCCTGCAGATGTTCTCCCTGCAATGAGTTGGCTTTTGTAAATGATTTATTATATTGGGGGAGGGGGAGGGGGGGAAGAAGGGAGCAGCGAGGGGGTGGCGCACCTCGTGAGCAGCAGCGCCGTGTCGTGGTGGTAAGCACTGTCCTCGTTTATGGTGTTGGTGCTCGCCTGGTACCTGCAGAACTCCCTGAGCATTTCTGCGGCGCTCACCCCGTCGTGTGGCGGATACCGATGCTGAGCGAAATTCCTCTCGTACAGAATTTCCAGTTTGACGAGAGCGATCGTAATCGGATTCCCAATGGACGCGTCTTTGAATATACCTGAAACCTGAACGGCATCATTCGTCTCCACTTCTAAAACACTCCAACCGACGAACCGATGGCCGATGCACACTTACGATGTACATGAGAGCCAGAATGTAGTTCTCCACGTCTCCCCCGTGGTAGTTGGCCATCGAGCTGTCGGCCACCACCAGCATCTCGACGAAGTACTCCTGCGAAGTGCTCCTCTTCGACCTCTTCCTCTGGCGGTGGCTCTCCCTCGAGTTGTGGTCCTCCGGCTCCTCCCCCCGCGTCCCCCCGTGCACCTGATGGAGGTAGTCCATGTCGTAGTCGAAGAGCATGTCCGGGTCGGGCTTCCCCTCGGACTCGTGCTTCTTCTGCGACTTGGAGTGGTGGTAGTCATCTACGAAGAGAGGAACCATTAACGGGTCTCGTCGACACCTGGGAAGGTCAGTCAGGTTCACGGCCGGCGAATCTTCACGCACGTGTTTTCATTTCGGCCTATTACGATTGATAACGCTACGTGAGTTACAATGGATGCGTGACCGAAATTGTAAAAATTTCCGGTTTCTTCTGCTTCACACTCCCCCTCCCCGCCCTCCAAAGGTCAGCTATCACCGCTTCCTTTGTTGAAGGCTCCGAACACGTGCAGTCTTCTGCCACGTTCGGACGAGATTCTTCCCCGCGGTCGCGATAACATTTCAGGAATTCGAAACCCACGGGTAGGCGTACCTGGAATTCGTGACCCAATGATCTTTAATCGGTCGTGGCTTTAGAGGTGTCTCCTTCATCAATCAGAATTAGGTGTCACGTTTAAAGAGCTTTGACCTCGCGAGGAGAGAATAATGCGACCGGTGCGGCTGCCGTCCAAAGGGTTTCGCAAACGCGCGCGTGGCCGCCACCATCTTGCAAGACCTTCTCGCGAGACCACAGAAGTAATCGCGATGGCCACGAGCCCCCGCGGAGTCTCGGTGGCGGCGCAGTGTTCCCAGGGCCGACCTTCTATCTGCTCTTTCTGGCCGTTTACGACCGCGTCGCTGGGTGGCACGGACACAATAAACCCACCAAAGAGCCTCGAGAGGTCAAAGAATTCCATTATGGCCGAAGCCGTAAAACTCGCGCTCAATCACGGGGGCATTTCCTCGTACAATGGTGCGTTTTGTGGAGCCGCACAATGGCGACTGCTGCGATGGCCACGGCTCCTTCTGGTTGTGCCATCGATCCCGTGATAAATGCACTTGTCATTGGGGCCCGGATGTCCCATTTGTCGTGTCCCCTCCCACGTGAGCTCCCGGGGGCGTTCTCCGTGTAAGGGCATGGACCCCAAGGTCGTCGGCACCTCGGTCAGCGACTATTACTTCGCAGACGTTTCCTCTTTACGAGTGCCCCGTTGGGGGTCGCCCGGCAATTCTTCTCTGGGCTTGTCCCGATGACGCCCCCTCGGAAGTGCCTGCGAGGGCTGCGCACCCACGATCACAATAATTGAACTTTCTCATCGCTGAAGGTTATAAATAACCTCCTTCCTAAATCTGTCGATATATTGTAAGCAGTATGATGGTGGTACAACAGCAACATTACGTTGTTGTTATACAATGTCACACAAAAGTGAGAAAAGTGAGTGTAACAAATAGTAGCGAAAACATTTCGGTGATGAAAGTGAATTTGTAAGTGAAATTGAGTACAAAGGAGTACGGAGTACAGTTCCATATTTAGCGCTCCTCGGAATCATAAAATCAAAAGCGTTAATAAGTTATTTTTTTAGAGCGGGTTTTCAGTTTTTCGGTTCAAAATAATAACGTCTTTTTGACGAACTCAAAATGGCCGTCTTTGTTTACTTTTTTAAATTAACTCATTTGAGTGCAACCGATAAGTTCAGTTGCACTTTCGGCTTCTTTTGCTCGACATAAATAAGAAGAGAGAGAGTTATAAAACCCGGCGCGAAATAATTAGCATTCTTTTTTTATATCTCGTTCTCTTCTGTCGTTGAAGGGGCAGAGAACAAGATGGCGGTCACCTCAAAGAATTCATTAGGTGATTTAATTAGGAACTAATTAATGCAACTGACTGCGGAAGCAGGTTGTTGCAGGCAGTGCAGTCGGATTAATCGCCTAATAAAGATAAAAAGCATAAGTAAGTGAAAAAACCCGGCGAGCGACAGAACCATAAACAACTGCCGCCATTAATGGGGGATTATAATGCGAGAATTAGCTTATCTGACTGCATAATTTATTTCGGACTGCTGTTAAAATAATTAATTGAATTAATAATAAATAAATAATTGAAGTGCGAGCGTTTTTTATCAGAGATCACGCGTAGGCCGATTAAAAATCGAAAGTGTCACGAGACGCCCACTTCGTGGCACTTCCGATCGTGTCACCAGTCGACGTTTCGTCGACGGCGCCTCCCCAACTCCAATTTCAGTGAAACTTTTTTTGCTTTTCTGCTCGACTCTCAGCTCAAAACATACCGTAATTTAATACGTTTTATCAGTGCATAACGAGAAACAACTTAATTCGCATTAATAGAATTTTTTTTGCTGATAGGCCACCTTCGCGCTTCGCCATATTGCCATCGCGAGTGGACTCACCGACGAGGCCGCAGTGGTGGAAGTCCTTCCCCATCCCTTTCACCCCCGAGAGGTCGTAGATGACGTGCTCGATGGCTTTCGCGTGGTCCAGACTCCTCTCCGACGGCTCGATGAAGTAACTTCCGGTGGAGGTTCGAATTTGCCCCGTCTGAAAATAAGAGCGGAAACTGACATCATTTCCGAGTCGCTGACCGTTCAAATGACCAGTGCACTCAAAAAACGAAATACAGTTCCATTTTTCCCGCTCGGTGTGATTTTTACACTCGTTGACCTTTCGAGTCTAAATTCGATATGGGTTCCATTGTTTACTTTACGGAAGACGAATAACATTTATTTGAAATTATTCATTTATGTAATGAGTTCTTCACGCAGTTTTAGGACAGTTTTTGCTTTTATTCACGTACACATTTGCAATGGGAAAGATTTTCATACCTTTAAAGGTTAGATTTCTGAGAAGCACAAGAAAATGACAGAGTCAGTAGAAGAAGAAGGAGAACATTAATAATATACTGCATTTTCATACATGAAAGTAATCAATAAAATTATGCGTATTATTATTTATTTGCTGCCGATGAATAAAACAGACACAGTCTGATCCAGTCCCAATGGAAGCACATTCCCCTCAGCCGTCAAATAAACAATTGTCTGCCCCCGACCCCGTTGACCTCTTCGGGGTTATTTATCTGGTTCCGAGAAATCTTCCGACACATCATCTTCTAATAATAACGGCAGACGCGAGGGCAGACATAACTGAAATGAATCCATCAGGTGACGGCGTTTATCAGTGAGAAACCCGAACATTAACCCAATCACAGCAGAAAATATAATATTTAGCATATTTCTCGGAATGTAATAAGATGAGCCGAATCTCGTCGGACGCCTCGCCGGGGTTCGACTTGTTGCCAACATGGCCAACGCCACCCTCGGCAACGAGTCTCACTTCCCTCTGCAACCGTCCCCGGCGCAAAGTTCTGTTCCCACGAGAGCAGACGTCACGAAACTCCGTCACAGCTCCGTTCCTTGTTCGACTGCGCACCTTGATCTTTCACAGGCGATACGAACAGCGATCGTGATTTCGAAATCCATTTCCTGAACCTTTAGCCCTTGCCTGGGAGAAACACTCATCGGAAGTCCAAGGTTTTCGCTGCTCATGTTGGGGCCCTTGGATGGGAGCCAACCTAACGGCCGACCGCTGTCAGAGCAGTCAGCAACAAAGAACTGGAAATGTGTTGCACATGTTATTGTTTGTCAGCGGGGATTGCATAAAGAGTGACCTTGCCAAGTGGGAAGCTGACCCAACATAATATGTCCTCCCTTCCCCTCCCTTCCCCCCCGCGCGGAATGGATTTCGATGACTGATTCGCTGTATTGGGAATGGAGCAGGAAGCGGAAGCGAGGATTCAGGGGAGACATTTCCGGAAACCACCACCAACACTAAATTCTCGTTTATCATTCTCTTAATGGTGGAGGGCGAAGACGGGTCATTTTGACTACTCCGGTTAACAGGCATGGGAATAAAGAAAGGAAAACAGCAAAAGCTCAGGGCTTTCAAGCCATTATAAGGACTAATAATGATGAATTACCCGTGAACGTCGTGATGGAACTCGTTATGGAAGTTGCAAGCGCAGCGACGAGGAAAATGGCGGGAAGCTGAGCAAGGACATAACCTCCTTGGAGGTTACGGAGTGGCAGAAAAACCGTTTTAAATTCCCACCTAAATACAATCCTCCTCGAAAACAACCCGTAATTTGCGTCGAGACCATAAAAGAAAAATTATTTAGTCGTCTAAAAACATAGGTCAATATTTCTTCAATTCCATGTAAACACCCTCCGGCGTATTTTGCAACTGTAGACATTTTTTCCGCACACCCGGCGGGGATTTCTATTTCCACCGCCATTTTCTCTCCCAAATATGTTCCCGCTGGATTAATAGTTTTCCTTTTAAATCGTGACGACGTTGTCGAGATAAGAAAAAATTTAATATTGTGTTTATATTAATCGAAGGAAAGGCGAGAATGTAAAACCTAAAACTGCACCCCCAAACGCTTTTCCACCGTCGCTTGGTTTGCTGCAATCGAATTAAATAAAAATTGATAAGTGGATGTTGGGCAGAAAAGTGAAAACGAAAAGAATATGGCGACGATTCGAAAGTCGTCTTAATTTGTGAGATTAGACGGAGTGTCTGCCATATGATATCCCACCGCCCTCTTATTCCGAAGAACCACTTTGAATTAAACTGCCGACAAAACGCCGTTAATGGAGACTTATCTCGAAAATTACCTAATTGGTGAATCAGAGGAAAAGTGTCCAATTTTTGACATCCTCATTTGCCTATAAGTCATCGTCAGGGCGGAGCAAGCTCTGGGCGAGTGACCCTTTGCTCTTGAATTTTCACTACAAATTTAAATAAATCTCTTCCCGAGAAATAATTGGGAGCAGAGCAGCTGAGGACGTGAGCAAATCGATTTGATGTCAAAGGAAACGGAAACGGGTGCTTGCAGCTCTCGAGGTTAAACACCTCTTCCCTGAGACGTAAATAGAGAATAAAGAAAGAGAAGTAAATTCATATGAAGTGAACGATGCATTGAGGGCCTCGGCGAGGCGTGCTCCAGCGACCGAAGGGGCGTCGACACTTGAGGGGGCGCCGATCAGTGACCCCGCTGCGTTGGTACCTGAGGAGGAGCCCCGTCGTCTGGTGGCCGCTCGTTTCCGCCTCTTCCCCGAATTTCCCAATAAACAGACGCGGATGATGTCACCGCCTGGCAAGGTCATTTCATTTGAGCGCTCGTAAACTCTGCTCCCCGTTATACCTAATTTAACACTTAAATGGTTTCGGTGGGGGGGGGGGGGGCGAATCCTCCTCAAAATGGCACCGCCGCTCGGATAATGAAAATCTTAATTCTCGGCTTTAATTAAATAGGTGTGCGTGAGCGAAGTTTGGGATGACGCCCACGTTGAGTTCCTGCGATCCTTCTTTGTGATGGGAATCGGGTTGTTGCAGGTTCAGGTTCAGGTTTGAAAGTAAACGGATTTAATCAGTTCCGAACATAAAAAAGTGAGCTTACGAGGGAGAAAACCCAAATGAAAAAAAAATGGTTATTTTAGTTTTTTATGAGAAACTCTGATTTAGTTTTATTCGAAAATCCCCACTGATCGAAACCACTCTGTGGTCATTTGATTGCTTTCAAAATGGCTGCTTTTGTTTGCAGCCTTTCTTAATCAAAGCCCAGAAATACATAAATTAAATATGAAGTTATAAAAAATAATGAAATAATATTAATAATATTTAAATTTATGTAATAATAAAGATAATATATAAAAAGTTGTAAGTAAAATTATAAATTATTTCGATTAAAATTCTGTAATTCTTATCTTAATAAATTTATAACTTTGGGAAAACATAAATATACGGTATTGCAAATATAATAAAAAACTAAAGAAGTTTATATAAGTTGATTAAAATTAAAAAGTTTAATAAAAATATATCTTGATTGCTTGCCTATTTATTTCTGTGTAACCTCTGCATGAATATATTTTTTGTATACACTAATTCATTATATATTCTCCTCCCTAATTCTGAAGCAGTTATACTGTAATTTTTTTTTGTAAATGCGATGTATCTTGAAATGTGAAATGTAATGAAAAATTTAGCATAGTGAGAAAACCACCAATGCCTACGAATGAAATAACGGAGAAATATATTATTATATATATTATTATAATGAAATTATAATAAAGTCATGCAATGTAATGTACCTGTAGAAGGGTTTTACCAATGTAATAGGTATAAAAAATGGTAAATATATAAGGATTTATTAAAATTATATTATATAATAGACTTAAATAGTGTACGCACAAAGAAAGAGAGAAACACAACAACTGCTTCCATATGAAATTCATCTCTCTCTCTCTCTCTCTCTCTCTCTCTCTCTCTTTTCTCCTGAGGGCATCACCCTAATGCCGCCTCGGCTAATCAAACTGCAACCTGTTCCCACGCCCAACACCCATTAAGAGCCTTCTTCGTTGCCCACATTCTCTCCGAAGACAAAAGAACTAATTGACCACCTTCCATTCGGGAAAGTGTTCCCCAACCAACAAATGAGAGTTTTCTTTGAAATGATGTTGGTGGTCATAACATATGTCAAAAACGTGTCGATACCGAGATTCGGAAAGATCGTAAATTATATTTTATACAATATTAACAGTGTTGAGTTGAAGAGTTTTAACGATTTTGGGGCTGAAAAAGCGTTTTGCGTCAGGAGCGTAGGCAGAAGTTCTCTCCTGCCTTTGCTCTGCACATCATCCTCCCATCCACCCCGAGGGGGCCCAGTGGGCTCTTGTCCTCCTCAGTGGGGACAAAGGAACGAATCGCTTCCGTATTGGCTGCATCGGCCTTGGCTCCATGGGGCACTTGTGTCATGTGTTTCAGGAAATCACTCCTAATGGCCGACACGTGATTTTTCCCCCAAAAGTGTTTCTCCGAATGTAAACACAGTTACTCATCGGGTGATTTCATTTTCTTTTCTTTTCATGGCAATTACGAAATCTCCGGATGGTCTCCATATTATTATAGACACGATTGAGGCACACTTGTCTGGCTGGTCGTGACCACTCACGAGGTAGAAGGGAGAATGTAGTCCAAGAAGGCGGTGGAAGCGCCTGGGTGGCCTGCAGGCATTCACTTTTATGTCTTCACACTCTTTTCCATCATTCCCCGTGATATATTGTTCGCCAGTAAATAGCTGGCACTTAACGAACCATTTTTCATGGAAAGGTTACGCGGTGACATTCAGCCAGGCACAATGGCCGAACAGCCCGGAAAAGGAGGTGAGGCTGGGTGAGGTGACCCAGAGGCGGCTGTGAATGGGCCGCGAATGGGCCCACAGCCTTCTCGACCTCGTGAAGCGGACGGGGACCACCGGGGCCTTCCGGCAGTGGTCGAAGCACACGACATGATGTATGGCCGTGTCTGCAGGGGATCAAATGACGAGATAAAGAGAAAAATCGCCTTGTCAAATGTCTCCCAAGATGTCGCCTCGGACAGATGAGAAGAACAACGCCTAGCGACACACTTTAAACGATGACCTTCGATTTTCTGTCCTTGTAATAAGACACCCCCGCCTCATGTGTCTTTGTTTTCCATTTCGTCTTTCACTGTCTTCCGGAAAAGCCCCCCTCACCCTTTTCCCGCCTTTTTGGCAACCTCTCAAAAGCAACAAACGCAAGAAGCTTTAACCACTTAACTGTTTCCTCGGAGAGAGAGAGAGAGAGTAAACCGAGAGATATCACTAACGCCCTATTTCTGTTTACGAGTGAAACTGCCTCCATTTCCTCGGCCAGATGACAATTTTCTCATTTCCATTCCTCGAAAATGCACAAAAGGATTACTCCTTCGCCCGCCGAACTCGCATTTCATAAACATCAAATTCCAATAACAATTCTGCAGAGTCATTCGATATTATTAATACTTAAGAATAGAAGGGGGTGCAGTCCATTCGGCGGCCTCCGAATTCGCCAGTCCGAGTCAAATTTTACAACAATCGGTTTTCTTTTTCCGAATGGCGAACGCCGCCTCGTCCGCCATTTTGTCTTCGCAGTCTTTCGCCTTCCGCAAACATTAATCAAATGAAAACATTTTAAAAATGTGTTCTTTGCGCTTAAATTATCTCCGAATCCAAATCGGTCTGCCTTTCTTCCCAAGTCATTTTTCAAACTTTACAAATTAACCTCGCGTCGCGCGGGCGACGCTGAAAGACAAAAGGGCTGCCAACTGCCAAATCGGTTGGCAGTGCCTCCACTCGACAATGGCGGAAGGCCCGCGCGAGGAACAAATTTCAATCGAGGATCAATAAAATCAATTGATCGGGTAATTGAACGACTCCTTTGTGCCTTCGGATTTATGAATCAGCAAAATCGCTCCCTCCGCCCCCCGCCCCCTCCCGTGCCATCTACTTAATAAGGAAGGCCCATCTACTGAATCAGCAAGGTCATTTTGAAATAGCCGCCGCGCACTATTTATACACCAAACGTCGGCTTTAACGATTCGCACATGTGCACACATGTTTCCTTTGCCATTTCTCCCCTCCTTCCCTCCCACCCCCAAGCTTTTCTTGGCTTCCCCTTGCAAAATAAAATAAATTTCTCCGAGGATTATTCAATCCCGCGCTCATTACGAAACTTTTGGCTGTCGGCCTCCGGTCGGTTCTTCCGCCTTCCGAACTGAGCAGCGGCCTCGTCAGGGCGGCGGTGACTTCCGCTTGACAGCCTGACAACGCGCGCGAAGCGGGAATGGCTCATCCCCCGATGAGTGGGAGGGTGGGGGGCCTTAAAGAGTTGAAAGTGAAAGGAGCTGAGATTCCGAGAGAGTGATTTACGCCTCCCCTTCTTCCCCTGTCACCTTTTATTTATTTGAAGGAGAAATGTTTATGTAGCCGAAATGCAATAAAAGGGGAGCGGCTGTGGGGCGGGAAAAGGCCGATTAATTCCTTAAAACGCTGACGCATAATAAAATTAACGAAATGGGTTCTTACGGGTTTTATTTCTTTTTGTTCTGAGTTTAATGTCGAGTGAGGGTGGCTTTTGTCGCCTAAACGCCCTCGGTGGTCTCTGCCTCCCCATCTCCGTGAGCTTTTACTCAAAGGCTTCGATCAAAAGCACAGCTTTGAGTATAAATTAAGGAAATATATTTTTTTATACTTTACACAGCACTTTTTAGAGGAAAATATTGTAACTGTTGCAGTATTATAATTATTGTAAATTACTGTAAATTCAGAGTAATATAGTATATAATTATTAGTTACTGTAAATGTTATTGTAAAAATGAATTATACTGATATTGTAGATTTTTATGCATAAACTTGTTATGAGCACTGTGTTTATGCGATTACTTGAAACATTTTTTTATCAAAATTCGCTTCTTTTTGTAAATTTAAATTTTTATTGCGTATATATATATATTTTTGGTTTTTATATTTAGTTACTTCAATTGAATCTATTTTAATAATATAATATTCGTAAAAAATTCTTAAATTTTACAAAGTGAATTTGATTCTGAGATTTCGGTTTGTGTCCGGAATGAGTCCGCTGCGCCATTCAAAATCTATGGCCCTGTTACCGGTCCCCATTTGTGCCCACGTGGCAGCACCAAACCCTGGATCATCCTACTCGCGTTGCCCCACCGCCAAACCGTTCGCTAAGGTAGACAAAGAGTAGGAAATGTTCTGCCGCCATTAGTCCCACTCTCGCACAAATAGGAAATTGGCAAAGGCCCTGACGTTAAGATAAATCACATGGCGGGAGATGTCAGTCTGTCTGCCCGTCTGCCCATCGCACAAGATTCCAACTTGAAATGAAAGCTCTCACTCTCTCTCAAAAGAATTAATTTAAGTATCGCTGACTGATGCGTTGACCCAAAGACGCGCACAGTTTTATTTTGTTTAAAGAAATTTTAAAAGATTCCATTTGCTTTTAGATTTAATTGATGTGAGAGTTGAATAACCTTTTTATTTATTTCGAATTCGTTTTATGGGGAAATTTTTATTGGAGAAGCATAAAATGTTGGCATTTCGGCCAAGGTCCCACGTCAGTTAATTAATTACTCATTCCGTTTGCTTCCGAATCGAGTTTCTTCCTGCACTTCGTCTCCTGCCACGACCGCGACAATGGCGGCAGCGCAGCCTCCGATGCCTCAGCTATCCTCTTTGTCAGGGCCCTCTTCCCATCCTTCAAAGGTTAGAGCCGTTAAAGGTAACTGAGGTTTTCGGTTTTCGTTCCAAGGCGATTGTACAATAAAAAAATGGTTTTGATTGGGAGTGGTCACAGTTTTCTGAGGAAAGGAAAAAGTTATAAAAAGAGAAGGGAGAAATAGACTATAAGAAAGTTAAAATGAAGAGCATATTTTGTCCGGGACAAGACAACAATGAATTCAGATGACAAACCGGGAGCACAAAAACCGGGTTTTCGGGCGGGACAAAGAAAAAAGTGGCAAAAGACAATGGAAGACAATATCTAGGATCAATAATAATGTGTCTATCTGGCAAGCTTTTTATCGCAGCGTGACACAGAGACAGACGGACAGAATCACGAACTCAGAAACAATCGCAACCTAATTAAAAACTATCGACGGGCGCCATTCAGGGACACGCAAACCAATAAATTTTATAAAGTCCCAAAAAAACGTTTTTCTTCCGAAAAAACCAAAACAACAAAACCAACGCCGAAGACTAAAAAGACTCCCAAAAGCCAAAGAGGAGAACTGCAAATGCCTGCCATTTTAAAACCGCCTTTCAATCGCTTTGACCCTGAATTTAAACTTTCCTCCTTAACTCTGAAAAACTTCTTCGCCCCCGATTCTCGCTCATCCGAAATTATTCAACTCTTTCTCAAGGCCCATTGACCCATTAACTATCCCTCCCTCCTCCCTTCTGCCCTCTCCTCGCTGCCAAAGGGGTTCCTCGACCCAGTCAAGGTCATCCTCCCAAGGTCACCCCCGGGGGATTTCCGCTCCGGAAGAGGACAGGTGGCAGCCCTGCAGAGGCGACCGCTGTTTTATCACTTGTTCACGGCTCTCAACCTGTAAAAGTGTTGTTTTGTCTTCTGCCACCGACGCATGCGACTTATCCGCGGTCGGCTATTTTTAGATTTTCCCCGGAACCCGATAGGTTCTTTGTAGATTTGTGAGGGCATGCGGTGGTGCAGCGGGTGCGATGGGGAAGGGCAGTGCTTGCGCAGTGCTGCCAACGTGAGTCAGGGGCGTTTCTTCCGGGCTACGTGGAAATGTCCCATTGATTAAAACTGCATCGTTCCGAGGAAAGAGAATGAGTAAAGCAGAACGTGGAAGTAATTGAAAACGGGACACATGATGGGTCACGCCACTTTGTCACCAGATTCCTTTCCGGGAAGAAATTGCCTTCCCCTCGGTGGCCGAGCGGCGCCATGACGCATTAATGTCGAAAGCGGGAGAAGGCGGTGCCAAAAGCCCGGGACGGGCCGTAGCCCTGAGGTCAGAGTGAAAATAATTCCCAGGTGATGTCCTGTTATGTAAGAAAGGACACTGGACACCCACAATACCTGGCGTCAGTGGCGATTTATTATTGCCTCTGCCCACGCGTGACGCCATTAGCGGGAAAAGACGGAGGGGCAAAGCCCCGCTGCTGAAGGAGTTGGATGGTTGTGGCCTTGGGCTCCCAGAAGAACAACACATGCGAACTTTCTCAAAATAACCAGAGTTTATGTTGGCTTCGAAACCCATTCGGATTTCGTCTGGCGATGAAACGCACTTTGAGCGCCATTGTTATCGACTTCCGATCGCTTTTCTTTTCTTTCCTTCGAATTGGTTGAGTTGGAACGGCCGGCTTAGAACATTCAACTTGTTGAATTAGAACAGGCGGATTGTGCCTTAGGTCGAGTCATAAATAAATTCCAACGCTGTTGCTTTCATTATTTAGAGAATTTAAGTATAAACTCTCTGTTATATGCAGCTGTGCATATGCTGAAGGCAACAGAAAGGTTCAATAAAAAGAACGCGACCTAATGTATGTTTGGATGCTGTCGTCCAACCACAGACACATGGTGCGACATTTTCGGATCCTTTGCCTCGTGTCGCCAGCTACCGATGGCTGCTGCCACGTTCAGTTGAACGGTGGCAGAAATGAATCACTGGAGGATGACGAATGGTCGCACTGTTTGGTTTGGCCAAGTGTGATTGGTCATGATTCTCCGCTTATTTAGAATGAGGAAGGTTGTTTGTCTCGGGATTGGAAGTGTTTGTGTTGGGGGAGACTATTACATATGAATGAAAAAAATTAGGACTGGAACGCCTCATTCTGAGCGTAAATTTTAACCTAAATTTTGCCAACTGTTCTTATCTTTTGTTATTTTCCCCAAATTTCTAATGTTTTTTAATGTAATCTCACAATATGTCATGTTAATATGTGGCCAATCTCTTTAAAATGTCAACACGTATTTATCGATTATTTATGTAATGGTTATGATTATTTATTGCAATTTACTTTGTAAAATATCAAGTATAAATCATTTAGTATTAACATGTCAAAATACTGAAATTAAATTTAAAAATTGTAAAGGGTCAAAATGAGCTCCTCATTTAGATAAGCTGTAATCTTCGCCTTTGTAATTCCTCCAGGCTACAGACCTTTTCTTGGGTGGGACTTAACCCTTCCAACAGCCCTCGACAGCAACGACGCATAAATTATTTACTCACACGCACAAATAAACACAACAACGGAAGTCATCTGGCGTACAGAAAAGGCCGTAAATAACAAAGAGGGCGTTGCAAACGGACGCCTAATTTATTTCGGCTGAAGGCAGGTCTTCGAGCTGCGATGAGAGATAGAGAGCCGATGAATAATCACGGGATCATCTGACGACGACTGCATTCAGACGCCAAGCCATCTGCCCCTGCCGGAAGTGACTTGCCGGAAGGACCGGGGCCGGCCATAAAGCCATCCGCTGGACCGCCATTAACAGTCAGACGGTGCCCCGGAGATAACATCACCGCGCACTCTGGAATTCAGAGGCCGCCGGTTGTAGTGGCACTAGAGAGGTGCAAGACCTCACCAAAGTTCGGATTGGCACCGTCAACCGAAGCAATCGCGCCCACATCGAGTTCCAGTGTCAGGGCCACAGACATAAAGGAGGACTCTGCA
The DNA here is from genome assembly GCA_028293925.1 of Brueelia nebulosa. NCBI lineage: Eukaryota > Metazoa > Arthropoda > Insecta > Psocodea > Philopteridae > Brueelia > Brueelia nebulosa. Next base: position 97,529 of record JAQIBA010000128.1, on the reverse strand, counting down.
CCCGCGAGTGTTGTGTGGTCGGACGAGCGCGCCAAAATTTTCCGAAGGAGGTTGTTAAATGTCTTTGGCAGTCGGGGCAGCAGAGTAAACAATAAACAAGACCAGGTGTTGAGTTTGTATAAAGCCGACACCCATGAGGCTCCATTCGGGAAGGACTTACCATTCCGTGGCACAGACTGACTGCTACCGACGACGCCGGGTCCCCCTTCACGTAGCCCTTGTAGAAGCACCCATTCGACTTCGTCCGGGGCTGGCCTCTCGCCGAGCTGTTGTGCCATATATGGGTCACCTGAGGAGAGAACCACTCCTTGTTATAAACTAGAAAGCCTATTAAAGTATCCCAGGGGTCAAAATGACCGCTTTGCCCATTCCAGAGTTAGATAACTCCCTCCCTCCGAACTTAATCGCTGAATTCACTGGGTATTTTGCAAAAGACACCTTCCTCATGGTCAGTGGAGTCAAGCAAGAAATTATTAAGTGAGCGCGATGAGTGGGAAAGAAGAAATGCACGAGGCAGAGAACAAGTGCAATGCCATGGGAACCCGCAATCCTGGGCACACACACGACGCCCATTTCCATCGCCCCCCCGCATTACATAACCTTGTCTCCCGGTCGCCCTTGACAGACCTCCCATGACACTTTTCGGGAACCGTCGCTCTCTTCTTATACGAGCGACACGTCCCACCCGATTTCCGGCGGCGGATTCCGGGGGACAGTACCTGAAGATCCGGCGACGCGAATTTGGAGTCCTGCTCGAGCACCAAGTTGAACTTCTTCTGGAAGGCAGTGAATTCGTACATGGGGTGGGGGTCCCATATGTCGGCGGTCTTGTGCCTGAAGTGACCGCTGTGGTGCCTGAGCTGCACGGGGTCGGGGCTGTCCCCGTCGAGGTGGTCGCTCCCGTAGAGGAGGTCGTCCTCGTGGAGGCCCAGGGGGGAGATCTTGAGGGGCTTCACGTACTCCCGGGTGTCTTCTGCGATTTGTTCATCCTGTCCTGAAAGCGAAACGAGAATGATTCAACTGTGACCTTCATTACAACGTCATCTGCATACAGTTTTAAGGTTACAAATGCACTGCGGTTTCACAACGAATTTTCCCGTTTTAATATCAAATAACTCGAATTACTATTGTTGGGGAAGGAAAGCATTCTCACGAAAACTGAGTCTCAACGCTTCTTTATTCAAGACAAGACTCAGACTGATTGAACAAATGAATGAATGGGGTCCACTGCGATTAGCCACCTTATCTCCACCTTAGAATTTGCCGAGCTATCATCATTGTGGACATCATTGTTCTTTACACTATTTTAAATGGTTTTTATTTAATTTTTCATTTGCGGTATTCAACCAGTTACAATATTGCCTTTCTTCGGTCCTTCGCCAAATCCAAGATTGAATACTTTCAAAGCCCAAAACAAAAATTAGTTGCCATGGCAACGCGTAACGGTCAGAAACAAACAGCAAAATAGCTCGGAATGACTCGTCTTAATATTAAAATAATTTTTAATCCAATTAAACCAACGCCTCTTTTGGATGAAGATCATTATAATTATTCCTTCAACTATTCTTTAAAGAAATCAAAGCTTTGTAATGGAATAATTCCATTTTTTTATATCACTCCATTTATGGTCCAAATTCGATTTTTTTTATTTATTAATACTTCGAATCCTTCCGCGTTACGCATGTTAGTAAATTATCTACGTGCTGTACCAAATGTTTTATATTATAAATTACTTGAAATAATGTCATGTATAATAATTTTATTAAAAATTTTTCGATAAAAATATCCCAAATAAAATTAATGGTTTAATTTTAATAATTTTCAAATTATTAAATTTTAATATTATATTTCTTACACTGTAAGATTATTTTAGGTATAACTATAATTTTTGCTATAACTACAAGTTGTTCGTATAAAGGGATTGCTGATGAATAATAAAAAGTGAGGAAGAACTACATTTTCCCCTCTTTCAATAAATCTTTTTATTATTCTCACCCCTGAGAGAATTTACTGCTGCAGACAAAAAAGTTCGACAGCAACAGGAAGTTCGCCTCAGAAACAAGTTTTCTTGTCTGCCGGTCATGTATTGGAAAAAAATGAGGAGATAAATTTCAGGAAAGATGTTTTTTCGTGTTGCTGTTGGATCCGAGCCATCAGCTCTAAAGCCTTGTCCAAGCCTTTTAGAGAAGTCGGAAAGAAAGCAAAGATGCCCCGAACACAGGCAGACCACAGAGGCGAAGGACGCAGCCTCCGAGATGCGAAGGCCACCGCGATCGTGAAAGGCACACACGTCCTTGCAGTGGAAGGTCGTTCAATTGTGTGCGAGTTGGAGGGCAGCAGAAGAAGGGAAAAGGTCGAAACCTGAATCATTGGCGGGCATCGGAACGTTTTCCTTTTCCTCTTTCCTTTGATAGATCTTCTCGGAATTAAACCTGAGATTTTTCTCACCTTTTCCCACAGGAGATTAATTTGTTAATTAAAGGAAAATGCGAGACTTGTAATTAAAGACGGTAATTTCTAAGAAGTCTTAAGCGGAGAGGCTCCGATTCTGCTCCGCTCCTATCGGAACGATTCAAAGGAACGGCAAAGGTATATTTTATTCTATTTTATTTATTTTTTTGTTTATTATTTGGATTCCCTTCCTCTCGTTATTTATCTTTTGGCCTCTTCACCTGTCTGTCATCTTTATTTATTTCCTCTTTCGCTCGTTTCTTCTCCATATTTATGTTTATTATTTTTTTCCCAATATTTGCCCCATTTGATTTTGGGAAACGTTCAGAGTCGCCTATTTACTTTTTCATTATTTTTATTTATGCACGTTACCCTCTTTATTTACCGTATTTACTTATGTATTTTCGTTATTTGTTTTCTACAAAGTTTTCGGCTTTACTTCTTTTGCCTGAAAAAACACTCTCGTTTTCATTTATTTTAACGGTCCGAGGATAACACTAATACAGTGAAGATCCGAAGGAGGAGAGCAACCCCTTCGAAACATCCCTTCTGTCAATTTAAGATATGGCATCTGAAATGAAGGTCATTTTAACCCCATCGCCGTTCATTGCGTCCTTTAAAAATTAATATTCGAATGCGATGCATTCAAAGGAATTTAAAAAATAATGACGTTATAGCAAAAGGGGTTGAGTTAGGGGTCAAAATGGCACATTTTGGGTATTCTAACGTTATAAAGCTTTCGCTTTTGCCATTCGGTGACGATTAAAAGAAGCAACCAAAAGAAAGGAAAAGTGGACGGAAATGAACAGGAGATCCACGTGCAATTAGCATAATTAGCCCAACCCACGTGGGCGTCTTCTGCTGGAGACAGCCATTCCGTGGAATTCGTGCCGGGGGGCGGAGAGTGGGGACAACCGAAACAATAACTCTATTCATTCGTGAGCAACATGTGCGCCTAAGTGGTCACTTATCCCGCGGAGGAATGCAGATGCGATGCAGGGCGGTTCTTGCGCCCCCTCCGCCCCCGGCTCTGCTAACAAAGACGGGCAGCCATGAACTCTCGCCCTCTGGGAGAGCACAGAGCACGGGGACACCGAAGAAGGCAATTTCGAGGGAATGGGGGACACATCGCCATCTTTGTTTGAGCCCGGGGGCCTCAGGCATTTCCTCATTCCTCCACTTTCCTTTTTCAATGTCGTTTTTTTCTTTCTTCATTGATGAGATCGTCCAACCTGATTTTCCCTCCCCCCCCCCGCCCCTCCTCATCTTCTGCATGACTTTCCATTTTATTCACTTAATCATTCATATGAATTGCCGTCATTGTCGGACTGACTCTGACTGACGTCCGCCGGCCATTTTATTTGCTTTTTTATAACACCGTAATAAAATTTAATAATATAAATAAATAATGAGTTGGAAATTAAAAGTTATGTCTAAATGGACCGGTCGGCCTTTGAGCTTCTCCGTCCGTCCGCGCGACTGTCCGTCATGCGGAATGTCCACCGCGCGTTATCGGGGAAGCCTCCTTCCCGGGCGAGAATCGCGGAGGCTTTGTCTAATATAAAACGTAGAAAACATCAATAATTCCGGTCCTAATCAGTGACGAGAGACACACGTAATGAAGATAAACAATCAGAATGACCTAATTAATGTAATTTGTAATTTCTAATTAGGCAAAACCATAATTAGTGCAATAGATATGCAAATACGAGCGGGGGAGGCAATTCTTTTTCGGCCGTTTGAGGACATGCGGCACATGTCGTCATTTTCTTCTCTCCTTTTTCCGTTTCTTCCGCTTCAGCGCCTTCTCCCGTTTCCGTTTCTGCATTCCACGCAAGTCTCCAAAGTCAATAACCGAAAACATTCGTACGAAAACCATTACCCGAACGTTTTGAATTTCAATGAACATTTCACCAAATCGTTAAAAAAATAACAAAATGAGATTTTTTCGATAAAAATAAATTGAAAAAATGTTCTCGGTTTTGCGTGTGGGATTTTATTTATTTACTTCATTTCTTCTCCGACACCCGAAGAATTCCCCCGGGCGAGAGGGCCCCGTTCACCACAGAAGAGAACATGATGGAACAGATCGACCTGGCCAATGGCAGAGGCCCAACCAGCAACTCCTTCTCGAATCATTTCACTAATCGGAAGAATCTCTAAAGAAACGAAACTTTTCATTTGGCGGCCGGCAATTAGCATGCGAGACTCGTTGGCACTCTTCCATTCGGTTAATGCTGCTTTCATAATCTTTCCCCTCCCCAACGGCCATTTCGAGACTCCCCAGCCGACATTTTCCTGTGCCCTCTGCCCGCCGAATAGTCCCGACATTCCACGACTTCTCTATCAACCCCAAAACATTTCATTCTGCTCATTTTCCACGCCCAGTGCAGGATACAGTATAATGAGAGCATTTACTTGGACATATTACAACAGTACACTTGTAAAATAAAATTGGCATCGCCGGTAAATTATTATAATTCTCTGATTCAATGAAATTTAGAGTTTATTTACGGGGTTTTCGAGCATTAATGTCGGTGTCCGCGGTCCGAAGAGGGGCGGGCGGGGCGGGGCGGGGGCAACAAGCTCTTCACCTGTGGAAAATGGAGTCAAAGGCCTCTGCGTTCATTGATGACTAAGCAGAGGAGTGAGTGAATGAGTGTCACCATTTTTAAACGATGGATGTGCAAAAATCAGCACCTTTCGATTACTATGTAACACAACACCGGATGTGAGTGCGGGCGATCGGTGTTTGTATGTATGTATGGCTTATGGGGCGGGCGGTCATCTGAGGATGTTTGTTTCTGGGAAAGGCGCCTCAGCAATTTGTCGGAAAGAGTGTCGATCTATGCTATCTTAATTAGATCTTGGTTTTCAGTGTTTTGCGGAGAAAGGTTCGGGATGGAGAGTGCAGCCAAGGAAAGCGGAAGAAACCGCAGAGAAAAAAAGAAGAAAAGGAAGACACAACGACTGGAAACAAACTTCCGTTTGCAATGATGACGTGAGAATTTCCACCAAAACCTGTCACTGCACTTCGGCGATGATATATTTGTAATAACCTTTTGGCGTTTTGTTTAGACGAATCTCTCTGAAGATTCGCCGACCAACAAAGGCCCCCTTCAACAGAGTCGTAAACATTTTCCATCCATTATAAAAAATACAGCCGAATGCATTCGCGAAATGCACGAGAAATATGTCGCAAAGGGCGAGCTCTCAACGCCATTCAACTCCCCCACGAAAACCCACAAATGAAAAATATACAAAGTGCAGCACAAGCAGAGTGTCTGCAAATAAGAGTTTCAGTTTCTGTGGCGCCTCTCTTCTCGAAGGGAGCGGGGGGCAAGTTAATTGACCTCGCGATGCAACTGATAAGGTTTTAAACCTTCTGAAAAAACAACAGAGATGCTGCCGCCAAATAAAAGACTTCAAGGCCGCGAGACGACGCTTATCACTCCGTCCTTCATGCACTCATTCGCCTCTCCGCTCAACTACAACACTTCTCCCCTTCTTTTCTTTTGTCCTCGGTCAACACCTTCGCCGCCATTCCGAATGCCAAACTCCTTAGGAGCATATGCAGATCTCCCGATTACCGTAAATGATTTATTGAACTCTGCCAGTCTCAATTGCGGCACTTATAAATTATAAAGTGAAAACTCCTGACAGCGGATGTCTTGCATTGCGCCCCGCCCCGCCCCGCCCCCGCCCCCCGCGCCCCAAACCGCGTTACATAAAAGGCCGCAGACGCTACAGAGACAAATGGACGCGCTGATAGGCCGACCCAAGCCAAGTTTTAGATTTTATCTCCTGGGGATGCCTCCATGATGGTTTGGCGGTTGAGTGGTGTCACCACCGCCAACCGGAAACGGTCAGATTGCAACAACGCGGAAAAGAAAGTCGTTCACTTCCGTTGTCTTAAAAGTTCACACTCTGTCGGACCCAATTTCCGGATGACGTCAGACACCAACCGCCAAAAACAAAAAGGGGACCGAAAGCAAAAAAACTTTAGAGGATTCGCCCTCTTAAGAAAACAACCCCCAACGCACCCCCTCGCAATGTCTCATGTGGAAGTCGAGCGAAAAGAAAAAGCACCATTTAAGGTAAAAGTCAAAGTCAATCGTTCACTCACTCGATATAGAAATATGCTAATTTCTGAATTAATTACGGTTTATAGCTTCGCTTTACTAATTGATTATTCAAGGTTTTCTTTTTCATCTCTTTCTCTCCGTCTCTCCTTCGGCGGCTTTCGCACAACCGTCGAGACCTTCCCTTCCTGTCGGACAGCCTCGCGCCCTCCTTCGCGCCGCCTCCGGCGTCCGCACGAGGAAACGTCCTTCACTAAGGAAAGAACCGACGAGGAACGGCACAGAACATAAATAGGAGCCGTGGACCGAGGGCAAGGCCAATCAAATGGCAGGGTGAACTTGAAATCGCTCTCAGGGCCTGGAGACGACCTGGAAGTCCATCTTGTCGAGAGCAAAGAAGAAGATGGCGACGAGGAGGAGTCGAAAGTGGTCTCGATGAACCGCAGCAAGTTCTCTTTGATTATTCTCCCGATCTCAGTTAAAGTTTCAGAACGAAGCGGTTGAGGAGGAAGAGGAAAATTGTCACTGATAAATTCACCTTCGTTGTAATTCGGATGAATTCAAGATGGCTGCCTTTGTATGCTTTTGGCTCGACTTTGTTTTTTTCTTGTTCCTGTTTTAATTGCTTCTCTCACCGCAGCTGCAGATGCAATCCGGGAACTCTGAGTTGCTGCCTTTGGGGATTAATAGAAGACAGAGAGACAGATTATACAGAAGACGGACGGACGGACGGACGGACGGTAGCCGTTCCGTATTATCTGTATTCTTTAGTATTCGTTTCTTCTATTATTTCTATTTCTATTTCTAATACATTTCTGTTTCTTTTGTATTTATAAAATATTCCACTTTCTTCTGAATTTTTTAAGTTTATCTATTTCTGAGTTATAGATTTTGTTTCATCTGAATTTCTAATATAAGTCATTTCTTCTGTATTTTTAACATGCGTCTTTTTGTTTTCCACGCATTTCATTTACTTTTACATTTGTAGTTGCCCGTTGTATTAATGAAATTTTACGGCCTATGTATTTCTCTATAATAAGTACATTAAAATGTTGGCCACACGCGGCGCTGTCGGCGCATTTACAACAGCCAATCAAAACAACCCTCTGCACCGACTCGTCTTCTGTTGCGACACCCGAACCTCACCTGTCGACAATGACACCGTCTGAGTGTGCATGCACTCACGTCCTCATGGCGAGACTTCTTTCGCTTCGGAATCTCCTGATCGTGCACATTGCGCATGGCGAGATCACCGGGAGGTCACCCCTCCCTCATTAAGCCAACAACGACCCCCTTCGGCTCTCTTCGTCCATTACTCGAGAGAGCCATTCACACCTCGAGCGCTCCGACCTGCCGACAATCAACACGTGTTTTCACTCGGAACCTGAAAAGCCCTCAACCTGAGGAAGACATCCGAAGAGAACAAGTTGTTCTTCTCCAGGCAGGCGAGGAATGGCGTCGGAGAATGCGATCGATAACTTTAATTATGTCAATTATCTAAATATTGTTATGATAATTATGTTGTTTTTTATTATTATGTTAATAATGTTTACGTACGCATGCGCCATTGTATTAGAAGAACAAGTTAATTTTTTTGGTTACTTTGTCGAATATTATCGCGTGGAAGGACAGGTTTTTACTTGTTGTCGCACGTTGGGGGGATATCATTATGAAAGCGATGCAGGTACCGAGGAGAGAACCAAAACACATCATTTTGTAAACAATTCACGCGAAGGAATACATATCTTCTGCTCTCCTTTCCGAACTCACCTCACTGATTCATCAGACAGACAGACTTTGACAGACGACTTCTTAATTCCCCACAATCCGCTCCGACAATTCTATTCATTTATACTAATTTACATATCAACAAATCAATTCCACTTCCACTTCCTCCCCTCAGTGCTTTTCTTCTCGGTCGACCTGCTGTGCCGCAGTCGCTCCCAACGCCCACCTACTCACCGCTAATCACCACCAATGACCATCAATCACCACCGGCGATCGCCAAGCCCTCGGCAGAGCTTTCGAGCTCAAATTTAGGTCGTTATTAGAAGTCAATTATCGTCGTTTCGCCACATCCCGTTATGATGCAATACTCCCTTAGGTGGTCAACGTTCGAGCGAGGGAAAAAGGTTCATTTATTCATATCTATTCGGGTGACCCCAACGGAAAATGGGGGTCAAAGCCAATGTCACCACGTCCGAGAGGACCTCTTATCGTTTTCAGGGTTCAACTGTCCATCTAACGACAAGGATTTCTGCTCGTTGGCTCCCCAATCTCCGGCCACGTGGGATTGAGTGCTGCACTCGAGAGTTTGCTTGGGATCTGTTTTTCACACCATCATCTCCTTTCACGAAGCGATCGATTTCATTTTGTCGTTAATTAAACTATTAAGTCACCGTATACACAGCTATGCATGAAGAGTTCAAATGTAACGCAATGGAACTCGTTTATGCAGTAAAAACAAAAACTTTCGAACAACAGAACTACTTAGCGAAACGGGAAATTACCTATGACTCGACCTATAAAAGCTTAAGGCCGCCGCAGTGGAGTCGAACTCTGTCGCCTTGGAAAACATCAATTCCCGTCCGCAGAATAGCGCATCAGCTGTTTGGCTGTTGCTGTCGACCCCCTCTCCGAACATTGACTCGTCACACTGATCGGAAATGCAAATGGCGGAAAACAGTCCGCTGGACCTATTTGGGGACCTTGACCCGGCCTGGGCAGGGAGTTCCGGGCCTGCAGAACCCACCGACAAATCCTGCCTGCACTTAACACAAAATGTGTTCGTCGCAGCGTCCGTCTGTCCGTCACCGCCTTAAGACCGTAATTATTAATGCACATAATAATGAGGCACTTTTATGCGGGCGTTCGTTGGAAGAATCCAAATCGGTCGATCGCCCTCCGCGGTGGGCTGGGGCGCGTCATTGCCTGGAGTACGTGACGAGACGGGAGTCCATGGGGCGACTGTTTTGGTTCTGCAAGGAGGGCCTTTTGTGGCGATGTTTACTCGGTGGCCCGCAAAAGGCTCCCTCCCTCTCCCCGCAGTGCATTGGCACCGTTATTTCCCAAGCCCGGAAGTGTCGCTATTTCTGCGGCGACGACTGCACCGTTTCCATTTTTTCTTGCTTTCCTGCCAAAATCTCAGTGAAATAAAAAAGCAAAGCGAATCGGTCCAAGTGTGCGGAGTAGGCGCGGTTTCCGGTTGAGAGCGTTCGACTCGTTGCCTCCGAGGTGTCCGGCGGCCATCGCGTCCTCCCACGTGGAGCCCGAGAAGTGTCCTTTCGTGGGCCTTTCTCCGTCCTTAGGCGATGGCCGACGGGCGAAGGGCAACGAGACGAAGGTCTCCGACTCCAGGAGAGCGATGACGGGAACGATAAGTGTCGACCCGTCCAGCAGAAGACATGTGAGAGTTTGACACGCGGCGATGTCGATGACGCCTTTGTAATGAAAGAGGCGGATCCACATGGGAGTGGAGCTACTGTTTATTGGTAAGGCCAGTCAGGTCCTGGAGAATGGTTTCGTGAACACTAACCGCAGCCCCACACGTCGTTTCACCCACAGACGCGAAAATTATGTAGGTAACGACAATTCAATTAGTTTTTTTCCATTTTCTGGTTGGCTGACGAGGAATTAGTCGTTTTATATAAATAAATGCTTAAAAATCGCTGAAAAACGTTTGTAAATGAGTTTTCCTTTGCTATTATGCTCACTTACTGTTAAATTACTCTGTATTATGAGATATCATATCAATTTATTACCATAATATTATATTGCCATGTAATACTATTATTTGTTCCCTTATTACCATATTAAATAATGAATAAATTATTCTATGCATTTACGTTATATTACTTAAGTATTTCATATTATATTATTTTAAAAGTTTCAGCCAAATGCGAATTTGTTTTCCAGAAGTAATATCTTTAAACCCCTTATTTCTCCCTTCGCCAATTCGATCCCCCTCTCCAACAACAAATGAATGAAGAGAATGACAAATGGGGCGCCCATCGGCCCCAAAGGGAGGGGCAGATCTCTGAAAAGCCCTCGGATTAAGGCGAGCGAAATGGCGCCTTCTAAGTGGCGAAGGTTCGTCAGTCACGTCCGACGATAAAACACGGCTGTGCGCGTATGAAATTAGGCACGCGTTGGACGGTATCTGAGCGGTGGAAGGTTGGAGTGGCTTATCTGTGGTCGTGAAGGTTCGATGACGTCACGAAAGCCGGAAACCTCTCATCGGGAGCGATAAAAATGAAAAATGGGAGAAGTGAAGACGACTTCAAAGGCACACCTTCAATTGAGTCCGTCAACGGTTCTTCTGCTGGGAAGAGAAGAGAAGAGAGAAGATTGAGTAATGATGTAACGTGTAATATGCCAGTCAACAAGTGAAGTGGTTTATGTTCACAGTTTCAGGCTGAAGCCGTGGCCAAAACAAGCAAAGAGGAGAAAAGCGCAGCACGGGAGGGGCAACGTCTGTCCAGTTGACCTCAACTGTGTTTGCTTTGCTTTGCACATTTCGGGAGCTTTCACGTCCCCCCACATCAAAGGAACACCCAATGCTTTTCTGTCTTTCGTCCGAGGCCATTTCTTGTTCATCGCCTGCTGCTCTTCTTCCCTTCCTTTCCATCTTTTAAAGTGGAAATATTGGCAAACTGATTCATGTGCACCTTATCAACAAAAGCGCCGCAAAAATTCAAGGGCATTATGTCACCTCACAAACACAAATCCCTTCTAAAAGAGAGATCGCAACAAACAACTGCAATATTTTACTATATTTATATTATTTTTTTCATATTTTATATATTTTTTTATTTGTTATGTATTAATCTTGTTTACATATTAACAATATGCTTATTTTGTATATCTACGAATCGTGTAAAACTAATTTTTGTAACAAAGGCAATGTTTTTCTCTATTTTTGAAAGAAAAAAACATAAGTTAAATACGGGATCAATAACATTAGCGTTCATTTCTTCCGAATTGTGTATCAAATAAGAGAAAAAAGGCAATTCAAGTGCTTTTATATAAATTAAGCACTTGTTAATGTTTAAGATTTATTTGATTTTTATGAGCTTGCTTCCTTTTTCCGTTAAAACCTCAATTTATGTAGTTTTGATATATAATTTGTTCTACACAATGGTATGGAATATTAACAACATTCAACGAGTGTTAAATAGTAAAGAATCGTATAAAGAGTGCGGAAGAACAACAACCTCGGAACGAACGCCCGTAAAGGATTACTCCCAAACACACATAATCGGTCAACTTTCCATAAAAGTCTCCGATGAGGGCGATAGGCCCCCGCCTGCAGAAGCCGTCACTCCGATGGCCACATCACCACCGGAAGTGGCAGAGGGGTGACGGACGGAGGGAGGCTTGCTGAAACCCGTCCGGGAGAGACCACCAACACCGCGGAAAAGTGTCCGATTTCACCCCTGGTGAGGAATTCTGTTATGGGCATCGTCGAACGTGTGGGCAACGAAATAATTAAGTTAATTATTAATGTGAATAAAGAGTATGTAAAAGAGTGTGTTTTGCAAATAGGATTTCTCAGGGTCGAACGAATCCCTCCCCGCCTTCTTCCGCATGTTGAAACAATCTAACCGAGTGCCAAATTATTAATTTGTTTTCATTTGTTTAGATTTTTAGACCGCTATTTAGACCAGTAAACAAATCGGACAAAAACAAATGGTGAGAGGTAAAGGATAAGGGGAAGTGGAAATAGTCACCGCCTTCCTGGGGGTTGTTTCTGCATCCCAAATGATAGTGTCTATCCTCTTGGGTTTGAACCGAAATGTCAAAAGCGGTTAAAGAGCATTTAAAGATGGCGGACCTTTGTTTACGTTAATTTATGTATTTTTTCTTTCATTATCTCACTTAACCACAATAGCAAAGTATGTTAAAAATATCGCATAGTCATCGAAAGTATACATTACTACAAAATTAGAGAAAAATGGCATAAATATTAAATAAAATATATATAAAACAGTGATGTTGCGCCATCTTTGTTCGGCTGGAAAGGAAATGTTTATGGAAGGCCATCCATCCACAAATGTTTAGGGGAGGGGAGGAAGGGCGGTAATACCACAGTGCGGTATTATATGAAGTTCTTGAGTCGGTTAAAGAAGGTCATACGAGGCTTAGCAAATTAAAGAAAAAAAAACAAATTAAGTTCATTAATTTTTGTGAAACCAACGACACCCCAGAAATGTCACAAGCCGACATATTTATTGCGGTAGAAGAGAAAAATGGTTTGCAGGTGACTAAAATTAAACTCGAGCAGGCTTGCTCTGAGGACGGGCGGAGGAGGCGTTGAGTAATTAGCAAAAGTAAAAGAAACGAATTCAACATGGAGAGGAAAGGAAAGGAAGAAAAAGAGGACGGGAAAATAAAGAGAAGAGTAAAGAAAAGAGGGCAAGAGAAAAGAAAAGGAAAGAGAGGCAGAGAAGAAAAGAAGAAATGAGATAGAAAGGTATGAAACAAAAGAAGAATGAGATAGAAGTAGAAGGAAGAGAAAAAAGAGAATAAACATGGAAAAATAAGAGGAGAAAAGGAAGGAAGAAAACGAGAAAGAGAGAAAAGGGTAGAAAAAAGATAGAAAGAGAATTAGGGAAAAGAGAAAATAAGGGAATAATAAAAAAGAAGAGTGGGAAATTTGTTGCAGAAGATGAGGCCAAAGGAAAGGTCCTAAAGCAGGCACTGAATAGGCGAGGCCTATCAAAATTAGCATAATCGGGGTATTCACGATCAATTAGGTTAATTCTTGCTTTGGTTTTAATCTCGTTTGAGAAGTGAAATTTCGGGAGAAACGCGGAGGAAGAGGAAGAATAAGAATTTGTAGTCCTTTGTGCTGTTAACAAGCAGAGGGCGGGGCTGGGCAGGGGGAAGCCTTGGGTTTTAATAATAAAAAGGAAGTCGATTTATTTAAGCCTTCATTAATGTGTTCTCAGATTATTGAATGATTTGTAATGAAGTCAGTCGATCATCGAGTTGAACGATCTGACGGATCCCCATTAAAAGCAAAGTTGTTAATTGTTTTTTGGTGTAAGTTAAACATGGGCGGGAGTGACTTTTTAATGAACGTGACATTTCCTTCAATCATTGGAAAATAATTTTTCTTTTTTATTGTCGTCTGCTTTTTCTTGAGGAGGACCACTGCCATAAAACATCACAAGGAAACGTCCTCCACCGGATAAATAAAATTCTTTGGACTTCGCGGAAAACATGGAAAACCCGGAAGGACTCTCCCAAGGTTTTTTGGATATCTTTTCCATCTTTCTTTTTTTGCAAAGACAGGCCGGCTCTTATGCCTTACTCAAAAATATGAAATCCCCTTTGAACCACCTCTGGCAGGCATAGAGTTGGATTTTCAACAAATGTCTAATTACGGTAAAGATACAGTATTCCGTAATTTTCATTTGCAATTAATAAAAAGTAAACAAAGGCCGCCATTTTGAATGTCCTCGAACATTCTGAAAGGGTCAGAGAGTGAAATCGCGTGCCGGAGTGAATTCCCATGTTTGACAACACCACTTTTCAACTAAACACCACTCGTGAACGCCTAACTTTGGCCGAGTCAGTGCGAACAAGGATATGCAAGACAGCACCAGTCACAACTCCTCTGTCGTCTGGCGATGCAGCCTCGTCCTTCAGGCTCAGAAAAAGAAGAGGGGAAGAGGGGAACCCGCATAACTCAGACGCTATTATTTATCCGAGAAAATAAATAGTAAACGAAATAAAAAAAGAACGAGGCTGGGAAAGAGGTGAAAGCAGATCGGGAGCGATAAAAAAGCAGGAAGTAAACATTCGGCCGTAAAATGAAATCTCCCCGAAGTGAAGACAAAAGCTTTTGATGGAAAAGTTCATTAACTTCATCCCGACCGACGAGCGCTTATTAAGCGATTGTAAAATTAAACTTCGCAACATCTGGTCCAGGCACTTATCAAGGGCCCTGACCCTGCAGAAGTCCTGGACGTGGCTGTTGCTGGCGATGCGCCAGCAGTGCAATTCCCCGCGGGCGTCAGCAGTGCAACAGCAAAGCCGGGGAGAGGAGGAGCCCGAGAAAACGCTCGCGGTCGCGATGCAGAAAACTTTCCTCTCCATTTTGAGTATTTATTGGATTTCAGATTCTCGTTAATGTCGGCCCGGTTTATTTCCCGGAAAATCCACTCGGAGGGAAGCTTGAAAATATTTTATTCGGGAAACGAAAACAAGAAACTTTGTAAACATTCAGCTAACCGCTCGCTTCCGAGAATTCGAGATTTGTGCTGAAACAAAAATATCTTTATTCCATTGTGAGCGCGTGGGAGTGTCTGGGGCCGACGTGGTTCTTCCCGAAACCCGAAAACTGCTCGTTAGTCAACTCCCACATTTTGGATTCCCGAAAAATTTCCTTTGGCATTCGTCTCTAAGCAATCTGCATTATTTTACCAGTTACGCTGTTGTAAACCATTGCTCACGAACAGAGTATTTTCTACGTTCTTTTGGCAGGTACTGCGTCATCTCAGTGTCTGTCGATGCCGAAGTGATTTTCAGAAACCCAACTTTGAGTTTATATAGTTTAGTCTCATTTCATTTTACGGCCCTTATGAAAAGCATTAAAAGGAATAAAAAGCAGTTCGCCATAAAAAGGGAAATAAAAAGTTGGGCTTTGGAAACTTTTGAGCAAAAACTCCGGAACTGTGAGAGCTTTTCGTTGGCGGACAGTCGGAGCCATAAATTAGGAAAAAATTAACATAAACGAGAGTCGGCCGAGCACAAAGAGACCTAAATTAGGCTTAAGAGACCACCAACAGATAAATAACGGAGAGGGAACGAAGGACAACGAAGCGTGGGAGGAAGAAAGCCAAAATAAAGGACAGAGCCTAATGAGAGACAGCAGACGCCCAAGAATTTAAGCGCCACCGCAGAATGTTATTTAATAACACGGCCAGGTTCGGACTGACCGCTTTGACCAGCACTCTTCTGACACGACAGCTTGAGGGAAGTGAGCAGAAGCAGAACTTGAAAAACCAACAGCAAAAGTGCTCGAAATGGGTGGCCATTTTGATTGTGAGCCATCGGCTCCCGTAACATTTCATCAGTGAAAAGCAAAAAAAATGGGATTTTAATTACATAATCGTCATTCTGTGAAACTGTTTTCGAGTTTAAAGTAACACCGTGATTTGGAAAACCCAAACAAACTTAGCTCGCCAATAACTGACTTATAATTTCAAATTATTTTGAAATTCCCGCCAAAATTTCTCCGCCTTATATCCTGCCCTCCGCCGGCAGAAAAGGTGGAAGACATTTTTAAGGAAAACCACGAGAATATGCAAATGTTTCATATAAAACTCATTAAGAGAAAAGTCTAAATTAGGCAGGGGTGGAAACAAATGTTTTTTTAATATGGAAGAAATCCTTCTCCACAGATTAAACTATTCTTCCGTCTTTTCTATGCAAAATGTGACCTTAAGAGGACCTTTAAATTCTCTGATTCCCCTTTTCACCCCAAATAACCTACTTAAACACCTTTTCACCTTTATATACAGTAGCAGTGAAAAGTATTTTGACAATATATAATTTTTTACTGTCTGTCCAATCAATGCGCACTGCGTAAAATTTCTTTGGTTTTCATTAAATACTTAACAATAGCTGTTAACTGAGTTCAATTTTATACATTTCATATTGTACGCGTTTTCTGTGTTTTGTTCTGTGTTTTTTGGACAGAAAATAAATAATTTTTAGCGGTGTTTTACATTCGTTTTGTAATCGGTTCCCCACAAACGAAGACCTCCCGACACACATTCTTCTGATTGGCACCGCAACAAATCTGTGGCAGGTGAATAGTGCCGTAGTCGGATCGCTTTTTAAACGGTTTTATTTCGAATGCTTTGAATCGAGTGCTTGCGCTGCCCAAAGTGACATTTTTGTCAGCAAACTTTGGTCTTAGTCGGGCTTGGGGATTACTTAAATAAGCCTCAATCGAAGGGATTGAAGAGGGGAGTTTGAGAAGGAATGAATTTGCTCGAAGATGTTGGAGAAAAGTCGGTTCCTGAAAGCCCTCAGTCAGCACTTTTGCCCTCAATATGAGGCGATGCGAGAGCGTTCGCTGCCTGCAAACGGTTAAAAAAAGCAAAACTGTTTACTGGCCAAAAAGCGGAGGCCTGAATCAACACACACACGACTAAAATCCAAGCGATATTTTTAAAACAACCTTCGCCGTCCGACCAAAATCATTTCCCGCCATTTTGTCTGCCAAGGTAACACTCGGCCGCGTCTTATTCCGCGCCTGAGATGTGTCTCCAGAGTTTAACGTGGTTAAGTTCAAGGACATCTACTGGAACTTGAACTAGACGGCACAACCGCAACCTACAGGTAAGGACCTTATTCGATTATTTATCCTTTCGGTACTCAACTCGATTCCGCATTAAGTGACCGATTCCGTCTCGTCGGCCGGAACCGGAAGTCGGTCCCGGGCCGGAGGTTTCCCGCCCAAGCACATACCTGTCAGCCGGATCTCTTCCGGTCTCAGGTCCGATATGGTGGAGTAGAGATCGTCCTCCAGGTAGGTGCTCCTGAAGTCACTTCCACTGGAGACTTCCACCCTCCGCGAGCCGACGTTTATCTCCTTCCGCCGCGGGGAGGGACTCACGTGGAAAAACTCCTGGCCGACGTTCGTCCACAGCAAGACAATGAGTATCACCAGCAGGACAATGGCTGTCACTGCCGCCACTCCTGTAGCACGCTGACTGAATCGGGAAGTCATTGAGTTACCACAAAAGGCCTTTCATTATACTCTTCCGACTGCACTCAACCGACTGCACCTGTCCGCTCTACCATCCATCACAGCAACTTCAACAGGAAACTTCAACAGCACCACTAAATCGTCCGCTAAAATGAAAAACATCCGCTGGATTAGTGAAAATCCATTCGGGTATCGGCGCGGTTAAGAAGACGCGGGAATACGGCAACGAAAGCTAAGCAACGCCGTCGACAACATTCTCCCTTCCCGACCAGAGGAGAACTAATGCGAGCGAATTATTAATCTTCTCCTCATTGAAAGAAATGTTTAAGATTTTTTCTTTTTCTCTTTCCTTTCTCTGTTTTCCTCGCTTATTTATTGTACTTCTTAACTTTATGGCGCTGCTTATGGTTGCCCTACTCTTTACGACGTTCTCGCGGCTGTAAAAGAACAGTTTCCTCTAATTTTTTTCTCCTTTCGCACTCGTTTTCGTTTTTCCGTTGCGGAGTTCCCGAAGGGGGGACGTCTCAAGGTGTTCCCGGGGGACAGGGGGGCATCACCGGTGGGTTTGAACTCGACGAAATGCTCGGCCTTGAAGACTTTACGAATTAATTAGGTACGCGCGCGTAGGGGAATTTTCGCGGGGATTTCGGAAAAGGGTGCACAAAGACGGAAATTCGTTTATTGAGTCCGATTTATTCACTACTGGAAAATCTATATGAAATCTAATCAAATATGACTAAAATTATGGTGAAAAACGAATGAAAGTTGTAAAAGGCACAAATATAAATTTAAAAAATTAAAAACAAAGCAAAACTAATCCGACAGGTCCTAACAATCATTTTTTAATGATACAATAAATTTTTCTAAAACCAATGGCTTTTTCAGGGAAAGTTTTTTAATTGTTTACAGGTGTGCTGAGCCTTTTTGTTTTCTGAAAAATAAACAACACAACAGGATCGTTTGTTCTTTGACCTTTTCTTCTAAATTTTTTTCTTATTCCAAAGATTAAACGTTAAATTCTGTCGGATGAATCATTTCAATGAGAAAATTTTTTTTTCAAATGTCACAAAAAATCGTATGTTTTGGATTCATTTGAAAATGAGCCCGATTTAATTAATTTAAAAGAAAAATTTATTGGAAATGAATTATGCTAAAAGTAGAAGAAAACCTAAGTTTGGGGTATATTCAAAGTTGCCCAGAGCAATTTAAAAGTCAAATTTTTAAATAACCTCAATATTATTCGAAAAAAGTCCACAAACTATTGCAGTGTATTCCCGCAAACATATATTAATTTATGCTTAGCCTTTGTTTTTTGAATGTAATACCGGAATTTAAATATGTCGAAAATATAAAAATAAATTTCGAAAATTCTTTGTGAAAACACTTTAATCAGTCAGTCTCGGAATAATATTACACTCTGTGGTTAAAAAAATAGAACACAGAAACAGCTTCGATACTGAAGGTGGAGAAGACGAAATAAAACAAAAGCCGTAAAATTAAAGAATATTCATTCCTTTTATTATTTTATTATAGGAGTTTTATTTAACTTAAGATTCCCATCTGCCTGTCTGTCTGTCTGTTATATTTGGCTTTATCAAATCTTGGAATCGATTTCTCCCTCACTTTTCTCATACCGATCTCAGATAAATTCTCAAAAAAGATAACAAAACCTCCCCCAGACCAAAGGACCCCCCGATGACAAAACTTGAAACAAAGGAAAAACCCAAACTCATTCGAAAGATGGGGGTTGATAACTCTCAATTAAATTTACCGAACTATTCAAAATTAAAATAAAAAAAATTCAATTGGTATCAAACAAAATAATTTTAGAGTATCTAATATTTCAGTTCCATATTTGTTGCTGATTTCCATGTTTTACGTTGCATTAAATTTATTATTTTTACGCTTTATTAACTTTATGTTCACTGTAACGAATAAATGGAAATTGGAAGTTACTTATGACTCGACCTAATGATTTTATATTAACTCTTCGGAAAGAATTTAGGATTTTTTTGCTTTTTTAACAATATTTGGCACTTGCGAAAAGTTTTTTTCGAAAACTTTAAATCCCAATTATTTTTTACTTTTTATAGTGAAGTATAAATGAAATCAAACTAATTTTTTTAAGAAGTTTTATTTCTTTACCTGATTCCTCCATCAGTTATCATTATTATAATTGGCAACTATTATTGCTGAATCCCAAATCCTCAGCATTTAGTTTCTATAAAAAAGAATAATTATCAACATTTTAAACTAAAAAGCAGCAAAAAGGAGTCTAATTAAGAAATCATGCACAAAGGTAAAGGTCAAATAAATCATTGAATTAATTACAATACTTTATAAGGAATAAAAAAGTTAGGTTTAAAATGCATAGCAGTAGAAAAATCGTAAAATCAAAAGATATTTAACTTTAATAAGACACTTGGCTGGATTATTTTTTTAATATTAATATGAAAAACATAAGACGGATTCATTTTGATGGCACATAAAATTATATTAATAAAAAAAAGTAAAATTTTAATTAAGGAGAATCAAGGATTATAAAAATAGTAGTAAAAAATCACAGCCAAGATGGCAGTTAATGAATATAACAAACAAAATGCAGTTTGATTGCCCCGGTAAAACTACAGTTAATTCTGTGTAAAACGAACTCTAAAATGTCGCTTCATAAATAAATGACAGTTGTTAATGCCAATTTCAATTAAAGATGCTGCCAGTAATTTACAAATTTGTTTTTCATCTCAAATCAACACGAGGACAGCGAAAAACGAACGTCTCTATTTACAAAAGGAATTTTTAACGGACATTTCCGTTGGGAAATGGGGCGACCAATCAGAACGCTCATTTTCGGGGCCCCTTAAAAAGAGCGCCAGTTGAAAAACCCTTCGGAGGGAATCACACCAAATGTCGAAGTTAATGAATTTAATCTCATTTAAATACGGGAAAATATTTTAATTGAAAAAATATTTCGTGGAGCTCTAATACCTTTAATCAGATGAAAATCTAGCTGTGATTTTCATTTATTACTAGTTACTTATCAGAGCAATTCGATCCGCAAAACTGACCGAATTAAATCTACCATTCAGGCTGCTCTCGAAATAATGTTAATTCGAGATTGAACCCATTTTTTTCGTTTTATTTATAAACATGATAATTGGCTTTGACCTTAGGAGAAATGCTTAGCTACTGAAAAAAGAACTCTCGAGAAAGATTATACAAAAATGAAAATTATGTGCTGTGAACTTAACTTAGGTAATATTAACCGTTAAAAATTTGAACTGGGTTTTTGTTTTAACTGTGAAAAGAGCTTACCAGATAATCTCAAGCAATGACGGTGGCTTTTGATGAAAGTATTTTTAGAATACCTTATGAATGTAATTGTAAATTTTAAGTACAATAAAGTGAAATAAGATTTAAACAAAATATATGCCATATTTTATGCAAAGAAATCGAAGTTCAACAATGTCTAATACTTTGCCTTTTATGTGGTAATTTGGAGGGTGTCCTGTACAGAATAAATATCATTTACTGAAACCCAGACATCACTGTCACAGAATACCACCAAATCATTTCCACCAAAATCTTCAGGGCCATCGTCGACCTGATCTTCCCACCCACTCGCCTAAGAATGTGTCAAATTTATGTAATCGTTTTTAATCGCTTCGCGTTTATTACGCCTCTATCCTAAATTTTATGGAGAATTTTTTGAAATTTCAAGTTCAACTTACGTCCTGTGACTCCTGGGAATTTGCTTACCTAATGAAAAATGAAACTGGAAATGTGGAAAAAAGGAAATATCGGTAACGCCCACGGGTCGCATTATGCAAGCGATTATGATGGTGAGTTATGCCATTAGCATAACGCCGATTTTTAAACCTTTCGGGGGGACCAGATAAATGGGCTTTTCGACGGTTGACCCAATTTAAAAATATATTATGCCATCGAACCGGTTGTGGCTTATTGAAACAGTCGGTTCGGATTCATCTTGTCAGTCCAAACGTGGAAAATGTCCGCTTCAATATTAATAACAGTGTGGGACTTTCCCGCGAGAACTCACCAAAAAGGAATTCCCGCTGGACTTCACTCGGACTTTCCATTAATTTTCGAAAAAAACCGATAAAAAATAAACACCTTATTTTTCTTTTAAACAAAGACCTTGACTACGTAAGTAAATAATAAATGACCCAGTTTCCAAATTAATTTTATTATGAAACATCGTTAATAAACAAAAGACCCGTTTACAAAAATACATCTTTGTTTTAATAAATTAATATATTAAATTGGTTCCTAACAATATTTAAAAAATGTGCAGTGTATTCAAAAGGTGAGCCCCCGCGACAACAAGATGGCGGGCCGGGGGTTCGACCGAGACTCACATAAGATTACTTCGTTCTCGAAGGAGTCCAGCTGAACGAAACAATGAAACTTTGTCCGAAGAAGATGGGACAACTGTCGACTAATAAAACCAATTCGACATTAAAAAAGTTAGTTTTATAGCAGGCAAATAATTCAAGTAATTAATTTCATTACACTCGAGGGAACGAGATGATTCATTGGGATTAACGAGTTGATCGAGTCCGGAGCGAGTTCTCATTTTCGCTGGAAAACTGGGAATTAAGCCGCGGGCGAAAGGCTTCGACGGCTCCCAAATGCAAAACCTAAATAAAAGCCAAGTTATTTAATCAAGAAAACATTGACAATTCAGCAGCACTCTGCAGAAATCCTTAATTCAGATTAGTCATGACTATCATGACGTCTTAATAAGCTCAGAAGTCAATTAGCATTATATTGAACTTCCTAAAGAAAGACCCCCGCCATTTTCTTTGCCTTGCACTGATTTCATCTGAGGCGAAATCTTATGCAAGCGCAGAGTTACTCATCGATTATGAATCCTTTTATCCCGGGCAGACCAGTTCCCACTGCTTTTTGGTAGTCCATGTAGTCTTTCCCGAAGAATTGGAGCAAAGTGACCTCTTCGTAGTTGATTCTCTCCCGGAAGAACCTCCAACTGACTATCGCATAGGCGATGGTACATACAGGATTGAGCAACAGCATCTGCAAGGTGCATTTCAAACTGAATAAAATCCAAAATAAGTCCTCCCAACTTTCAAAGTCCTGAGTCATTTGTAACTTCCTTCAGCAGTAAGTTATACTCAAATGTTATATGTAACCATTATGAGTTAACATAAGGAGGAGTTTTCATTTTCTTATTCAGAGTCCGCCTCCGATAATTTTATTTTTACATTTTTTATTAAAGTATAAAGTTATCATATAATGATTCTGCCACAGCTGGGATTAATGATGAATGACTAAAAACTAAAAACTGAAACTGCTTTAGTAAGTTAATAATCAGAAAAGGTATGATAAAAAACTGAAGTTACTTATGACTCAACATTATAAATTCTGAATATTTGCATTTGAATTTCATAATCAATTTGCTATTATTCACATTTAAAAAATGATAAAAATTACTGTTATAACATAATTCCATACAGCTTACTGCATAAAAAGAACTCATCAGTTTTATGACTCTCAATAATATTTAATGATATTACTTCAACTCATTTCATTCATTCAATTATATTTATTTAAATCAATTAAATTCAACATATATTCTAAACTTATTAGTTCAATAATTATCACTTCAATTAGTCAAAATTGAATTGAGAGAAAGAATTAGCATTTAAAGAAACAGACAATGATATTATAACCAAATGATTGTAATGTGTTACCTGAGTTCCTACTGACCAATAAAACCACCCAACATAACTTGGATGGCGGCACAAACTGTAAACCCCTGTGGTGACAAGTTCATGATTGCTGACTTTTTCAGTTTGGACAACATGACTGAAATTTTTCCCTCCAGTGATCATTGCATATTTCCTCAAAACCTCACCAATAATGCACAGTAGGAAACCAATAAAACTTATTTTTGGAAATCTTTTAATATCTGATGGTAACAATATAAAATCAGTAACAAATTTGTCACAACCAATCAAAAATTACAGCTTTTTCAGCACACCTGACTTAAAGTACATTTCCAGGGCAAACTCAGTCCAGCTGGCAATGGCTGCCACATTATACTGAATACTGTGGTTCAATAAAAACGAGCTCAGTGACAGAGTCTTGGGATTGCACCAAGCTATGGCTAGAAATTCGGAATAATGGAAGAAAGACATGACACACATGTACGCACCGAAGATTTTCCACTCTAGTGGAGAATACAAGACGAGAAATACTCCGAGGGAAAAAACTCCCCCTAAAAATAGAGATCGAATTCCAACCTGAAATCACAAAACAAATTGCTGACATTGAGTAGATTAGTTTCGTGACCATTCCACATTCTTTCTCATACAAACCTCGAACAAAAAACCCCCGTGCTTCAGTCTTAAATAAGCCGTTAGTAGTAATAAATACGAGGGTAACAACCAACAAATGTGTTGGGAAACATTCAATAATACTAAAATAATAACTGAAGTTGCCATCAAAAAGCATTGCGCGCTAAATTTTCCTTCCCTTATTAACATTTTTTAAATTCTAAGTACGTCGAAAGATGTAAGAGAATCAAGCAAAAACTTGAAGGCTCATAATTAATCCAAATTTGGTCATTTTTGCCGGTATGTTATTCTACCGGACGATGAAATTCAAAATGTCGGAACTAAAACAGCAACAGGTCTAAACGGTAGAGAATTAATCGATTTGTTGCGCAGCGCTCTTTTTTAAAAGTTCACTTAAATAAGGTACAATGAAAAAAATTAAATTTGTAGCAGGTCGAATCATAACTAATTTCCAATTTTCCTGAGGCGTTTATTTATTTATTTAGTTTTAACACGAAATATTCAATCTTTCTTCGGTTGTAATAACATGGCCTTTCTTTTGGTCTTCACAATGAGCTCAGCAATGTACAGTTAAATTCAATACGTATAAGAAGCCTCGATGGACACTAAAATGTGCATAAAAAAGATTTTAAGCTGGTTTGGAAAAAACCTAAGAAGTTATTCTTTATTTTACATGAATCCAGCAGCATATTTTTTTCTTTGCGCTAAAGAACCAGAGGAAACACTTCATCTGCACATCATAAAGAATTGTCCCATTAATTAAGGAAAGACCCAGTTTTAAGCACATCTTTTCTTTTAAGCACAATATAGAGCATTCGATTTGTTAAAGCAATTTAACCTTGACACATAAAAAAAAAAATCTCGTAATTATTTGCTCTGGATTTTCATTGTTTTTTTTGTACGGAGCCGTAAAAGTGAACTTTTTAATGATTCAAGAATGACCGTTAATTATATAAAAAGTTAGGGCAATGTTAAGGCTGCCTGAGGCTTGATTAAGGTGAAGGTTTATCTTAGAATGAGGGCGGTCGTCGAAATACTGAAATTTATGAACCTAATTAAGCAAAATGTTTTTTTAATTGTATGCGTGTGGCGCGTTCGTTCCGAATCTACCATTCAGATCGCATCATATAATACAAAATTGACAGTTGAAGTGACTAATGTGTGCAAAAAAAATCATAAAAAATCACCCCAATCCTTAACAATAAATTTAAATTGTTTTTCATCACAAATAAATAACTTTAAAGTTACGAACTTCATAAAACTGCGCTCGATATTACTGTACTTCTAACCTTTTCTAATACTTTTATTATTAGTAGTGGTATCGACATTTATTTTTATTTTTACATTCTGCTTAAAAAGAGATGCGTATTTACATCAAATTCAATTCTACTAAACAACAGCGTGATCTACACCTTATTCTGACTCCTCTTTCGTTAAAGTCGCTTTACAGACACCGTGGGAAAAATTAAATAAAAATCATATAAAGGCTTAATGTTGTTATTACATAGTGAGGTAATTTCTTAAACTCTTTTTAAAATGTGTCCACGTGATTTAAATTGTTAAAGGAAGTTAATAACTCAAGCTCTAAGAGTTGACAGACTTTATTAGATAAAAAAATGAATGTACAGCAGAGTAGCCGGTATGAGATAAGGTCTAAAGTAAACATCCTGTTTCTAACATAAATATATCTGGTAAAACTTTAACATTCGCTATAAATTCAAATTTCCTTTTTACCTAACCGACATTTAAGAACGTGTCTTTAGACAATATTCATCGTGGTTCTAAGTCAGTATTAATTTGTAAACACTTGGAAAAATTTTTCCATGCGGTTGAAACGCAGATAACGCGAAAAGGAATGGTTATCATATCTTATTGATTAATGCATTATTGCATGTAATTAATTAAAAGGCATAGGGCTGAGGCATGGAAAAGCCAAGGCGAACAAATGCGTATTAAGACCTTTTTTGTGGCACTAACATGCGGAATTATTTTTTTCTTCTCCCTGATTATTTTCAAAGCTCATGACAGGTCCGAATTCCAGTCGCTTTTATCAGAAACAAATAAGCACATCCACAATCTGAGAAATAATTTGAAAAATGCTCAAGAGAAACGCTTTCATGCAGAAGGGAAACATTTGCAGCTTTTGGGATTCACCGAAAACCCTCGGGTGTACCCAAAAAACATTTGGACAAACACAACGCTACCGGTTATTGTTACCACTTTGTTTGCAGGAGAAGAAAAAATGGTGAGTGACTTGCATAAATTACCTCAATAACCAAGGCTGCAATGCACCAATGCTTTACCTTTTAGGGAATTAACTTTGCTAAAAATACTGCCCATATGGCTAGCAATCATGCTGTGCTTATGTACAATGTTGGACTTACTCTGCTGGAAGTGCAAGCAGTTGCTGCTTACTGCAATTCATCACAGTGCCAGATAGTTTCTTTTGATCTCTCACTGTTCCCTTCACATATTCAGGTATGGAAAATTCAGGTATACAAATTTGACTGATCAGCATTTTGATCCTTAATATTTTTCTTGCATTGCAGGATGACCCTCTGAAAACAGTGAAAGCTTTAGTCATTCAGGATGCTCTGAACAGGGCAGGAGGAGTTTTATATTTAGATAATAAATATCGAATTTCAAATTTTATAAATCCTTTGATTGAAAAAAAACCTGTTGGATGTTTTGTTACCACAAAACAGGCTGTGACTACACTAACACATCCCAATATGATTAGTTTCTTCAAGTAAGAGCACTCACCCTTTATTAATTTTGAAAAAAAAGGAATGTGATTGAGATCCCAAAGGAAACAACCATTAGAGTCAATGTTTTTGTTTCAGAACCAATGTGGATAGATTTTATTTTCTACCGATGGTTGACACCAACAGATTGTTGTTATGGAACACAATTGAAGTTCATCAAAAGATAATGCTGCCCTGGATTCAGTGTGTGTTAACATTGGAGTGTGTGCATCCTGTTGGTGAGGAACCTGAGAGCAAAGCTCAAAATTGGTTGGTTGCTAAATAAATCTGATGGTGTCTTTCCCACAGGTGCTCAATCTCAAGGATGTAGGTTCAACAAAAAACCCAGTTATAGGTACTCTGGGTGCCATGCATATGACAGCTCTGCATTTAATGTTGTCTTGGGAATTACATATCATTTTGATGAGTCCAATTATACTTTCCCAATGCCAGATACCTTTTTTGTTTTAGCTAATAAATCAGAAATGAACACTACATTCAGTTAAAATATTCACAGAGTGGCTAAAAAAGCTTTATTATTTGCATTTTTATTTCTAGTCATTAGATAGTGGCAGTGCCATAGTGTGTCAAGTACACTTTTTATTATTCAGCTGATATTGAGCAGCATGTGCCAGCAAGGGAATCAGGTAGCATATTAACATGCTTAAAGCATTTCTGCACATAGTATTTTGCTGTTATACTTACTAGTATTAGTGTATAAGTTTACTTCATTGTATGAAATTGTGCTCAAGTTGCTTTTTGAACTTTTGTAAGACAAATGTTTTCTTGTTATTGCAAGAATTTTCTATATTTACCTCTTAAGAGAAAACTCAAAAAAGAATGCAGTTAAAGAAGGTTTTGTATTTTCAAAGTTTAATATTGCTAATGGTTTAGCACTCTGTTTACTAAAGTGATCCCACCAATAAGAATTGCTGGCTGTGTGTAAAGAAAATTGTCTTGCAGTTTTCTCAAGTAAAACTTGATCAAATCTGTGCTGTGACCCATCGCCCTTGTTATTGTAACGAAAGCATCACCTCTATAAGTTTTCTCTGTTTGTGTTTTGAAAAGTTTTTACAGATACAAATATTCATCACTTTTATGTTTTTTTTTTTTTAATTTTTCCTTTGTTTTCCATAAGGGCAACTTTTCATTTCATTTGGAAAGGCTTATTTTAAGGAAAATTTGAACATCATTTATTATTGACAGTTTGATGACCCATACTTTTGTTCCCTTAACTTTGAAACACACATCTCCTACTGTAAATAGCGATCGTCTAAACAATGACATCAATAAATAAACTTTTTGAAAAACTGTATTTATATAAGCCTACCAAATACATAACTTTATACATTAAAAAATACATTCAAACATTCAAGTTACTGCCTATTTCTATAATTTATTCATACTGTTACAGTTTTTACAATTGTTTCTGCGAACAGGGTATCTGTCACTGGCAAGTTAGAACAATGCATTACTTTGCATTACATCGTTTACTTTTCTGATGCTTTGAAACGTTTCGAGTGAGATTGGGTGTTTGAATTCGCCTTCGCTACTCAAAATCGGTTAAACTCCACAGTTTTCTTCTCTTACACTTTAAAATAGTCTTTTTGCACGTACTCATCATTCTTTGCGTTCAAACCACCATTCAGACTCCAACGCCGTTATCAAAACTGACCAAATTCAATAAACTATTTGGGGAGTTATCTATTTCTTAAAGCACAAGTTGATTAATTTCTTGCGCGCACGCGGTCATTTTACATTTAAAACAGGAAAATCATTTTACATATCGGGACTGTATAAAAAGTAAAAAATAAAATCTCTTTAAACACGTACCTGTTAAATTACAAGACTATTAAATGAGTTCACTGGAACCTCGCACGACTTGAAGTTATTTTTCAAAAACTGCCTGCCAAGTATTTTGTGAAGTTCCACTGAACTTAAAATCGAGTCCAATAAATAAATTTCTGATAGCAAAAAAATACAGTAATGTTTTTAAAACGTGGGATTTTACTGTATGGCCTTAGGGATGATCTACTGTGTTACTTGTGGTTCTCAACAGAAGTCGATGTACCGGAAATATAATATGCAAAGTTTTTATACCTCTCAAATTCCATCGATTCCATTAACAGGTATCAAACGCCTAAGTTTTTGGTTAACTGCAAATGACGGGGGAGGGGGAGGGGTTATTTACACAGTGGGTTTTTTCATTAAGGGTTTGAATATTATTTACAAAGTGTTTCTGTAACAGATATTGCGCTCCTGGGGTTCGTACTGACTCAAAACCCAACTTGCCGGTTCTGCATTAACACCTTCCCTCTGCTTTTACTGTGCTCATGATGATGACGTTGAATGGTTTGCCACATTCGGTGTCTGAGATCCTCGCTTCTCAAGGTATCTTCTACCTTCCTGAAAGAAAAACTGTGAGAACACTTCGTTTTGTGCATTCTGACCACAAAACCATTTGAAAGTAAAAGTGAGAAAGATTCCTCGAGCGGGCAAACGCATTACGTACCTCATAACGAAATGGATCTATTGCTTTGCATCCTGACCTCGAGAACATCCCGGAAATGCGACGTCGCAAGGGTCGCAAGGAACTTCGCATTTGAAAATCTGTCCCATCGAGAGGTCGACTGACACCGTTGCACTGGCATTTACTGTCGTTCCTGTAATTAATTGATGGAGTAAGAAGCCGTTTCCTCCCTCGTTTACTCTTTGCCCTTGCAATTAACACTTCTCTGGGCATTTGATCAAAATTGGTTAACATTCCTCAGACTTGCATAGGTAAATTTCGTTCCGAAGGTAAAAATTCGTTATGAAGCTCAAGGTCATTCCAACTGCTGTAGTCAAGTGAGTGTCTTTCGCAGGGATAAGAACGCGCTATTGGGCCGTTAGATTGTCATCCAATTTGAATTTATAAAATAGAGCAAGGATAAATTTGGAACTCTTGGAAGGAGAATAACTACTAAGAAAATCCATGAATGAAGAAATCTCTAGGTAGGCAGTTTAGGGAGGAATTAAAGTAAAAATCAAAATGTCACCTTGATTGTTTGTTTGATTTGCAGTCCTCGCGTATTTTTCATGAACGCTTCTATGCCGTTTCAAAGCGAACCTGTCTGCAAAACTAACTTCGCATATGTCACATTTGAATGGCTTTTCTCCCGTATGAACCTGAAAATAATCACTCCCATCATTTTCTCCTCCAGCATCGATGCCCGAGAGAAAAACACGTTCCTACCTTCGCGTGATTTTTTAAATGGGTGGCTTGATTAAACTTCGAATCACATACATTACACCTATAGGGCTTTTCTCCCGTGTGAATCCGCCTGTGGTTCCAAAGGGTTGAGTGCCTGGCGAAAGTTTTCTCACAGATCTGAAAAACGGCCAAATTTTAATACGGACGATCCAGAATGAAATGAAAAAAGGCTCCAACGAACCTCGCATTGATACGGTCGCTCTCCACTGTGGATCCTTTCGTGGTTCTTCAGGTGCGGAGATTGGGAAAACTGCATACCGCAGGTATTACACTTGAACGGCTTTTCCCCAGTGTGAACCCGGCTGTGGTTTTTCAGGTACGCGGCTTTTGCAAAGCACAGTCCACAACGTAAGCATTTGAAAGGTTTGTCACCCGTGTGAAGTCTTTTGTGAGACCATAAACTTGAGTATCTGCGTTAAATTCAAAATTACTTATTGCCTTATAAATTTCCGACTGGTCGCTGCCAATTAAGCTCATTATTACCTTGAAAAAGTTCCGTCACATATATTGCACTGAAATGTTTTTTCCGTATTATTAACTTTGTGATTCTTTGATCCCCCGATAAATATGACTCCTGAACCGTTACACTGCTGGCACTTGGTCACGCAGGGCAATCCTCGCTTTTTCACGGGATGGTGACCCGGTTTCGTCCCGGGTGCACCACTGTTTGTACTTGTGTTCGTCCCGGAGGTCGAATTCCCGGCGCTGCTCCCGAAGCTGTTCGAACTGTTCTCGATCTGTGTTCAAATAAAACAACGGATTGTTTTTACAACGAAAATTTTGTGTAATCTCAATGAGGACTGGATTATATGTTACCGAGGACGAAAATCTCCAAGTTTTTACCTCTAAACAGTTTGAACATTTAAATTTTTTTCTCTTCAATCCGGCAATGTGATTCATTGTTACTTCCAATCCGCAAATTTCACACGACCTCGTCACTGAAATTTTTGGCTCTGGCTCACTCATGGTTACTGAAATGTTTACACGATTTCTCAAAAAAATGTCGAAAAGAAATGCCTCGGAAGTTACCAAACAATAATCACCCTGATGATCCTTATGTAAAGCATTTTTGTGACTTTTAAGTTCTCCGGACAAATTAAAGGTCATCCCGCAAATGTCGCAATTATATTGCCTGGCTGGCTGTTGTTGTTGCGGTTGCTGCTGTTGCTGCTGCTGCTGCCCTGTCTGCTGGTCTCCCGTCTGTTGCTGAGGTGTTTGGCACTGCTGATTTGGACCCTTTCAAAAAGCAAACCCCACAATATTGTACACCGACCAGTTCATCGTCGTTAACTTATTTGCAAGGCAAAATTACCGAATCCTGAGCATGAATACGTTTGTGATGATTTAATAAGGAGATATGTGCAAAAGCTAAACCACATACTTCACATTTGAATGAGGTAGCAGCTGCCAAAGACATTTGATTCACTAATGCATAGTTGTAGGAAAACGGTTGGCCGACGTCTAAGCGATAACAGCCTTTGTCGTCGACCACTGCAGTCCCCACAGTTGCACCCGTTGTGGTCTGCACCTGCAACGAAATACCCTGAATTTTATTATAATGGAAATGGAAAATTCGGGCGGAATGCAACGAGGCGATCGAACGCTTTTTCTTCTGCTTGAAACCACTCACAGGGACTTTCTGTATCATATTCACGTTGTAACAGAATGGGAATTCCGTTTTGCAGTCCGGATCCTTTTTCTCGACCGTGGTGGCGATGTAGACCTGAGGTTGGACCTGGGTCGGTTCAAACATTGCAATGGCAGTGGCAGTGGCGGTGGTTTCGTTTCCTCTCCCGCCATCAGCTCTGTAAGTGATTGGGGTCGAATCGGTCTGGGTGAACCTGAAATTTATTCCGAAACGGAGAAAAAAATCACATTTGACGCAACCAAAATATACTCCGAAAAGATGAATTCGCAAAAGACCACATTTAATTAAGAGGTGTTGTCGCCATATTGAAATGAAAAATGGGTTTCTAAGTAATTAGAAGAGTAAATTAGAAGAGTGTATGAAGTCGAAACCACTCAGTTTTACTCATAACTTCATTCCGGGCAGTTTCATGTATTATGTCGCTGTTAAAAGTAACTTCCTTAAGCAGCTAAGTAGAATTTGATATTTGTATTTAACCGTTATGGATTAGGATGACAAGAAACTTTTGACCGCGCTCAAGAGACGAGGCTTCCGTTGATTTTTTATCAACGGTTTTGAGTGATATTGCGTTACAAGATGGCGCCACGGGTTAAATAAACAGTATTGCTTTCTAAATGCACACGTAAAGTAAAACACTGTCTTTATATCGTCAATGTTATCCCAGTGACGAGACTCGGCAATGTTTTTCAATTTCATCTTTATCTGGTTGAAAAACACAAAAAAATATATGTATTGAAAGAGAGTTAAAAATGAAACATCAATTGCAGATTTGTTTAATTACTTCATTAATTTAAAATACTTTAAAAATACTTCATTCCCAAGTGTTTTCTGTGAAAAACATTCTTGCAAAGAATCTTGAAAAATTTATCAATTTTTCAATGGGTGTGACTTGAGTTTGATTATTAAATAAAATAATTTATTGTTTAATAAATAAAATAGAAGACAGACATATTATTAACAGAACTAAAATCCAAGTGTCTAATTAAAATTATGGAATTGCTAAAATCAAAGTGCACATAACTACCTATTTGTGGGCTCAGTCTGTGTAAACATGGAACATTTTCCCACAACAGATCCTGCTGGGATTTTTATTAATCCCCTCTGCTGACCAGAAGAATCTGTTGCCTGAAGGAACAGATGCTGATCTTCTGCCTTGATTACTATTGCATTTCCAAGATGTTGTTGATCTGCCCTGGCTGCTTGTTGTAGCCATCCTGTGTTTATGGACATACTGAACAAAAGTTTTTTTAATAAATAACACTGTTTTAAAATTTTATAATAAAAAATGGGGCTACTATTAATAACAATGGTCAAATAATCATTCACCTTGGAATAAATGAACTGGATCAAAAATATTAAATGAAGTATTTATTTTGTTAAAATATATGAAAAATTTATTTCTCTTTTGCTTTTCATAAATCATTCATTCACATCAGTGCTCTAAGTATTTCATGGGGATGACCAATCATCTGCATCCTTGAAAACTTCTGTCTGTTTCAATGCAATTTAGGTTCAAAAGCCATTATCTACCTAAGTAGATTACCACAATTTATAGTGGTCAGGTAAGGAGCAACAATAAAGAATCTCAAGAATTGTAAATTTTGTAAAATACTGAGGGCTGAGAATTCTCACAAAATCATCACACTTTTAATGAAGGTAATGAAGGTGAACCAAGAGTCAAGTCCTTTAATTGTGTTGGTTGCTCCTAGATTAAATTATTTCATTTACTTCACTAATGTAAATAAATTTTAAAAAAGTCATTAATGATAATATATTTTATTTTGAATCAATAAGGAAAGATTAATTGATTTTGTTATTTGAAATAAGTATATTTTTCAAATAACGCCTAATCAAAGTCAAAAGAAAAAAATTAAAGTATTTCAAAAAAACTTTAATTTCGTTAGTAAAGGAAGACCGATAAAAGGAGATAAAAAAGAAATGTGTAGGTCTTTGTCTCTCAAGAAAGAGACAGAATGAATATAAACAAATAAACAAAACCTGTTTGAAG
Organism: Brueelia nebulosa; assembly: GCA_028293925.1. Classification (NCBI taxonomy): domain Eukaryota; kingdom Metazoa; phylum Arthropoda; class Insecta; order Psocodea; family Philopteridae; genus Brueelia; species Brueelia nebulosa. The sequence continues at coordinate 64,279 of JAQIBA010000128.1, read as the reverse complement.
CATTCATTCTCAGTTTTTTCTCTAAAAAGGAAACTGTTAGAAAAAACTATTTATTACAGGAAGTTATAATAATTAAAAATGGTTTAAAAAAGATAATGAAAACTCTACTCAATGTAAAAAATATCAATCAATAGCTGAAAAAACTGACAATAGATGAAATTAAAATATTGTGATTTCCACCGATACTTTCTTTGTTTTATGTTTGAGAATGCTCTAAAGATTTCACAAAGATAAAACTTGATAAACCGAGGTTTTTGCAATTTATAAAATGCTTAATTCAGAACTAAAAATTACCTTGAGTAATAGAATTTTAACTAAAGAAGTGTTTCATTTCTTTAATTTACTCGGCGTTTCTTAGGCCAACCATTTTATTTTTCTTACTCCAGGGAGCCATTATTTGAAAATAAAATTTCCCTGCTTTTCTCTTTTCAGAGGTGCCAAGAGAACGTATAAAAATCCCTTATCATGGCATTTGAAAATCCGCCCCGGAAAGTTGCGGATAGTAATTAGTAATTTAATATTGTTTTTCTGAAATGTCCTTTAAAAGATGAAAACTCCAGGTAAATAATTTTTGAGATATTTTTAATTTTGAACACTTGAAGAAAGTATCACAGTTTTTAGAGTAAACTTCTTAGTCTTCTTTTTAAATAGTCTAGATATTAGTGGAAAAGTGTGCTTTTTATAGTTTTATATTGTTTTCATCTAATTTATTGCTTCTGCTCATCTCTTTAATTATTTTATAATGCTTTTTCTCTTACCTCGGGGCTAGTTTTTTATTTTAAACGCAAACAGAAAACTTAACCAGACAAAAAAGCTTTTTCTGTGTGATAGCGTTTCAACCTGTAATATTCGATAATTTAGACTTTCTGTCTTTTTCTGCAAAAAAAGAAAATATTTGACTTAAAAGAGGAAAGAACAAGGCAATTTATAGTTAGTCGGATTTAAAGCAAAAGGAGTTCCAATTTTATTAATTTTCAAAAAGTGCATTAGGTTGGCTACTCTGCTACAAAGTGCGTTATATTATAATACATTTTGTTAGAAGGACATCACCAAATACCATAATATAGACATGCTTATCTGAATTTTAAAAAGAAAGTAGTACTTTTCATAAAATTTTAGACATGTTGATAATAAATATTGTTTTTATTTTATTTATATCGGACTATTCGAATGAAAAGATGAGTTTTTGTATAAAGTAACGCGCTGAAGCACTAAATATTTTCAAAATGGCCGGAGCGTTGCTTGTTGGAATCAATGTTTATTTTTCTCGGGGATAAATGAAGGGTTGTCACTCACTCAGGTGAGAGTCGTTCAGCCACGGCTGAAGAAAATTTCGCAATATTTAACGAAGTTTTGCACCAATTTACACGAAAACGTAGGTCTGTCTTTAGTCTGCGAAAACCATCCTTTGTTTAAAAACGAAGAGAATTCGACGTTTGTCAAAAATATTTGATACCTCATGTACATTTTGGAACCGGGGATTTGGTGTTTCAGTTAGGTCAGGCCTTTCATTCAGGTTTTAATAAATTATAAAATGGATTTTGGAGCAATTGATGTTTAGGATCTCAAAAATTTCTCAAACTCAAAATCTCAAAATTTATAAAACTCAACTTGAACCTTACATAATGATTAAGGATCTGATACAATGTTTGTTTTGTTAAAATTATCTACAGTCGTTTTTATTCTCCTGAATTTGTTTCAGGGTTTTTTGCACCACTCAAAAATAGTTGGAAAACATGTCTACCAATGCAAAAAAGTAAGGATTTCTTATCATCAAAATATAATGATTACAAGGGGATCCAAAATTGTATTGTAATTGAAAGTATAAATTTAGATTGGCTAATGGTGAATATTGTTGATATTTCAGTTTGTTTGAATCAATGACCAGGAGGAGAGTTTCTTGCCCCCAAATAACACAGCACTTATGGGATGCAATTAAAAACATAAAAGGCCAAAGGAAGGTTCCAACTGCTGACAGGATCCAGAAATTCATGCTTAAGGAATTTGGAGTGAATGAAGAAGAAGTTATAAGGCAGCTGAACCATTGTGTCAGGGATGGCCTCATTGAGATTACAAAAAGAAAGATCAGCAAAGGGAATTACATAGGCTCAGAACAGGAAGGTTACAAATTGCCTGTACTCAGTGTATGTTATTTTTTTTTAATATCCACTCCACATTGATGTGAATATGTTTTCAGTTATCAAAAATGAATTATTTTCAGCTAAAACCAGACGATTTTGACTGGTACTGCTTTGATTGCCATCGTGCTGGAGATGTAATTTGTTGTTCAAAACCCCACTGTCTGAAAGTGTATCATCTGGCATGTATATCATCTAATGAGCTGCCTGAGGGACCCTTTGTTTGTCATGTGTGCAGGGTAATAATCAATTCTAACAATAAATGCTCCTTAAATGAAATAATTAAATAACATTGAACTATTGTTTATAGATGTGTGAGGTGACGCCTGATAAATTCCAAATGAAAAAATCAAAACTAAATAGACTGTTGGGCTATACATTGCAAAGATTAAAGTCCAAATACCCACTTTGTTTAAAGGACCAAAGAATTCCTCCCCCAAATAAAAATGTTTTGGTGTCTGACAGAATGGCTCAGGTGAGTAAACTGTTGGACCTGATAGATTCTTTTGTAATAAAAAAGGAATTTTATTTAATAACTGCCTGCTTTTTTGACTCAGTTTATATTGTCATTTTTGAGAAACTTATACCAAAATATGTATTTATGTTTTAGGTACTAACTCCACCCACAATACCCTCTCCGGACGAAAACGAAGCTTGGAGAACCCTTTTACTGATTGCAAGGGATATGAATCTCACCCTAATGGAAACCAAGATCGATCGCCACCGATATAAGCTGCTGGAGGAATTTCACGTGGATGCACTTAATATCGTTCATAATATGGTCATCTACAACGGAGGTGTGATTCAGTTATTTTACATTAATTACGGCGTATCCAATCTTCGAGGTTCGTCTCCCAAAAGTCCTAATAAATGGTTTTCTTTTTAAGTGGACAGCGCCGTTGCCGACATTGCGCGACAGATGTTGCGTGATTGCGTGCAGGATCTTCACGAAATAAGGCAGTGCGTGGATTGCTACAAGCAGAGTCACGGGGACAAAAAGAAGTTGTGGTTTTGCAAGCCTTGCAGAAAGCCTCACGAGCTCGTCTATGCAAAGCAGTTCGGTTTTCCGTATTGGCCAGCAAAGGTAAACCACATATTAAAACTCAATGAAACCTGAATTTCTCTTCAACACTTATTGTGAATATATAAGGTTGAGAAATTCAAAGAAATACGCATTTGGAATAGATTATAATTGGAAAAAAATAAAGTGGTTTTAAGAATTAAGGAATATTAATTACTAGAATTTTTGGTACACTTAGTAAACTTTTGTTTTAGTCTAACAAGTTTATTTTTGCATTTACAGGTAATCAAAATAGAAGACGAACAGTACGATGTCCGGTTTTTTGGAGATCAACACCTCCGAGCGATGATACCCAAAGCTCACATAAGACCAATCTCCGTTAACATCCACACACTTCAAGTGAAGAGATCCTCCGCTTGGAACAAAGCTTGCGAAGAGCTGAAAAAACATCAGGAGCTCCTAGAAAAAGCCCGAGTCGCCACAAACAACTTCACCAAGTTCATCGACTCCAGCTCCAGCTCCGAGTACGAAAGCATAGACAGCGAGCAGGAAAGAATGATCGAGAAGGAGAACCGTTTGAAAAGGCAGAAAACCCTAATGGAAAAGCACAACGCCGTTCTCCTGAAGCAGAAGATCAAGAGAAGGAGGTCGAGTTTGGTGGCGACCACGCCGAAGGTGTCGGACGCCGCCTCGAGGAAGAGACGGGGGAGGCCGATAAAGCCCGCCGCCAGCGAGGGGGCGGTGGTGAGGGCGTCCGGGAAATCGAAGAAGGGGAAGAAAAAGAAAGAAGTGTACGAATTTAGTAGTGATTCGATGGACAGTTTTAACTTTAATAACAATTTAAAAAATGAGAGCTTGCCGAAAAAAAACACGGATGAGATATTCGACGAATTGTTGAAATCGGAAGCCGAAAAGCCGAAGTCTAAAACAGAAAATCTAAAAGAGCGTGAGTACCGAGGAGAAATTATTTTATTTTAATTTTTTTAATTTAGAGAAAATTACAAATTCAGTAATTTTTTTAAAGTTTTTTGATTATAATAAAGCGCGACTGTTTTTTTTTTTTTTCAGATCTGGCCAAAGGCGAAGCAGGTGATTTGCAGACGAAAAAGTGGCTCCAGATGGGAACGGGGGAAAGTGAAAATATTAAAAAACTCACAAAAGCGAGCAGAACGAGTTTGGCGAAGAAAAGGTCGAAAAAGATGTCGGAGAGCTCGGTGTCGTCGGACGAAGAGTTCAACAAAACGGGGGGGAAAAAGGTGAAAAATAAGTCGGACACGTTCGATTCGTCGACCATAAGCTCCGTGGACACGTTCGAGTCGAAGAAGAAATCGGTGAACGGCGGTACAAAGAATACGGCCATGTTCAGTTTGAAGGAGCAAAATCAGAATTTGTCGTTCGAGAAAATCGCGAGAGGCAATCAAGAAGGACTGAAAGAGCAGGACACGGAGAGAAAGAAAAGTGGGAAAAAGGTCGTTCAAAGTATTTACACTTCGAGCTCCGAGGCGGATGATGAATCCGATTTGAGTTCCAAAGATGGCTCGGGTGAGTTTGTTTAATAAAATAAGTTTCTATGAATGAAAGCATTTGGAAGAGGAATAATATTTAGGAATATTTAGTGGGAAAGAAATTTACGAAAGATGTTCGCATTTTGATGATTTTGCTAAAGAATTATAGTTGAATTTATTATTTGTCTTTTCAGATTCCGATTTTGTATTAAATTCATCCGAAAAGAAAAAATCCAAAGGGAAGAAGCTATCTGCGAAAGCAAATGCGAAAAATCTACGAAATCAAACCGTAAAAGATAAGAAAGCTAGGCCCCCTTCGAAGAAACCTGACCCCGAATCCGACGAAAGTTCCGAAAGCGATTCAGAATGCGCTAAGGAAGCCAATAAAAAAGTGAAGAACATAATCAACGCAGCGGCAAAGAAATCCAGAGCAAATGCGGACGATAAAAACCAGAAAAGTGCACCAGCAGCAACAGCAGCAGCGAAAGGCTACCCGGACGAGTCGGAAGAAGACGAGAAGGACGACACCACCCCGAAAGGCAAGAATAAAAAGACTGGTTTCGTGGCGAAACCGGAAACTAGAGTTAAGTTGCCGTTGGACAGAGTCGTAAAGGGGAAGAATCACGTGAAGGTGAAGGAGAGTGCCATAAGTTCCGATTCGGAAGCCTCGCCCGCGGCGAACGCAGCTCCGGCCAGAGAGACGCGTCCCAAAGGGAAGGACACGTCCGAAAGCACCAGCCTCGAAAGTCCCATGGGCAAAAAGCAGTACACGAGGAGCAGCACGAAGAAGGAAACGGCCGAGAACGATGCCAAAGCCCCGAACAAGGGCAAAGAGGCAGAGAAACCGCTGCAAAGGACGAGTCACAGACAAGTAGAAAAGTGTAAGGAAGTGTTCGAGAACGACATGGAAAAATCGGGAAAAGAGAAACCGGCCAAGAAATCGAGTCCCAAAAAGGGAGAAATAGAGTCGAACAGTTCTGATTCGGAAGAGCCACTCTCGCGAAGAGTGGAAACGAAGAAAGAAGACATGGCGGAGATGCGGGAAATTTTCAAGAAATACATTTCAAAGCTGGACATGAACGAGGACGGAATGAAGAGCGAAAGTTTGAGCAAAAAGAACTACGAAAGCTCAGATTCGGAGGGACCCGCCAACAAAAACAATAAGCTAAAACAGGAAACGGAGTCGGAGTCCGAACTCGATAAAAAGAATCTCAAAAAATCAACAAAAAAATCCAAAACGGAACTGCTCGAAGAAAAAGTACAAAAAATCAAAAAACAGAAAAATATAGTTGACGACAAAAAAGTGAAAAACAAAAAGTCGGAGGAGAAAGAAGAGCTGAAGGAGAAGGAGGAGACGATCGTGTCGAGCTCTTCGCAGGAACCGATCACGCGGTCCGTGGCCGTCCAGGCGAGCAGGACGGAGATCCAGGTGGAGGAATCGCAGGAGTTGCTGCAGAAGACGGAGAGGATCGCAGAGCTCGAGAAGGAGCTGCAGGTGCAGCTGAGCGCGAACAAGTTGCTGGAAGTGGAGCTGAACAAGACGAGGGTCATTTTGGACAGGATCAGGAGCGACCACGAGGACGAAATCGCTGAGATGAATGGGAAACACGCGATGAACGTCTCGGAAATAAAGAAAAAACAATGGGTGAGCGTTCACAAGGAACATTTTTAACACTCAATTATATTTCCAATTAGAAATAATACCATAGAGTATGTCAACTGTAATGGTATAATTGTTACTTCCCATTTTTTTTCTTTTTTTCTTTTTTTTTCGTCCGTTCTTTCCTCATTCAGTTTTCCTTATTTTGTGGATTGTTAATGTCATTTAATTATTTTAACTTTATTTAAAGTAGTGTGAATTATTGAATGGAATATTTTCAGTGTTACAACTGCGAGAGCGAAGCCATATACCACTGCTGCTGGAACACCGCTTACTGCAGCGTCGAATGTCAGCAGGCCCATTGGCAGTCCGAGCACAAGAGAGTGTGCAGGCGGAAACGGTAAACGCGCACTCAAAAGTAAGTACCACTCCAGTCACCTCTAATCTCATCATTTTCTCAGCCATTTACAATGTGTTTATTCCTGGCGTTGTTTCAGGCGTTGTTTCAGGCGTTGTTTCAGGCGTTGTTTCAGGTGGACCAGTTTGTAAATAACGGACATGCCCTCAGTATTTAACTAATGTACATAATAAGACGTAAGGGGTTGAAAGCCCGGCATTGTTGGTCGTTTTGTGGAGGATCTCTGGTTTAGTGGCCGGCAAGGGTTGGTTTTGGGCGGGGGGGAGGGGGTGAGATAAAGATTTATTGAAGAGAATGAAATGAGACTCGACGTGAGGTCTACGAAGCTGTTGGTTTATTATTTTTCTTTTTTGTTATTTAATATTGATTTGTTTGAGTTTTTTTTATTTGGAAATTATTTTGGGGAATTTTATTGCAAAAGCAATCAGTGCAATAGTGTAGTTGTGATTGTGTGAACATTTTTTTAAACAACGATTGTATTGTTGTTAATGAAATTATTCGGGGTTTAATCGATGCACGAGTATATATGGTAGAGGTTTCGTGAATGTTTTTGTGAATCGTTTTGAGCGGTGATGTGTGACTTCTCTTTGGGTTAAAGGGGTTTGCCGCAGTTCTGAATCAAAAATTGTTGTTGTTGTCTGCGCTGAGCTGAAGAAATCGACAGAAAAACACTTCCAACGTTAATAATAAACGTCAGTAATACTAACGAGCAATAATATATTCGTAATAAAACCGTTAATTTTAAATGAAACTCTTTTGATAAACTTCAACCAAGCCTAAAACCGATTCACATATATTATTTTTTATAATTTATTGACAGTGGTTGAATTTCCAGACAAATATTTTACTTTCTTTAGTGCCATATAATTAAATTGTCAACTCCCGAATTCGTTTGTATAAATTTAGAGAAGCAACCAGTGCATTTCTTTTTGATTTTGTAACCGAATTGTTATTATTTATTTAAATTTTGTTATTTATTAGCGCTGTTAATAACAGTTAAAGTATAATTTAGCAGTTGACTTTTAAATCTGCTTCGATTCTGTTGAATGTTCTACCATATTAATCAGTTTCTTATATTTCTTATATGTAATTAATATAATCGGCTATTTATATATTTATAAATACTAAAATGCAAATGTAAAAAAACATTTAAGAAGCAAATCTACTAATTATTGGTCTTCTGTCTATCGCGCTAAAATGAAACATGGCGCGTATAAAGCTCTGAAACAGTGAAAAGTCTGCTTGGATTTTTCCAACGTGTCCTGCCCATTTGCACTTCATTCTTATGTGTCGTTCTTATTCCCATCGCACTTCTTTCCGTCACTCTCTGTGTCGTCATTTCCTCTCTCAAAAGTCCAGTAGTAAAGTCAGCATCCGGTGCTTTTAGTGATCAGTAATTTTTCCAAGCGAGAGCTTTTCTTCTGTTTACTGCCTTCTCGGTTTTGCTTTTAAACTTATTAATTGACCAAAATATACACCATTCTCAGGTGCTCTGTTGTATCTTTTACTTTTATTTCGTATTTATCTTCATTCGCGAGTATTACAGTTTGTTGAAGTTGATTTTAGACAAGAAGTTGTAAATTCGTTCATTCACATTGACACATTATACTGTTTCGGCCATTAGCCATCAGCAGTGGTCTCAGTACCTCGCAGTGATCACGGAGGGAGGACGGCCTTGAAAAATTTTCCCTGTCGCTGGGATTCGAACTCGCTCCGACAGAAGTTGTAATTGTGGGTTGAAACGCCCCGGAGAAGTCACACATGAAATGCCAAAAGTTGTCGCATCGAGAGGGTAACGCAATGGTGCAGACTCACGGTTTTCGCGGTCAGGTTTGCCATTTTTGCGTAGTTTTTCCGGTTATTCGATTTCCTGTAATAGATTAGGTGATAAATATTGATTTAGCATTGGGAGAAGAGCTCCAGTAACGTTGTATTCGCAGTACGAGGTCAGCCGTCGGCGTAGTTTTTTAAATTATTATTTTTTTGTAGGCAGCTTTAGCGCTATGTATTATTTAATGAAATTAATATTGAATATATTATACACGAAATAAGTGGAGCATGTAAATAATGAGGACTATGTATTTATTGGGAGGGATTTTCTGACGGGTTTTGATGCTGCTAATGACCGAACTATCCAGGTAACGATGGCGCATACAGGCGCCTATTCTGCCCGCGAGTGCCTGACTTTGTGTTGAATACTTTGCGAGGTGTGCCTGTGAAAGAAATCACTTCACCTTCATTTAAAATGAAATTGTCAAGTTTCACTCGAGAGTCACAAATGCACACCATTTTTGGATGTGGGCGTTCAACATACCAAAGATTCTTTAGTTGGGTACAATTTTAACAAAAGGGAAGCAGGGATTAATTTATCTTCTCAACTGTTCTTCCCTTTTGGGGATTATTATTCTGAGACCTTAATCCGAATTCATAAAAAGGATTAAACTTTCCCAACTGTAGAATTTGGAAACATCCCTCTGCTGCCTTCTCAGTAATCATTTCCAGGTCGAGCAGTTACGAAGTGCTTTCACTCGAGTTGGTCTTTCACTGCCATCGTCTGCTCTCAAGCAGAGAGCACATGTGGGATAACAAAGCGTGCTGACGTGGGTGATGAGGATTTCGCACGAGTGGCTTATCAAAACTCGAAGCCTTTCAGAAACTTTCATTTTTTTAGAAAAATGAGTGGAAAATAAATAAATAAGCAACGTAGTTGTAAACGGAGTGGAATGACTCGAAATAAAACTAGTCTGTTCTCGGGCACTCCGTTGCAAAACATTTAGTATCCGTGTTGTCACTAGTAGCAGAACCTAGGCGTAGTATTTTTTATTTTTTTTGTACATATTTTTATGTTATATGTGTAACATTGTTCAGTTCTTTTTATTTGTATAAAAATATAAAAATATTTATACTCAATCAAAAATGTGGCTCTAAAATAAATCCATAACTTTTTTAATTTAACCCATTAACGACAAATCATTGAAATTTTTATCAAAAAGTATTCCTCTTTTTAATACTCCTCATTTATCCTTTTTAGAAAAAAAAATAGTTTTCTGTTTTATGAACGAGGATTTTTTCCCCTTTTTAAAAAAACTCAGTTTTTGTACAAAACGCACTAATAATAAATTACGTACAAAAGGCAAAATGTATTTTTTCTAAATTTCGGTATATTAAGAAACTGAGGGCGACAATCCATTGCACCTATGATTTCTGGCCTGAAAGTGCGCCAAAAATTACTGACGAAACAACGGTCTGTTCCTGCGTTCGACTTGTTGCCGAAGTTTTTAAAAGTTTTGATTTGGCCTAAAATTCGGAGATTCTGAAAAACTCTCCTGCCTCTTACTCCAGAATATTTTAAATAGTATAAGTTGCGATTTATACTGCGCTTTGTACAGAATGGGTTGATAAGCACAGGCCGAGTGACAAGGAACTTCCGTTACAACTGATTTAATAAATAAATAAATAAAATTCTTAAAAAAATATTCGACCTAATCAAATCAATAAGTAATACTATCTTCAAATAAATATAATAAGTTCAATAAATATTACATGTATAAAATCCTGTAACAAAAACACTCACATACAAGTATATTTCAACCTTCACAAGTAATGAAACACATTAATGGCTGATAAAAATGAATCCTCGATCCAATGCGTCCATTCACGACTTACCAAAGTTTTGGCTTTCCTTCGTCACTTGTTTGATTACGGCTTCGACATTATCTGAAATGGAAATAAGTCTTTAATAATTCTTTAATAATAAACTAATGAATGCGCCCCTATTAGTCATTAGTCACCCTTAAAACACTCTACCTGAATTTTCGGAAACTTTTTCGAAGAGGGTTTCCTGCTTTGTACTTCTGTCACTCATGTAATTGATTTCTTCATCACTTAGTTTTTCTCCAAGTTGTTTCAGTGCAGTTAATAATTCTTTCTGGAAATTAAAAGTTGTTATGCTTATTCATTAACTGCTAAATGCACTTTAATACTAATTTTTCTTACACACAAACACACACACACATTCTCTATTATACATTTGATATTTATTATATTATATATTAAATTTATTTATTAAAATATAAATTTATAATTGAAATTTATTAAAATATTATATATTAATATTTTATATATTTAATAAATTTCTCTGTTATAATTTCCTGCATTCAAAACTAAAACTTATAAAGTATCTGACTAATAAAGAATAATGTATTTAATTAAAAATAACTCCATTAAAGGAATATAAACTTAATAAAATTAAGTACAATAATGTACTATACTAAACAACCATTGCTTATAAAGTCCAATTTATAATAATATAAATATAACCCAAAAAATAAATTAAAAAACAACAGGACAGGTTGACTAAGTAAAAAATGGTTGAAGTGCTAGTAAATAATAAATAATTAAATAAATAAATATATATAAATGAATATTAAATATATAATGACAATTAAAAAAAAATAAACGAACAGGCTTGGATGCTGTCGTTTATATAATTACTTTCAGGAAAAAACACTTAATTTACGAAGCCAGATGACAACTTTTCAATTTATTTAACAAATAAGAAAAAAATCTGTTTACAAATCAGATAAATTAAGAAGAAACTGATAACACTCTTAGATGAAAAAAATCTTTTTTAAGTGTCTATCCAAAACAGAGATTACTTTTTGTTTTGAGATTTCAGACTCTGTGGATCGTCAAGTGAAAAAGTTTTTATTTCTTTTTTGGGAAAAAGACTCTGGTGGGAAAGGGTGAATGGGAGACACAGCCATGAATGCTCACCTGATTAAATTTTGGTAAGTGAACTATCCATAAATCTGATTAAAACCCCAAAAGCTTAAATTGCTTTCTGGCAAAAATGTTTTCATTCAACACAGCTAATAACTGAATTATTAATACTGCTCTTTAAATTAAAAGGAGCTGGAATTTGCAAAAATCCATAGACATTGGCCAAGAATTGCATAAAACAGAAACACTTCTCTGTTAAAGCTATGTATAACTCCCTCATTTCCCAATAGAGAAGAATCACAATGCAAAGAAACACAATTAAGTACAAACTTAAATAAACTGCTGACCTTATATTTGTTATACTGGGACTGTTCCAGCTGTCCCAATTTAAAGTCTCTCTCCACTTCAAGCAGTCTTTGCCTAAGTTGCTTTGGCTCTCTCCTGGCAAACATTCTTATCACTTCAGGAGTGCTAAAAGCCTCACTAATGGCGGCTTGTGTAGCCTAAAAAATAAAATTATATTTGTCCGTAACCTAACAATGACGCGGATTCGGCTTTAAAAATGAGAGAACTCATTTTCTTACAGTTAAAATCAGGTAAGATTATAAAAAAATACCAATTGCATGAGTCCCAAGTGATCCACTAATGTCATATTCCCAGAAATCATTTTCGACAGTCTTTCATTAAATTCTTTCAATTGCTCTAAAGTTTCTTCTTTGGTCTCATTATATTCACTTTCGTCAATTTCATCCTTTACTTCTTCCAAGTCAGCCAGTTGCTGAATTAATCTGTCCAGCTGACTCTCTAAATTTTCCCGCAATTTTTGTGTTTCTTCTTGGCCACAAGACCCCATCTGAGAAAATTAAATTTACATAAAATCAGGTAAAACAGCTTCTTGCCACTTTATTAAGTTAATTTAAATGGTAGATTGATTCATTTCAAAAAGCATGGCCTACAAAAACTGTTTTGCAAAAAAAAAAATTCACATAAGATAAATTAATACCTCTAAAAGAATATCTCCTCCATAAAATCTTGTAATGCACAGAACTTGAGTGATTCCTACACACCGCCTTCTACGTATGTTTTAGTCTGGAAATGTACCTTTAAAAACCGTTTAAAAAGGGAGGATTTCATCGCCCGAAAGTAATCGTAGATTGTGGCTTTTATTTACATATATTTACTTGTCAGAATTCTACCCTTGATTTTCTCAGTTTTAATTTTTACATAATCACAATCTTTATAAAATTATTTCTCGAGCCACAAGCCAAAGTATTTTTTTTTCATTATGGTTGGCCAACCTTCTCAGCAACCGGACCAAATTTTAGAAATCAACCAAAATGACTACAACTCCTAATTACTGTAACTTTTACTACATCTCCTTTGCCAACGAGTGAGCTTTATGATTATAATTTTCTCTATAAAATGAGAACTTCTTCTAGGTGATACTTCTCCTGTTGGCATCGACAGTTTGAGGACATAAAATGGAGGGACTGAAAATAGTACGTTGACATCATTTGATTGTGAAATGGGTCATCGACAAGTAATAGTCGATTTGTGAGAGAAGCTCCCGAGTTTGGTCACCACTGCTTTACGTAAAAGTGAATTTGAAAATTTCTTTCAAAAATAAAAACAACTGTGACATTACTTGAGCGGATCTTCGTAAATAGTTTTAAAACTTATAGTAATAAATGAATGTTTTTCATTAACTCTCTTTGGGACGTTTTTGTTTTAAGTGTGAATTTCAGTGTGATTTTCTACATTCTTATTAAAATTTAACTGAATAGTTGTCTGAAGAGGCGCTAAGTTTACGTAATTACAACGAATAAGTAATTTTTTACGAACCTTTTCCCCATGTGAATCCACTTTGAGTTTAAATAAGCTGAAGGATATAAAACTGAAAAGAGATAAAAGATAAAGTAAGCGAAGAGAGATAAAAATTTTGAACTCGTCGAAAAAAACTCTAATGAAGAGGAGTATTAAATGTCTTTAAAACAGAGCGATATTTGACTTATAACGTCGTTGAACAGCAAGCGTTTCCACTTGTGGAAAATTAATTCCACCCAAAGTGCCCTCAAACTTCAATGGTCTTGCATGAATACGGCACTCACCGATAATTATTGGATAAATAAATGATTAAAAATCAATTGAGGGTAAGCTAACATTTACAACGAAATTTCGCGCGTTATTTTTTTCATTATTAGCTTATCCGGTTTATGTTGGTAATTATCAACGCCCTGCTCCTGCGGCGGAGATTTCAGAAACTAACGCTATGTTTTTGCAAAATGGATTCCATAAAACGGCTGTTGTAGCTCTTAATTCGGGTTTTTTGATAAATATTTTTCAATTCTTTTCGTGTTTAATCAATTTTTGTCGATACCATTTTTTTCCTTTAGTATTTATTCTTGATTGTTTACAGTAGGGGAGGAAAATTTTGTTTACAAATCAGTGTGGTATTTTTTGAAACGTGTAATTTGAGTGCCTTTATCTGGATATTTGCCGAACGGTCGAATTTTCGTTCTATAATAATTTATCATTTTTTCTCAGTGTTTTTTAATGAAATGTAAAAATCAAATGTTGATAAGAAAAGTATTCTTAGTGAACTTTGAAAAAACCATTTCAGCAAATGCTTCTTTTAAATTTTAATAGGTTTGTATTTTGTAGTCTTTGTTCATCAAACCGCCATTTTTATTTTTTATAAAAATGCAATTTCCGCGTATGTATTTAGAGTTTTGCTTTTCATCCCGTTTTTGAGTTGAAAGAATCGAATCGCTCTATCATTTCCAAATTCAGTTTATTTGATCCGAAGCCTTAGAAAAACGTAAAAAAGGACGTTTGCCACAAAGTCAGACTTTTCCCCAAATCAATAAGTTTAGCCCTATATAGGTCAGTAAGTGAATTTTCATCCGGTCATTTTTACATTATATTCTGCTTTGTGGTCACTGTCATTTCATTTTAATTACATATTTTCCAACCATATTGAACGATTCACATGGTTAGGCAATTGGCCTTGACCTCTATTAAGAACAGCTGGTTTTGCTAGGCACTGTCAACAATAAATTAATGCAGCTTTGTTTACTGGCGCCCACTGTGGAGCTGCTCCTTTTCCACACTGATTTTGTTAGCATTAGGCAAGTACTTGTCCTTGGGTGGTGTTGGGATTGAATGTTGCTCACTATGAAAATGACTTTAGAGGAAGCACTCAGTGCAAACTGTTAATTTAATTAATTGTCCTATCAGTAATTAGGGAAAACAAATTATCTTAAATTTATCAGTAATCTATCAATACTCTAAAGAACAGGAAATTGAACACAAATTTCAAAGTAAAAATAGCCAAAATAGTGCTAATGAATTTTAATTAAAAAGCACATGACAAAATTCACTTTTTTCCTTGTTCAAACTCAAATGGGATAGGTGAGTGTTTGTCTGGGAAAGATAATTTTGGTTTTCATTTTTACATCTAAATAATTGCAGTTGTTTTTTTGGATCCATTGCATAGGTAGACAAATAATAATTTATGCTGATTATTTTTCCTATACTTAATGATTCAGCCAATTTCATGTGTTTGCTTTGTACTCTGATTCAGCTGGTGGTAGTTTTTCAGCACTAACTAAAAATTTCTCTGTCACATGCAAACTCCAAAAGGAATTTTCTGTTCATTTTTCATTGATAAATCATATTCTTTGTTGGTTTTAGTGTTTAAAGCCAAAAGAGATTAGTTCTGTGTAAAGAGATTTGTTCTGTTTGTGCAAAACAGCCTCATAAATTTTCACCAACCTTGCAACCAAGATGGATAATGTCTACAGAAATAATGAACTGTGAAAAATAAACAAAAATATATTTCATTGAAATCCAATAATAACTGTTTGACTGCGATCAGAACGGTTTCGAAAAATCGGTCAAATTGATTCGGACGCCGACGTATAAACTAAATTCAGTTTTTTTTCTTGGAAAATGGGATTTCGGTTAACAATCATTTTCCTCTTTAGTAAGAGCACAGAATTTATTTTGTACGGAGTTTAAACACGCCATGAATTAGCAATGCAGACAGCGAGTCTTGGGCTCACGTTGGAGGTGGTTCTATTTTCGTGACTTTGTAGCGAAATATAATTGTTATGAAATCACCAGTCACCCCGATCTACGTAGTTAGCCATTGCACCACGGCTAGCACGCAGATTTTCTTTGCTGAAGAAAGCAATTCTGGGGATGACGTCACCACGTGAATGCCCATTAATCGGGGAATCCGTCAGTTTATTTTCACATTTAGATTAGCCCTGGATAAAGTTGCCCAAATTATCGGGAGATCCCACGTGTTCTTCAAGAGGACTGAGCCTGAGAGGGTTGGCAAGGATTTTAAAATCTCAGAAGGGGTTGAAGGGGTTTTGTGAGACTAAACTCTAAAAGTTAATCTCATGAATTTGATTTTTTTTTTGTTTCAGCTTATCTAAAATACTCTGCTAGCAGTAGAAGTGTATTACAGTCAGGAAATAATAATATTATCCTTAATGACTTAATGGAAAAAAATAATTCAAGCCCTACTGCAACTACCTCGAACTACGACGATGCATCCGAAAAAGCAACAAACATATTAGAAAATTTAGAAAGCGGAAAGAAGAATGAGGCGGGGCAAAATGGCGGCGACAAAAAAGAAGAAGAGAAAACGCTGTCGGAAGAGGAAGAAGACGACCAGTTCGAAGAAGACCTCTACACCGCCATCAACTACAACACCATCAATTCCTTGGCCGCTTTAAAAGAAATACTAGGAACCGGTGACACCGAAAACATCGTAGACAGTTCGTGGTTTCAGTATCATTTCTTGAGACACGTGAACCGATTGCCCAGCAGATCCAACTATGCGAGTGCCTGGTCCCCCTGGGAGGGCAACAGGCGCAGGCTGTCCGAGTGCAAGGAGGAGGACGAGGACGCCGAGGACAAGGAGGAGGACAA
Organism: Brueelia nebulosa; assembly: GCA_028293925.1. NCBI lineage: Eukaryota > Metazoa > Arthropoda > Insecta > Psocodea > Philopteridae > Brueelia > Brueelia nebulosa. Next base: position 47,931 of record JAQIBA010000128.1, on the reverse strand, counting down.
GAAGAAGACCGACAGGCCTGAGGCCCCCGACTCCAAATTTCAGCCCGTGAGCCCCACCCCTCCGCAGACCCCGAAAACCCCCCCGACGTCCGCCACGCCCAAGACCCCATCGACACCATCTTCAAGACCGACAACTCCGACCGGTTTTGCGCCACCTTTGAGGCGCAGATTCGCCAGCGTTGGAAATGTGGGAAGAGAATCTCCAGGTTATTACTGTTTTTTTCTTTATTTTTTATTTTTATTGCTCGCATGCGGAGAAATTCAGTTTCGAATGCGATACTTTATTCGCTTTCGTTTCCAACGGTGCCATCTTATCAGAAGGCTTTACCGTTTTATGTGCTTTCGTTCTATTGCATAAGCTGTTGGATCCTCAATTTCATCGTAAGTAGTAGCTTAAAGGCTTAATGCAGCAGATGGGGGCCTTCAAACGTTAAAAAGAGTACGGTAACGCCTCCCCACATAGAAAGGGACACTTCCAGCTGGGGAGACCTTTAACATATGTAACACTAGAGCGGCCAAAGCGGTCATTCTGACCTATTTGTAACTTTAATAAAACGGCCCGCCTTCATTTTTTATGTTTTTTTGGTCAATTGTGACTTTTAGTATTTTTTTTATGCCTTTGAGTTTCAGTTTTTTTTATTGGAAATGCACGATTGCCTTTTTTCTACCGTAGACAGTCACAGTTACAGTGGCTGTCCAATTAAACTTTCAAAAAACTTGGCCTTCGCAGCCGTTAAGGAAGAGCAGAAAAAGAGATGAAAAAGGGTAAAAGGGAAATGGGAAAATAAAACAGAGTGTTACAAATGGAAATATTGACAATTCGTATTATTTATCAAATATAAAAATGTTAGCTCGGGTAATGGAAGTAATATTATGTCTCTTATTTTTTATTAAAGGAAAATACCTAAATTAAGACCTGATGAATGATGTGGCAGTCCTTTTGACTGTAAATCAATATCAGTTTTTTGGAGAGGGGATGGTTTTTCGCAAAAGCTAAACCTGTAAGCGTTTCCCTGAAAGTAGAGCAGTGGGAAAAGTGTTAGGAGGGCATTCTAGACCATAGAAAAGCTACTAAAACTTGCAGAAGAACCTGAAGAAAGAAAATAAATTTTTGGAAAACTCGTTTAGAAAATCACATTACAGTAAATCGGTTATAGGAAAAAAATTTCTCACTGACTATCTTTTTCATAATTCTCGGTCCCAATGAATTTCAAGATGGCCATTCTTTACTATTCTTATCCTTTCAATTAACTCACCGGGGCTGGAAAGACATATTTGTATAAAATTTATAAAATATCTGTTAAGGAATGAACAGACATGGTTATCTCAAATAAAATAAAAGGGATTTTTCCTTTGGAAATTAACTTTGATTCGAGGAAGTTCCACTTATAAATTTTCCAGAATCTTTCATTGCTGATAAACTTGCAGTGTGTGCTGATCAGTACAGATGCAATAATATCGTATTATTTCATTTCAGTATTGCCTTGTTTTTTGTTCGCTTTTTGACCAAAAGTAAAAGTTCCCGGAGGCATTCGAACAGGTGCAGTTCATATTCCAGTTTTGAAAGTTTTTAGTGAATGATAAAGGACTGAACTGCCGCAAGAGGTACATAATTAAACGTAATATTGCAAGTCTCTTGCACGCCCTGCCTGCTCACTGTACACCCGCTGAGTTTCGGCTCTATTTGTTTCTTTATTTTGGCGTAAATTGCAGGAACCAGCGGCGGGTTTCGGCCTATTGACGATACAATTATACGTAAGCCCCAGACTTCTGTCAGTGAGAATTTTAGCCGGTGCACCTGTATTTATGTGGGTGCTTAAGAAGTAATTTTTGGTCGTTATATTTCCTTGCAGCCGCCACAGTTTTATAGCGCACGCAGTTGTAAGTAATAGCATTTAATTAATTTGGCGAAGACTCGCACTTGTCGGCAGCAAAAGCAAGGTATTGCTTTGTTTTTTTCAGATTTCTTGTTAATTTTGCATTTATCTTGCAGAGAATTGTCGTTGCTCTCCTAAATGCGTTCCTTAGTTCTTTACAGCAAAGCCGCTTGAGGCTTTAATTAAATTTGCACGCCCAAGAGATATATATAAATGCGGATTTCCTGACAGATAGCTCTTTAAATATTTTGAACATTTTTATAAGCATAAGAAAACGCCGTCAATTAGGCATATCAATGTAAAATAAAAACTTGAATGAAATACATATTATTCACAGATATTAAAGTTGGAACCTTTACCTGAACATAGAGCAATATATTATATATATATAACTCCCTTGAATATCAGTAGAATTACTTTTACTGAATATACTTTTTGTAAATTTACGTTTACTGAAAAAAAATAGTTTTCAACTTATACTTTGCTGTGTAGTTCTTTTTCCTTTTGCTTTTTATATTTTAAGGTATTATTTTTTGTGCGTATGAAGTTTTTCAATATTATTTCTACGTCAATTTTTTGTCGATACAAGCAAAATAATCCAGTTAGCTGTTATAGGAAGTTACTTATGATTCGACCTAGTATAAAATGTATTTTCTGACTCTATGAGGCAAAAGTAATTAAATGCCATTTCCTACATATTATGCATAATGAAGGTTATGAATTCACATAACGCGTGACACGTTCTTTGGTGTAAGTTCAGGAATCAGAGTTTGTAATGAGATTTTGTCGGTTTTCAGGTCCTCTAGTGTCAGGTCTGCCTCAATACGGTTCGATGGAACCCGTCGGAAATTGGCACTCTGTCAGCCGCACGTCGCCTCTCCCTTCGCCCCATTTGGACAAACGCTTTTTCGACTGCTCTCTCATAGAAATGAAAAGCCAGGCGTCCTCTTCCTCCACGCTCGACTACGACTCCATGGACGAAGTATGGGTGAAGAGGAACGACGCCGTCGTCACGCCGGAGATAATACGGAGAAAAAAGGTACTTGCTTGTCCCGTATCGAAATGAAAACCCCACCCGTGGGGCGTAATCCCAAAAGGGTCGCATCGGCATGGCAGACATGCTTCGGCATCAAATTGAGAGTTGCAGTAATAATCGCGTCTGGACATTGTCGTTCCTCTTGTAATTGCACCAACAGATAAGGGAGTAAGGAAAAGAGTTAATTGTGTTTTGGCGTGAAGAGGAATTCGAGTAACAAATAATGCTTCGACAAAATGGATCTCGCCTGTGACGAAATTCTCATTATAATACTGGTGATGAAGGCCACAAAGATAAGCGTGGTTTGTTCAGTTTATTTGCTCTGGTCTTATTTAGGCTGTTGTAATATTTTAAACAGTATCTGCCTCCGATCACTGTGCCGTGCTCTTTGGCTCGGAGGATCGCCCATTAATAAACGGATTTGCATTTGACAACAAGAAAGCTCTTTGAATATCTCCTTTCAAATATTTAACCATTCTGTATCGGCTCGGTCATGTCAAGGGCACTTTGGAGCACTCTCGTCCCTTTGTCTCCCCGACGTCATGTAGGTCGGGAAATCTAAAACCATTTAATAAATTACAGCAGCAGTGATTATTCTGTGGGGGAATATGGCACATGAAAAAATTAAGTGTAAAAATGAAAAACCAAAATGAGGTAAAAGATATCTGAGGTAGATTTTTTGTTCATTCGGGTGAATTTCTGTTATTAAGCAGTGCACTTTACGAGCTTATGTTTTAATCATTATTTCTGTCGGATGTCTGCGCATGCTCGGCTCTGCTTTTATTGGAGTTGAAGAAAGTATAAAATTATTCATGCACCAGCACGTCAGGAGCCCCTATTTCCGATAAAAGTCTCAACCCACCACCCCCGTTTAAGCGCTTTTATTTAGTTTTTGTCGGGATGGTCATTCGGAGAGAGGAGGCGGATCGGGAGGAAAGGAAAGACAGGTTTTGGTGAGCAATGAAACGGCACTGCAGCATCTGATAAACGCACACTCGCATTGATAAGATGAAACTCATAATAATCGCAGGGCATGTTCTATATTTAAATGAAGAGTGAGTCATGAGAAGAAGAAATGTTGGAAATGAGGTGGAAAATATTCGGAGGCACCGCATTAATTGCTCATAATAAAAGAAATGTCAGTTTATTGCGGTCGCCATTTTAAACAAGCGAAGCAATAAATTTTGAATATTTTAGGCCGAGGCAACCGATGCAATTTTTAAATGAAACAATTCGTTAGTCAGCCGATAAAACAATGCGGTTACCAATTTGAAATGTTTTAATTGTGATTTCCTGGGAGAAGCGCCATTCCCAGTTTCATTTCTAAAAATAAACCCATACAAGGATTCTTGTATCTGCTAAGGGCTTAATTATTCGCTGCGGAATTTTTTTCCCCGTATTTCTTCTCCTCACTTCGGAGAAGCAAATATTTTGGCGTTGAGCAAACAAAACTAATCTCCTCACGTCTTCAGTATCGTTCCCTCAGCTTAACCTCGGCAGCACTCTCGTTGCCTTTATCGCATGTCGAACATTCACTTTGGTCACTTTCTTCGAGGGCATTGACGGCTGCAGAGAGCGGATTTCCGTTGCAAGATAAAGTATGTAACTGTACTCAGTTAGGGTTTCACTTTTGTGTTGCTTTCAGCCTTTGTGTGGAGTCTGCAGGTGCTGCTGTTGCGAACATTAATGCTTTTAACTTAGGAAAATGGTTTCCCGAGTTATGGGTTTCTGGGGTTTCTGTAGTAGCTCTCTATCCTCCTCTTGCGGAGAGAGAGAGAGAGAGAGAGAGAGCAATCGCTTGTCACTTATTGTCACTTATGCAGATTATGTTCAATGTAAATCATTTGCGGCAGCTGCATATATGGTAATGGGCTAAAGAAGACATTATCATAGCAACTCCAGAAAGATTGAATACTTCGAAATTAATAAATCGGAAGTTACTTATGACTCCACCTTATATTTGCATGCATAAAATTTTATCACAATTACATGCGTGTTTAAAAACCATAACAGATATAAATTTATAAGTAGCGACGATTATTTATAAATTTTTGTAATAGTAAAGACTGTAAAAAGCATAAATTTATATAGAAAAACTATAGAAGAACATTAGTTGTTTACGACTTGACCTATTAATTAATATTTTAAGCAGTCAACCAAAAGTATACAAGACCAGCCATTAAGAAAAAAGCCAGTGAAACCTCCAAAAATAAAAGAAAAAGGAACAGGAACAGGAAGAAGAAGAAAGAGAAACAACAATAAGAGATTTAGCAGAAAGGTCGAATACTTCACGAGAAAACTTAATAAATAAACGGAAAGTTTAATGTTCCCATAAAAACGAAAGTTACTGATGACTGAATTCAATAATTTAAATTTTTGTTCTTTTTTCAAACTTAAAGCCATGTTTTGCATTTTTCGCAACGCACTAAAGTGTAAACATCCCAATGGGGAGTTTTATCTAGAAAACTCAGGCAAAAACATACAGGGATAGTCATGGCTGACCACGAAACGTGATGTTCACCTTCGAATTTCTCTCAACTCGCTTCGGTGATGGCTCCCGAAAGTGATTCCGTTTTAGCCAAATAAAAAGTGGCTTCACTCATCATCTCAGTCCTATTGTTCCGCCGTTTAATCTTTGCTACCCGAGCTTTATAAATCTGAATTTAAATCTCGATAGCAGTGATTGATCCGTTCAAGTACTTTTATCCAAACAGCTCAAGTCGGAACTCGTAGAAATCGTTTAGAATCGATCTCAATGGCGCCCCATAACTTCTTCGAAAAGAGCGTGAACGCTGGAAACGTTTAACGCCACACGGGAGGAGAAATAACCGTAATGTGAAACTCATGCCGACGTTATCAAAAAGAAATGGTAGACAATATCAGGCTGCCATTTAGAAATTTGTTTACGATGTTAACTCGCCACGAGACGGGTTCGTCATGCTTATCATATGAACGGGGCCGACAGCCGCCGCGATCGAAATCGCATTGCTAATTCCTTCGGTTTTGCTCATTTTACGCCTCAGTCCAGTGAGTTTCGAATTGGCGTGGAAGGAACTGAGTTCCCATTTTACTGGAGACGGGAAGAGGAGAAAAGCATGGCATGGAACGGGTTTGTTCACGCACATGTCGAAGGTTAGCCGCACGAGCCCAATTAAATGTCGAGGTGAAAACGTGAAGCGGACGACGACATAATCACGAGTCCATCGGATTTTGCTCATCTTTGGTTCGGTTTAATTGTATCTGTGTGAGGTGGCTGCTGTGGTGTTGGAGTGATGTTTTGGGAGCGTTTTAAGGTGACGTATTATACGCCCAAGTCGTCGTATACGGTTTTCTTATCAGAGATGCAAAGTTATCCGATTGTATTTGCTTGTGAATAAGGTGCAATAAATCGCAGGCGGATGACCCTCCATTCTAGGAAATTATCATTTTCAAGATATATATTGACATAAATCTCCTCTTGAGAGCAAAGTTTTATTCGTTTTATAAGTGTCAAGAATTAATTATAAATGAAAAATTAAGGGAATTTTGGGAAAATAGTCGTTAAAAGGGGCCTCAATTCTAATTGTAATTTTTGTAACATAAGTGTTTACATAAAAACGTTAGGGGTGAGTTTCATCCTCTTAAGCTAAACATTGAAGTCAAATAAAAAAATTCTTAACTTTATTTTTTATAACTTTTTATTTTATCATTTATTTATATATGCTTTTCTGTTTAACATACTGTTATTGCACTCCCATACGTAAATTTTTTTGGCTTTTCTTAGAAGAAATTCAAATCTCATTCGAAAGGGAGATAAAATGACAAATAAAAGTAGGTATTACAAAATGTAAAAAAGCTGAAATTTCACTGTGGGTTAGGCCTTTGATAAAACCGCCATTTTTTCACGAAACAAATTCCCAATAAAAAAAATGAATTTAAGGTGTGGTTCTAAGAAATAACCTAAATTTTTTTTATTCAAAAATTGAATTTAAAAATAAAGGGCTTCTACATGTAGGGTGAAATTTAACGCAAACACCGTCAGAGGGTTAAAATAAATGAGTTTATTAGTTTCTTGAAAAGAGTGGGTTTTCCGACCTTTTTGGTTATAAATGGATAGGAACCATGATGAGGTTAGGGATGTAATAATCGAAGGAACAGTTCATTAGTGTTTTGTTTACATCCAGTAGACATGGGAGAAAGCAGGAAGCCTTAATTTGAAATTCCTCGACAGGAACTCGGATCTCAGCCGCTTCCTGTAATAGCCGTTGAGGATCATATGACAACAGGAGGAGAGCCGCAGATGAGGCCCAGGGCAGGAACCTGGTCTATGCCCTCGCGCTCCAGACGACAGAAAACCACATCCACCTCTTCTCAACCCGACAGCAACTCCAGTTCTGGGAGGGCGACCCCAACCCCGAGCACTGGTAAACTTTTCATTATTAATCATTTTTTATTTAATTACCCTTCGTGAATAATGTCACTTCAGCGTTATTTCAACACTCCCGGTTATACATGTATTTCTAAAATGAAGTCCCCAAAATTGATTTAAGACTCCTGTTATCAAATTGTATTTCCTCTAAGTATTTATTTCCTTTGGCATTAAATACAATTACTTAATAAAATATTATAATAATTACCATTATCATCATTTTAAATATATTAATATTAATAATAATTACTTTAGCAATAAAATATATTATAAGAGTGAAATAATTAAATATTAATAAGAATTTTAAAAAATGATAAATAATTTATTGTGGTATTAAGGAAATTATTTGTTTTCATTATTATCTTCCCTATTTCGGGAGAAATTTTATTGAGAGATTATTTTCAAAATTGTCCTAACCTGAGCGTTGGCATTTACACACTCAATCATTCTCAATTAATGATTTATGTTAGCATTAATTGGTTTCCCCAATAGAGTCCCAATAGAGCAGAAATTTATTTAAAAACTAAGAGTAAATTTAATAAGAAAAATTATAATTAATATAAGTAAGATCGCAATTAACAAAAATTAAATTTAATTTGAATGTTAGTTTGATGAAATAAATTAAAAACTTTAAATTAATTGATATAGTACTTAAAGCTGGGAATAGGTTGGCAATATCTGAAAACCACATTATTACAATGAAATTTTACATTTTTTTTATATAAGAATGTACCTAATTATGTGTAAGTAGTGCAGAAGACCTTTAATTTTTTTTATTCAAATTCTGTTTATAAGTCTAAGAGGCATTTTGGAAAAGGGAAAGGAGAGAAAGAAGGATTATCCCAATCGGAAAACTAAATTGATTGTTCTCACGTTAAGTGTCCCATAGCCCCATTGATTTTCAGTAAATTACTCCCAATTTATCTTGAGCGATATTGATAAGGATGACTTTAGTTTGGCTTTTAATAGAAGATTGTGCCAAATTGACGCTCAGTCAGCGCAGTTTCTCCCGTCGCACTGTCGTGAGGTCTTTACAAAGAGCGGCCACTTCCCAAATCTGCCTTTTTTCTCACTCTCTTCTCTTCTCAGTCGGCCAGGCACTGAACTGTTGGTTGCTGTGGTGGTTTCAGGACGGCGGAAATCAGGGGATGACATCCTGACAAATGTGTCTCCCTCGAGGAAGGCCCAGACTCTGTTCGACGCGTTCCGGCCGCGCTCCAAATCGGACGCCTCCAAAGCGAAGAAGCCCAGCAATATAATCAGTCAAATGAAGAGTGCAATGCATGTGAGTATGGCCGCGCAACGCGCGAAGGGAAAATTTATTCGGAAAATGGAAAAAATATGTGTCGAAACCTTGAACGCATTTGACTTCTGAACTCGGGCGGAGTTATTGAAATGCGAAGGAATAATTCGAAATGCGGGAGCAGTCGTGTGGTTTCCTTCCATTGTAGAAAGGAAATTAAGAGCTCTCTTCTGTGCTCCGCGTATGTTTTGTTTTTCGGATAACAAACTGCTTTCCCTTGGCAAAGTGCTGCAGTTTTCGCGTAAAGTAATCTCTATCGAGGCTGACGAATGAATGAACCGGAGCAAGTTTGCAACGATTTCACTTCCGCCTATTGTAAAGTACGTTTAAGGAAAATATGAGTTTTGTTAAGCATTGTAGTAAATATTTGGAATTGTTTAATTAACTGCGGATTCAATAACATGCGGACTCTTATTAAAAAGCACTCTTTTCGTCTGCCGAGTTGAATATTATGATTCCATAAGAGGTTTTAAATCGCCTAAGATTTGGTGTAATGATTGTATATTGATGTTCCAAATTCGATCTCTTTTTAATTAGTAATCTTTTTTAATGACAGTAGTCTCTGTTGAAAATATCAGGTCGAATCATAATTAACTTCCTTCTTTTTGTGTAGTTTCCAATTTGTTTCGAAGTATATTTAATCTTTCCGGTATTGTTTAATAACATAAAAATTGCCTCTCCTTAGTTCTTTATTATATAGTGTATATACATACATGTGTATTATGTAAATATGTATAATGTAACTTTTATGGGAAACTTAAGGCTTAGATGCAAACAACGGAATCCGGAAGTTACTTAAGACAGACTATATTTGTAGTCTACTTTTTGTCTTTATTTTGTTAAAAAAAAATTATGTTTCTCTAAAACTCAGATAAAATTTCTGTCTAAGACGAGTGTAAATATTAATAGTTCGGTTCGTTTTTAATTATAATATTAAATAATTGTCGCATTTTAAATTATAAACGTAAAATATTTATGTTTTACTTAAATAAATGTTTAAAATAATGTAACGAATTGGGTATCATAAATAATACATCAGAAAATGCAAAAAAAATAACAAAATATTGTAATAATATTTAGTAATGCAGTAATAATTAAAGGAATACAGAAAAGAATGTAATATAAAAAAGTTAAAACGCAAATAAATTTGATAATTGTAAGCATTCACATTATTTGTAAATGCAGTGTAAGCATTCATTGATTTTTTGGCACAATCAAACGCCTTCAGTTCTTGCATAGCTCACGCAAGATAAATCTTAGTAACGCTTCCTTTGACATTTCCAATAAATTGGCACCACTGCTACAAAGCTTTTTCAAACTCAACCGTAACATTTTTTGCAGTGATTGACAAACCTTGAGAGTGTAAATTGAGCTGCTAATAGGAACGAAAAGACGAAAAAATAGGAATGGATGAAGGATAATGTTTTCCGAATTGTTTTTCTTTCGAAGAATCAAATTTAAAAAAAACGCAAACGATGAATGGAAAAATAACTGTTTAACGCTTATTGATGATATTCGAGAGATCATATTTATATTGTCAAGGTGAAATTAAACGGATTGAGCTGTACTAAATCTGTACTGTATGTTTTGTAAAATTTCTCGTAGTTTAAGGGAGAGCCGTAAAAATGCGTTATATATTTCTTAAATGTTCCTAATTATTTTTATTAAAATTAAAAAATTTTCATTTTTGATTCAAATAAAAATTTAAATAAAATAAAGGAGTCATAAGAAATTTAACATTAGGAAAAAATAAGAAAAAAGCCAGTTTTGTTTTTTGTATTCGGTCCCGTGAAAAGTCGATCAAAATTTCCGTACAGGAAAACTCAAAGTTGGTTAATTACATGAGTCATTTGGTTGGCGTTTCTCGATGGAAACAGAAAAAGAAACAAGTCATTAATATCGAAACCGCTTGCATGAATTTATTACCCAACTAAGACTTAATAAAGGTGGCATAAACAGTCAGGTGTCAGATTGAAACGAAGAGAAAACGCCATTTTTGATTGATTGTTTTGAAATGTGTTGATTTATTTAAATATTTGTAAGTCTCGCAGTCAGTTTTTTTGTAAGATTTTATTTCAAATGGTTTTTTAATTGAATCATTTTACCGAAGGTATTTACTATTACCAAAGTCATCACCAGGACGGCGAGAACGAGTCATTTGACTCACTGAAAATAATTCATACCGTTACAGTAAAGCTTTAGAGTTTTTCACCTTTTTAAACAAACTTTTTCTTTAAACCAATGAAAAGAAAATTTGTAATGAATGGAGGGAAGGAATGGAATCGAACAGGTTGTTGGAAAGCGCCTTGAAAAAGTTTCCACGTGGCGACACTCCACACTCTTGGCATCTGATCATGTTTTTTAACCCTCCAGCGCGAAATAGGTCGCGCCCTGTACTGAAATGAAAGTGAAGGAAAAGTGGTCGGGCCCAATGAGAGCCTCAGGGCCACTCCAATAGCGCATTTAATTTTGTATCGCCGATTTAACTGAGTTATTTTAGTCTGTGATCCGCAATCAGTGCAAATGATTGGCGCTTTTCATTTGTCGTTTCAATTCAACTTTTCTATATAAAAGATCGATAAGCTAATCGTTTGGATTATAATCCGGTACATGTTAATTAATTTTTATAGATTATAATCGAAAAATCAAAATTTCCTCCGTTCATTTGTAAGTCAGTGCTTTCTAAACATTGAAACAATGCTTTTCTGAGGTTTTGTATATCACTTGTTTTTGTTTTGGATTATTACAATTGATTTAAATGAAAAATGAGTGTTGAGAAATCATGAGTTTGAAATGAAAAGAATTCTGATAAGAACTTTTTATAGATCGCTCGCATTTCACTCCGCACTCTTAAGTACTGTTGTTGCCTATCTTTAAGAGGAAAATTCTTCCACCGGAGTCATAATAACTCCGGCGACATTTGTTTTCCCTTTTTTTGGCAGTTCTCCTGAACCCTTGACAAAGGCCAATCAAACCAATCTTATCACCTCCCGATTCACATCGCTATAATATCTGAATAATTTCTAATCGCGCAGATAAATGGCGTTGCAGCTCATGGCACCAAAACGAATTTGCGCTTTCATCTCAAGTCATGCGGTGGTTTTTCTTGCAGAGGGCATCCGGTTCGTCGCAGTCTTCTCAGAGCCGAAGCTCTTCGATTGATGGATCGTCCGAAGAGAGGGAAAAGGACAAACACGGGAGACCTCGTGCGGGATCGGAAACGAAGGACAGATCGCGGACAATGTCCGACGGCAAAGAAAAACATCCGCAGCGGCCCCGGGCCGGCTCCGACAGCGGCAAAGGCACCGTCTCTAAGGTGATGGACCTGTTCAGGTACAGGAGCCACAGCGCCGTGTCTGCCGAGGACAAGAGGAAGGCGGTGAGTTTTTTATGTTTTTATGTGTCCAACAAGCAGGCCGGATGCTGGAATTGTTACAGTTTTCTATTTCTCTGAGGAAAGGAAGGCCTTGAAGCAAAAGATTTCAAATTCATTGCATTGTTGTTTGTTCTTTTAATGGGTTCTTGGAAATGAGGCCTCTTTGTTTGGTCTTTTACGCGACATTGCTCTGCACTTGCGATAAATGCGGAATACCGTATGCTGCTTATTGTTATTAAACTATAAATTACATACATATACAGGGGACTCCGAAAAGCCCCCCCAAACATATAAAATTCTCAAAATCTCCTCCGCGAAATAAAAATGCGTGAGTATTTCTATCACCAAGAGAGAGCGCTCCCACTCACAACGCTAAAGTTTCAGGTGACTTTCTTATCAGTTTCGTGATTTTAAATATAATTATGTCTGATGAGTTCATTAAAATTTTTTTCTCAAAATTTAAACTAAAATTTACATGTAATGGAAATTATCCGGGGTTTTTTTAACCATCCTTGACATGTATGTCATGTGCATCATTAAGCAATATGATGAGCAAAATCGCAATTTTTTTGAATGCACATCTCGTCACTGTTTGATTTGAATGAAATTTAAAGTTATTTACTCGCGGTAATTTTCCTCTTTTCCCAAACTCTATTTTTTAACGGTTTTTTAACTTTCGGTTGGGAAGTTTAAAAGTTCTTAACGGTTTTTCACCCGAATTTCTCTATTCGATTCTCACAAATTTTCGCACAAACGCTTATCCGCGAACTGAGAAGAATATTCTGCGATTAAATTTTGCATTTCTGCCCGGATAAATCATTACAACGAAAATCTAAAATACGGGAAGAGAAGCCGCCATTTTGGTCGGTTGCGATTCTGCTGTGTGACGTCATCGCGCCTTTTGGCGCAGACGATAAGCATTTTCACTTTCCCGCGTTCTGTTCCTCAGAAAACATGAAAATTTTCTGTTCCTCATTCATTTTTCGATTAATTACTATATTCTGTCATGTTAGCACGTAATAATTTTTTATTTTGCACTTTGGGTGATAATTTTACCGAAGGAATACTCGATTTGCTAATTCAAATGTAAAGAAAGGCGGCTTATTTTAAGTGAATCGTGCGAATTATAGGGAAACATAATTAGTATATAATCCTTTTTAGAACTGTAGAGGCTATAAGTAAATATGTAAATACACTCCCAGCATTTTAGCGGGTGGTCTCTTACTTTCAAATTAAGGAGAGGAAGTCCCACGCGTATCAGTAGTAATGGCTACCGGGTATTCATGAGGGCTTTTCCTCGGACCTCTCAGAGAAAGAAATGTAAGTAAAAAAACAGGAAAGTGTTGTTTCGAACCTTTTAAAGGGAAATCTAAAATAAATGGTGACGACCGACCAGTCAGTCACTCCGTTCTGAAAGAAATGACGTAATGAAAGAAAAAAGGAAAAAGAAGCTACTATTTCTTACCTGAATTCGGACTCCTTGGCTCATGGCTCATGCCAACCTCGCTCCTTATTATGACATGGGTTAGCCCAAATGAGTCGAGAACGAGAATCACGTGGACATTCTCATTGCCGCGTCTCCTCTTCACAAATATCGGCTCTCCTCGTTTAGTCTCATTAGGAAGAAAATTACGATGTTAAGAGAGCATTGGGTAACATCTGCAGGAGCAGGGATGGCCAAAACGCACTCAAATTCCTCCTTTCAAACAATAAATTTTATTTATCTTATATTTTCGTTTTCAGTCCAGGAAGTATAAGTAGGCTGTTTGCTGTTATCATATTTATTGACCCCACAAGAGTAATCTTCTTGTACTTCTTTACGATAAAAATGAAAATTGCACATCTGTGTACAAGTTTGAATACATAAATGGGAAAGCCCCATAAGAATCGGAATTTACTTATGACTCGACCTAATGGAACATAAATGCCTGCTCAAGCCCACGTCATAAAAAAGAAGTTTTAATATGCGAAATTTATTTTCATATCTTTAATGCAAATGTGAGTCAATTTTAATGTGATCGAAATCCACAAACACTCGTTCTTGGCTTGCTTGGCCAAAATGGCGCGGATTGGACGTTTCCGACGATAAACAGCCTTTGGGAAGTTCAAGGTCCCCACATCGCACGTCAGCTGAGTGAATCCTTGCCTGGTACACTTATTAAGACGTACCCGCTGCACTTTGGGTCCCAAAGCCATCTCTGACTGATGAAATACAGGGATTTCCAAATCCTCAACATGGGCCCGCCTTAAAGTTTCCCTCTCAAATCGAATAAAACTCACACCCCTTGATAGCAGTTAAACAATATCTGAAACTGGATACGAACCTGATTTATGTCAGCGATGGTGCTCTGAAGACAAGTTTGGAACTCCCGAAGGGGCGGGCCGCGACGCGGAAACGTTTGGCCACCCCTGGCCACGGCTCAACACGTTCTGTTAGGTATTGTAGTAAACAAATATTTTAGTTGGCTTCGGCCCGTAAGCAAAACACGAGTTTCCTCGCAGTCATTTACTCGGCTCCGGTGTTATCTGTTCCGCCTTGCCAGTTGCAGACTCGGCTTTGGTTCGCGATGCTCACTAAATTGGCCTCCTCTGCCGGGGCGAGCGAGTGAGGGAGTGATGGAGAGGTTGGGAACCGGCCCGACAGCTGACGGCAGGAATTAGGCACGGCAGGAGTCGGGGGCCGAGTTGGCCGAGTTGGCCGAGGTGGCCGAGGTGGTCGGGGGGCCGGTTAATGAAGTAATGCGTAATTAGCGTGTGATCGTGAGCATAGTAAACAAATGGGTGTTTAGTATTTGGATTTGATGGCGTGTTTGTTTCCGTTATTTGTGTTTGCCCGTTGATACCCGGTGTGGCTGTCGGAAAATGACAAAATAATCGCCTGTCAGCTGCTTTTGCGCTCGAAACGACTCTGTAATTTATTGCGATCACGCCGGGTAATTTTTTTGGCTTTTTGCATAAGAAAATTCTTCCATTTTAATTTTACATAACGCATGTTTAGGGTACAGATTGTGCTGTTGATGTGCGCTTTTGGAAAAATTTGAAGGATTTCTAACGAATAATTTTCCAAACCCAAACGACAGCAGTAGAATACATTGGCTTTAGTTGTAAAAGCCTGATTTTTTCTCTTGCCAAAATTATTGTAGATTTGATTTTGCAAAATTTCAGCCCAAAATTTTCGCAAAATATATTCTCGGAACGATCTCAATTATGGCACTTAAATAAAATAAATAAATTTACTTTCGGCCGCAGTTTTAAAAAACACATTTAAACATTATTAAAACGCATTTAATAAAAAATAAAATATCACAAACGAAAAATAAGCGACCACAAAAAATTAATTTTCACATTAAACCGTAAATATCTGCATTATCAGTGATTCAAAGCTTTCATTTCATTGTAAATATTAATATAAATATAAATATGCAGTGGCGCTCAATAGAATTTGCACAGAAAATTTATTCTTTTTTAGGGGACTTATATATAAAACCTTATATTTAAGTCCGTTTAATAAAACCATTGAAATTTTTCGCAGAAAATAATTTTTAAGTGAAAGGTAAAAAATTTTTTATTGTCATAATCCTTTTGAGCACTACTGTATATATGGATTTCTTCTGCTGCATTAAATTTTTCCATTTTAAACCTTTGGAAGTTTATTCGAAATTTATCATTTTCTTCATAAATCTCGAAAAGTTTGAGTGCGTGTCTTTTTAAAAGATAAACGTTTAATAAAGAATATTTAGATAAAAACGGCCACTATCAGTAATGAGATGATTAGGGGGTTAATGTCGCAATAATAAATCATCTTCGCTCTTTCAACATGACAATGCCTCACCCAAGAAAAATTGGAAGAAAAATTGGGGAGGTGTGTGGGCCTTTCCCTTGTGGCCTTTCTGGGGAGAAAATGACTATATAATGCTCTAAAGGGGTTTTCTGTTGACTTTTCTCAGATAACGGTCAGTTAAGGCCCCTTATGGTACACTAAGGTGTTACTTTTCAAAGATCAGACCACCATTTGACTTCCACCATCGATGAATTTAAAAGATAAAAGTGCGAATCTCTTCTTACAATCCTTTCTTATTTGGAACGAAATTTAAGAATTGACTGTTTCTAAGGTTCGCCCTTCGCAGTAACCGACTCTTAGGAAATTTAATTAAAGTCGTTTCACAGTTTCTTAGAAAAATCTCGCTGCAGCAAATTAGTGTTTGACGAAAAATACTTCACCCGAGCATTTTTGGCAGGAGTTCTGTTTGTTTACATTTTTTGTTCTCTGTTTTAACTTTTAAGCCAGGATGATTCTCATAATTTGTGAAAAGTATTTTGGCAACGCGGGCTGGCAATCTTTTATACGGGACTTGAAAAAACTTGCGAGATTTGGGCCGCGATGGCTTTTTCTTACAAGTAAGGTCGGATAGTACCCAAGGGACCGGAGGAAAAGTTTGAAAACTTTTATCCCTTTCATTCCCAACTCGAAAATTGCTTATCCCGTTTTGCTCTACTCCATAGCGGCGGGGAAAGGTAAAAATGACACCTGATTAACATTTTGTTGTTTTCACATTGGAAAAAATAGTATGGAAGATCTCTTATAATTTTTAAAATTTTAAGGAAGCAATTGTTTTTACTGACTCAGATAGGAGAAAGACTGTGTTGCATTATCTAAGAAAAAGAGCGAAACATAAAGTACGTAAAAAATAAAAGTCATAAAAACTCTTAAAAATAACAGGGTGACGTTTGAATGAAGTCACTCAGGGGTCAAAATGACTGTTTTGGCAGAACCAATATTGAAGGAAGTTGAAGAGGGAGAGAAGGCTTTTATTCGTGTGATTTATCGGCCTAATATTTAGAGTTAAATTGCTTATCATAATAAGAGTCAAAGCGAGTGCAGAAAAGCATACATAAGTGTAACAATGATAAATGCATGAGACCCACAGACTGGCTAATGTTTCAGTGCCGCAGTGAGGGAAAATTCAGAACGATTTGTCGAGTTTTTGAAAAGTGACTCCGCCACATTCCGTTCAGGGAGCCTTTTGTCGAGGATGATTTATGAAATCCCTCTCGAGATAAGAGTTAAAACTGGCAAGAGTGGGGGCGATTCGCTTAAAAATTAGTGTTTCCCCTTATGCGATCTTTTGGTCGAGTGACCGACGAAGCCAAAAGGCCATCTCTCAGCGAAGTGACTCATTCTTCCGTCAGCTCAGTCACAGCGGCGGTTTCTTCCTTCCGGAACCTCAGGAACACCTCCCTCTCTTCGGGAGAGAGAGAGAGAGAGAGAGAGAGAGAGACCGGTGCCATAAATTCGTGCATTAAACCACGTCACGTGAATACATTTTGTAATGCCATAGCGACGTTAGATTCCTCTCAAGGTCGCTTGCCCTAATCGTTTTTAAGTCGTTTGTTTTTGTGCTTCGGATTCGTTCTATTTATAAGTCGCGGAGCCTTTGAGTGTCTCCTGCATTGGATGGTGCTATTTAGACTTCCTTTAGACTTCCTGTACAAGTGTACCATTAAGTGCACCGCTGAGGAATAGCCTGCAAGAGTCATCGTTTGCTGGAGTGTGAATGAGAAGTGTGAAGTTGGAGGTGTCAGTGTTCGGACTGAACGTTTGCCTTGCAAAGTGTTGGGGTATACTGGAGTCCAAAATCATCATTAATAGCAAAAAATTTATTGGGTCCAGTCATAAGTGACTTCCACTTTTGAGAGGTTATTTATTTAGGTTTCATGCTAAGTATACATTTATGGTGTGTAACTTGTTGTTTCTTCTTCTTTATATTATACCGGTGTAACCCCTTGAGTCTTAAATTTTATTTATTAGATTGAGTCTTAATTAATTGGTTTTAACCTTTTTTATTTATCTATTTAGCTTCAGAGTAGTATTACATCATTCTATTTATTGTTATAATTCTGTCTGTAAATTATTCCCAGCTCCATAATGTTATACCTTTTCTATAAAATTAACCCAATATTAACCCATAACCTTAAATAAAAACAAGAGAATCTATTTAGCTACTGAAGGAAACTACGAATGACTCGACCTAATAATTATTTGCGTGTTAAACGCCCATTACATACGTAAAAAGTATATTATAATAATGATTAATTAATTTTTTGTTTAATGGCAGAGAATATTAAAACGGGTAAATTTTTTTTCGCAAGCAATTACTTTATTTGTATTTGCGGTAGTAGCACATAATTATGAGAAGTTATTATTTAAACAATTAAATATGAGCTCACTTAAGAAATCATCTTTACGCACGAGTGAAGCGGAATTTGAAAGCTACGCGAAAGAAAAAATACATAAGCTAAGTATGAGGCTTCGGGAAAAACTTTGCGGTTTTCCATACATAAAATATTTGTTTTCTTTACTCTGTATTTGTTTTACATTTGCCTGTATTTATTAGCTTTACGCTGTTTTATTCTCTTTTTCTTTATTTTTCAATATTCATTTACTTTTTATTTGTTTAAAACTTAAATGAATTTTTCTGAACTAAAAAAGTATTAAATTATTGAAAAGGTTTCGGTTATGGGACTTTCTTTGGGGAGAGAGAGTATCGTATGCAGAATGTGAGAGATTGGCGCCTTACTCAAAAAGCAAATTGCTTCCTCTGCCACCCCATAAAACTAACTCGAGAGGAAGCCAAATGCCGAAGTTTTTAGCAAAATCCAAAAAGTTTTCACCACGTCATGTTGGAATATTTTTCACACCACCTGTGACGTAAATAACCGTAATTTGGAGAGGATTTGCGAAAATCACGAACGCGAAGCCAATTCGGTGCACTTCGAACTGTAGCTTTTTTACCGTACAGTATTCGTCATTACAGTGAGAGAGATGGAAAGACCGAAATAATTTAATCGCGCGGAAAAAAAACGCACCGAAGGACGAGTACCTTTTTTATGACTCGCAAAAAACGAGTCGAGATGTCTTACAAGTAGCTGTTCGAAAATTTAATTAATTTAATTCGCCTAAACACTTGAGGCCGTGGCAAGTGGCGAAAACATGTCGGATGTGATTCGCCTAATTAATTACATATTTCATTGAACTTCTTAATTGCGCGGACCTTTAAACCGTCAGGTCATCACCGTTTGTTAGATAAGCAGTACCTTCGACGGGGTGACTCGAATGTGGCCAGAATTCACTCTTATTGCTGACTGCCGTGGACTTTCCCGAATAAATTAAAATGCATTTAAGATCCGATCAGGTTTTGGTGACCTCGTAAGCTTATCTTAAGCACTGCCAAATTTTAATTAATGATCGGTTATTAATCGAGGTCGGCAACCGAGTTTTGGGAGGGGAACAACCGGACGAAAAGTTAGATAAAAATAATGCGCATAAAACAACCCCTCTCTCTCCTCAGAGTTAAAGGGGTGAGTCTAAAAAATTTAGAGCATATTTTATGGAGTAAAGCCAAATTTTGTTTTGTAGAATACGGAGATGTTTTCATTCACTTATAGTGACTGGTGTTCATCGCCCAGAAATCAAAGTCGAATCCGACATTTTTTTTCTCTTCGTATTTCATTCCTAATTCTACATCTTTACGAATACTCTGTGTACTGTATGTAATGTATGTATCTGTATTTGGATAATCTGTATCAGCTGCAGTGTGTGTGCCTTTGGGTAACATCCAAAGGCAGCTGACCCATTCAAAACTACATTTGTGCCAATAATTTTAAAAAGGTTTAAGCCAAATTGAGGTGTATTTCCGGTGTTAGATCTGTTGCCTAAGAGTTTTCAAAAGTTTTCTGTTTTTTCCGCGGTCGACTCGTTGCAAAAAAGTTTTAAAAAGTTTACCGCTAAAATGACGATTTACTTCCGGTTTACTATTTGTTGCCAAAAAGTTCTACAAACATTGACGACAACGTGAGCATTTATTTGCCACGTCAACTTGTCATAAAAAGTGTTTCTTATAACAAAATTTATAATTTTATTGAAATATTATAAGTTGTCAGGTTTGGTTTTAAAACTAATCTCGGCTGAATCGCTTACACTCGTTTGTCCCCAGAATTCAAACGCTGTCGTCCCTAATTAAGCAGCAGCGAATGAGCGTTAACGAAGCTGTCAATTGGCAAAACGTTTCGCGCTCTCAAAGAAGGTTAAGTTTCAGTCAGGCCGCCGGAAACGGAAAGTGTTAACATCGAGTTTGAGTTGCTGACACCCGCCGACAGCGGCCAGGTTGCCCCGGTTCTTTAGGTTCTCCGCCGTTAATGTGATTTGGTTGTTTGTTCCCCCGCTTCACATTGTTAATTTATATCTCAAACTGTTGGCCTGGCCTTCCGCATTGTTTGCCCTTAGCGAAATCCTCAAAAACAACTACGAAGCACTTCGCTCTCGCGCTTGCCTTACGAATGGGCTCGTTAATGTCGTCAGTGTCGCTATTCAGACTAAAGTATCATCGGAGCTATTGACTCTGAGTTTGTGCACTCGCGACAGAAATCCTGCCGTCCGAAAAATCACGAATCTCGTTTTCCCCGCCGTCAGCAGTGTTTTCCAATTGCAGTGTTTTATTTTATGCCGATCGCTTAATTTTACTCCGCGACGCAGATGTTTAAGTGACTGATAAAAATCATTTGATACGATGAAATATACAAAATATGGCGTCTTATTTCCGATGGATGAAACAACATCAGAGAAGCAAGGAGGAGAACATGTTGTATGCGAAACCCAGGAGCAGATCTCTCGACGCGAGATCTCTCGAGATCTCCGGGATAAGGCTGATACAGCCGAGCCTTCAAGGGGTGAGTGTGTTCTCGAAAGGGCTGCTAAGAGGGCGGGAGGGGTTGCCAGCGGTTCTGCATCGGATGAATTTTATGGCCTTTACGTGAGCGCGATTAGAGCGCTCGAGCAAGTAAAAGCGCGAAATTAAATTTTTTGAATGATTTCACTCGAACTGATTAGAATTATCCTAAATGCAGTGCGTGTCTCCGAAGACAAAACAATCAAAGCCAGCAGCAAATAGGCAGAGCCAAAGGTTGGTTAACGGCCTCCCATTGCGGCCAAATGCAAATCTTTTGCAAATGTCTCTAAGGTCGGGAGCTGTCATTGATGGGATTGAGTTGACCTAATCTCGTTTTCGGTCCAAAACAGGTTTCGGCCCAAATGAAGATCAGATCGGAATTATCAACCACACGTCCACTCAGAATTCTAATCAATTCATTTCTTATTATTTGTAATTTGATATCTTGTTTATTTGTATATTATTTAATTAATTTAGTTTTTAAATTTATTTTAATTTTCTAGATATTCCACTTTTATTTATGCAGTCTTGATTTTTATTTTTTTCTCTGCGAAGAATATATAATTTTGTGAATGCACAATAAAAATATATTAGGTTTCTGAAATCCAAGATATTACAACTGACCAATTACTTTTAGTAAAATTTTTATAATTTCGAATTCACTCAAAATGTCCGCCTTTGTTCATTGCTTGAAGTCACGAATTATTTCTAAAATTATTTATTTCATTACTGTATTAAAGTGTAATTAGCGCTTATCAGTAGGTGAATTAATTACACTATCAAAGTGCACATTCTGCTTATCAGAATAATTCTATTGAGAAAGTATTTGCGAAAAGGATGATCTTAACTTATTCCCATTTTGGAGAATACAATTCTTTTTCCACTCTTTTATTCATTTCAAAAATCGGTTTCTTATTTCACTTTTTTTTTATTTTTTCAGAGGGCAGCAGCACATCAGCAACAGCTTGCGGCTCAGGGTAAGTTCTTGATTTGCTTATCCATTGAGGGGTTTGTTTGAGTTTCGAAAAATTTTGCCTACAATTTTCCACTCTCCTCTCGCGATATTTTCTGCGAAAGCGCGAATCCTAAAACCTTCAACTCGCCGTGGCAGCAGACGTCGCTAGGTGGTGCTCGAGTTCACTCGGACGAGCGATACTTCACCTTTGTATTCTGCGTCCTTGGCGCGTTTCTTCTCATTTTATCTCTCGACAAGCACATGGATAAGTTAGTGCCTGAATTAGGGAGACGGGGGAGTCGGGAAATCTCACGCTCGAATGAGACAATGTAAAGCCTGCGACTGTAAGGCTATGGTAAATGAGCGCTCGGGGGAGGTAAGGTAAACATGAGAGTATTGGTCATGTATGATTGCGAATGCGTGTTGTCCCAAACGAGATGGCAGTGGCGACGCGTTTTTTTTAATTGATTTGAACTTGGAACTTGGCTGCTCTCAAAGGAATACCGGAGGAATATGAAGAAGTTCTCCTGAGACGTGAGAGTTTTGTAGCCCTTTTTATACGGTTTATACTTTTATACGGTTTTTCAGCGAACAGAGTGTTTGAATGGTTGGATTCTATGGTCACGATGAGGGTCACTTGATTCGGTCTGTAACAGTTTTCTAATTTAATTAACAAGTAATTAATTTTACTCAATCATTATATTATCTTCGGGAAAAGATGGTTAAATTGTATATGAGATTTAAAAAGTGAAAGAATCCATCTTTTTTCTTTCCCATATGCTGAGGTTTTTGAACGGTTTTTTCTGTATCTGAACCAAACTCGGATTTTAGAGTTCTTTTTTCAATAAATGTGCTCCCAAAATATACCCTTTTGCTCTTACACGGAAGAATCAAACTGAAAAGGTTTCTCAGTCGCCGAATATGCTTTTCTTTAATTTTTAATAAATAGAAGAATCGTGAAAGTTTGCAGAGTTTCACTGAAAAGACGAAAACGATCATTTTAGGTTTCATAATTTCATTTATTTTTGTATTTTTTTCATTTAAATTCTTATGAAATTAATCATGAAATTAACTTAGAAACCGAATGATGGGAATGTGACCCCTATTGTTAGTTAATAATATTCAGAAGAAACGGTTTTTACAAATTTCTCGTGTTGTCGTGTTCTTTATTGAAGTAAAATAAAACTACGAAACGATACATATTTTTTTGGAAAAGTAGTTAAAGTCGGGTTAAGTCTTCCACATATACCATTTTATATATGCAACACAATTTTAAGTATGAAATTTATTAATTTAGTAGGGGTTTAAGAACGCAAGATGCAAATCACCCCCTCCCTTAGGGTTTCCCACCCCTTTCTTAGTTTCGACCCAAGGAGGAAGCAGACGCCACTTGACCGAAGCAAACGCTTCTAGGGATTAGTATACTCGCACAATCGAGTCGATCCTGTGACTATGGAAGTTGTAAGACGGCTTCAGTAATGTTTCGGTGTCACGGAGGGCGTCCCACGTCAAACAAAACGATTTATCTGTTTGTGTTGTAGCGGAAAACGGTCGCGCTGTGTCCACCATTAGCCATCAGTGTCTCATCAGCCATTATGTTCCGATTCGGAAAACTCTAAGAATAGTAATCACTAAGTGCTGCTCTTCCCTTTGAGCTTTATTAAAAGCAGTGAGATGTAATTTTTCGTTTTTTTCGGTGTTTTCCGAGGGGGCGGGTGAGGTGGGGAATTCTTTGAAAACAGTTGTAAGTTTTTGTGACTCATTCGAAATGACGAGAGCTTTTATGTTGGTTACTTGACGAAAGGCCGCTTAATTTTGCCTTAAAATGGAAATGGTTTTGGCGGGGGGAGTGGGCTTTCAGTTTACCTTCCAAAAATTGGAAAGTCGAGGTGATGAACACATAAATAATTGGATTTTAGTGATTTGGTTAACGGAGGGAAAATACTTGACAAGAAGTTCATATTCTTGAGTAAAAAATGAGAAAAAATTTCTTTTGACTTTAGGTCGAAAAACTAAGTCCTGCATTGAAATTTTATGTTTAACGATATATAAAATGAATGCCTGAATTCATTTAAATTGCTCACATTAACGTTCTTTCAGTTTTATTTCCTTATTGATACTTTTACGATTTGATAAGTGAAATTACTTTTTCCGGTAATGTTATTGCAAAAGTGTATTTTATGTAAATCTTTTTATTTTCCCTCAGTTCTTCAAAGTCAGAAAATAAAACTATTAAGAATCCATAATTAAAATGAATTATTAAATATATAAGAAATTTATAAACTTATACGTAAAAATATATTAAGAAATTTTAAAATTGTAAAAAATTACATTGTTGGGCAAAATTTAAAATTATTTAAACTTACTTAATAAAAATGTAATTGATGACTTAATTCTATAGCACGTATGGGTAAAAATACCAAAGCAATTATTTTCTTGAAAATGAAGTAAAAGATAAAAGATAATTGAATGAGGCCTGGAGCTGTTCAAGTATGCGTAACAGTTGCAACTTTTCTGAAATGGCAATGTGTTACAGAATCTGTCTTGTACTGTATTCGCATGTGAAAACTGTCGGTGATTTTCTGCATTTGTACGTCCTCCAAAATTGTGAGCCGTCCTCCGATAAGCCTAATTAAATTGATCGCAGTGGGGAGAGGGGTAATTCGTTTTGCGCTGCTGTGCACGTGCCCAAGTCACGCAATGCGAGGACGACATGCTGGGCAGAAACCATGTCATTAGGACTCTCGTGTTGTCGGAATCAGCTGTGAGCTCACATTAATCGAATCGCAGCAGAAGACAGGTTGTCGTGCCTTTGAACGTCATGCGGGGGTTAAACAAACCGGATACGGTGTGTACTTTGTTCCTAAAGGAAGACAAACACCGATAAATTGCCGTGATTAAACGTTTATTATTGTTGATTTATTATTGCTACCTTCTCACATTCTCGGCGCTTATTTTTAAGCTGACCAAGTGAAATTGTCATTTTCCAGAACTGACAGACAGTAGTTTTGACAGCGGTCGATTCGGTTCTTCATATTACAATATTGGGATAATTCTGCAACAATAAGGGGTAGATGTCTGGAACGAGTAAATATTTTTGGTTGGTTTTGATATTTAAAAAAAAAAAAACAGTAATTTTGATATTTGTGAGTTAAGTTTATAATTTGATAATATTGTTTTCCCTTTTGCCGCTGAATGTGCCGCCATCGAAAGCTCAAAGGTTAAAGAGAGTTTGTTACTGTGTCGTTACTTATTTAGAATGCACGTGCAGTGAATGAGACACGTTTAAGAATAAATCTTCAAATGCCCTTTCATGCATTTGAGTTACCTTCTTGGCCTTTCTGTAAGATTGAGTATGTGTGGGGTTTAATTTTCAGCCGAGTTGGAATGATTGTGGTATCGCTGAATAGTCGTCCATAATTTGCGGTTTGGTTTCCCTTTTCTGACACCTTTGCACTCGGTTGTTGCTTCAGATTCCCGGGAAAGTATTTTGAACTCATTGAAAATGTCAAAGCGGACCGCCTCAGGTTCCCGTAGGTCTGATTCGTCATGATAACCAGTTCAGACGAGCGAACAAAATCGCACTCTTGCCCGAACCTGTTTTCTTTAGAACGAACAATGCTGAAATTATACTTGGTGGAATGATCTTAATGAGATTTCATGCTTTGAGGGGCGAGGCTGTGTTGTCCTTCCCTGCACCCCTCTCCCGCCTTCACTCACACGTTCAAATTACACGTTTTCACAGACTCTCGGCTATAATTTCACTCTGCTACCGAATGCCCTGTTTAATTTATTGATGTTTGCGGAAAATGCTTCGGTCCTTTCTCTCTCTCATTCTCCACTTTCGATTCGAAAGGATGCAAATCTGCATCATTCATCCCAAGAGAACCTGTTCCTTTCAGACTGGCAATCTGCCTTCAGTCCCTCTCAGGTCGTTTGCATTTAGCCGATTTGTTTCTGCTGCGGATATTCACTGGTGGTTGGTGATTCATTTGGAAACGTCTCATCGGCCAGGAAAAGGGAAAACCGGAGCTTTGTCATCAAAACCATAACAGCAGAATGATGATAGATCGGCTGAGAGTATAACGTCCACAGTTGCATAATTACATACATGCAAAAACCCAACTGCAGATTGCAGATAACATTTGAAAATGAGAGTTTCTCCTTAAAATACGCCCTCATTTTTTTCTCTCCCCGAACCCTAGAGAAAATGCTCTCTCTGTCTTTATTAAGTAATTAATATTTGTAAAAGATATTAATGATGTCATCTATTGGCTTTTTAAATTTACGAAATTTATGTTAAAACATATATGTCTGATAAATGCTTTTTAGGCTACACTCATATTTTTTTTTCCTTTATCTGCTCACCATTGTTTGATAGCGCAGTCAAAACTGGGTCAAAAAGCAGGCATTGCATTAATGACTTTATTTTTTCGGGTTCTCATGCAGCGAATACTGGCTTTTGCCTCATATGCCATACAGACTCGGGCGAGCGGTCGGTCTCACCTCGAAACCCGACCTCATTTCGTCTTTTCTCTCCCCGAACACGTGAGAAAATGCCAAACTCTCTCTTCGAATGCAATAAAAGAAACGAATCCTGACTAAATGAGAAAAACCTTGGCGTTTCGCAAAGTGTCGCTTAAGCAACCCGCAGATAATGTCGGTGTCACGAAATTTTCACTCAATCAAACGGAAATTCGTTAGAGTTTGTGGGCTCATCCCCTCCCCGCCCTTTGCCGCCCCCCGACTTTCCGCCGGTGATTCGGTCAAAGTGAAAGCAGCCATTAGTGCGTTTCTGGTGCGATTTAGTTGAACCGCGGTCGTGTAAATGAGTGGAAGCAGTGCTAATCCACCGCCAACTCTGACGGTGTGCGATGACGAGGGGTGCCACACTCAAGTGGAGTTTCCGGGGGAGAAGGAAGAGACCGGAAGTGGCTTCCACGAGATGCTGAGGAGCGTCGGAAGGAGATTGTCCAGTTCTTTCGGGTCCGGAGGGAGATCCAGAAGGTTTGGAGGACATTTTCGGCGGTTATCGGGGGTGTGCATCCCCTCTTCATTGCCAGGGGTGGGGGCACTTTTTCAATGATAACCAATTGGGCTTTATTTAATTTAAAATAATTTAGTATTTCCCCCAAAAATAAGAATTTTAAAATAAATTAAAACATGTATGTTAACGTAACTTAACGCAACCTTTAAGTAGCGACAGCAGAAATTATTTATGACTGCCTATATTTCTAATTTCACTCTATGGGGTTACATCTTCTCTATGCAATAATTTTGCATCTGATTTCAACGATCATACATTCTTAATCTTAACTAAGGTTCAATGTAAAGTACACCCCCGTGTGTCCGTTGCATCGTTGTAAATGAGGGTTGAAAATGAAAAAAATTACTTCCTCTTAGTTCCGATCGTCACGGGAACGACGGAAAATCTTCGCTGAGGAGAGGTTCAGAGGGTTCCTGGTGGGGATCGACGGACTCGAAGATCGCAAGTAAAAAGAATTCAAAAGGCCACCCCGATGAGAAGGTCAGCTGGTGGGGATCCACCGAAAGAATTTTCCGAAGTGATAAATCCTCCCAGCGGAGAGGATCGGAAGAAAAACCCAAATGGTGGGGGTCGGCCGAAAGGATTCCCCGGAATGAGAGGGATGCATCGTTCTGGAGTTCAAACGACTCGGATGTGAATAAGAGGGCATCAAAGAGGATACCTCCCCAAGGGGAGAGAATCTCCCCCGAACAGCAAGACGCAACCGGTAAATATCACTCCTGAAGGAGTGTCCAGAGGTTCGACGCTTAATGATGGGATTTTCAGTGAACAGAAGGGGGTCTACTTCAAGGGGAGGCAGCCCCGAAAGGCCCCACTTCCAGCAGAGAACGGACAAAAGTCCAACGAGGTCCCACCACAGGTACAGCCCCAGAACGGAAAAGTTCTTGCTTCACAACGCCCGTTTCCTCAATCTCTTACGGGAAGACCGGAAATGGAATAAAGGGGAAAACCGAAACGTCAGGTGGGACGGTTTCCGGTAGTGAGTGATGGCCGCGGTAGCGTTTCCGATTGTTAATGAAAGTTTTTTCTCACCGAAGAGGGGAGAAGGAAAGCCCCAGGCGAACGAGCTGTTTCCTGGAGGTTCCCAAACAGGATGACTTGGCCAAGATGGACGCGAAGGAATTCAGGTCGAGATCGAAATCATTGGATGACGGAGATAAACGGAAGGGGATGTTCACCGATTGCGAAACCACATACAGGATATACGAGACAATCGTTAAAGAGGGTGAGTGAGGGGGTGAGGCAGAGGAAAGCCGACACATGTGAACCCCCGAGAGATAGATAATTCTAATTTGGAGATATCTCCCGAACGAAAATTCATATTTACATACTTACATAACACACACTAAAGACTACTGAAGACTACACCCTCATGCTCTAATTAATAAAAATTTGCTTGATTGGTTGTTTGGTGAAGTGATCAGTTCTTACTGTTGAATATGTCCGAGCGTTGTAGTGTTGAGGAAGGTATAGCGCCACCGTGGGCTTCCGTTGCTTTAAAATGCCATTATTTTTTGGCGAGCGAATCCCCACTTAGATTTTCGGGTGTCACAGCCACAAAGCTAATCCTAAAGATTAGCTTTTATCGTTTAGAGTACTTATTAAGTCGAGTTTGAATTTGATCGATGATCGTCGACGAGCACTGTCGTGGAAATGCCCTCTTTTGCACATTTCCACTCACACGAGTAACTTGCAAACCGTGATGTTGATGTTATCATATGTTGCCGGTGAGTTGCACACGGGAGTAAACAGTGGGGAGGGCAAATGATTGGCAGCGAAGGTCGGTCTTTGGGAGGTCGCTTTTGCGGTGGACAGTTTACACCCATTAAACCCGGGCTCTCTATCAAATTAGCATTTGCTAATTCAATCCCGAGCGATTAGGTGGTCGGCTTTAGCTGACTGACTTTTAATTGCGCATCTTTAAATTTACTCTGCAGCGATAATACATTCTGCAAGTAGCCACTTTGGGTTCTTTGCCTGCAAGGGTAATCACCTGAAGAGTGCAATCGAAAGGAGAAGCGGAAAAAAGAGAATAGGGGGGAAAGAAAGAAGGCGAAAAAGGGAAAATGCGGAAAAGTGGAAAAGCATGGGAAAAGAGGTAAAGGGAAAAGCAGAAAAAGGATAAAAGAAAACAGGTAAAAGAGGGAGAAGCCAGGGAAAAGTAGGAAAAAACCTAAAAGATTTTAAAAAGGACCGCTAATAGGATCATCACTGTATACCTCTGGTTGTACATTCACCGGTGAGACGTGTTCTCGAGCACTTTTTCTAATCTCTCAGAAATGGACTTTCGTCTTTCCTTTGAACGTAATCCTTGAGAGCGGATTGAACGGCGACAACAAATTGCACCAAGTCATTTATTAATTACTTTACTATAAAAATAATTTCCGTTTTTCCGCGCGCAGTCGATGATGAGTGCTCATTACGGCGCAATAACAACTTAAGCCCTAGGGTCACCGATCTGCGCTTTCATTTTCTCCAGAGTGGAAACTTTTACGAAATTTTACGAATTGGAACCTCCCTCAAAACATTGCCGAACCGTTACCCCAACAGACTGCAGACGATCGATCTTGTTCAACTGACGGTTTGTTTCGTTTTCTTGTAGGAGCACTACTCAGGAGAAGTTCTTTGGACCCCGAGAGGAGGAGGTTGTCACTCGGTCCAGTAAACGCGGCCCATGGTCCACACAGGGCCTCTGATGCCTTCCTGGACCCTCATCATGCCGCCATACTCTTCCGAGACTCGAGAGGGGTAAGTCCTCGCTCCCCACTTTCCCCCCTCTTTTTGCTGGGTTGGCTCGAATTAAAATCCGGTCAATTTATGCGCATAAATTTGATTTGTTTGTTTGATTAGGTTTCGGTTGTTTAGGCCGATCGTAGGCCGAAAGCCTCGGATTACGAGTTGTGATTTGAGTTAAAGCTGGAAAATTTACTTTTCCCAAGCGAATGTCCTCAAAAAAATGCACCGAAAGTGATGTCATATTTTTGATGAGTTTTTACGAGGCGGTGACTGTAAATTAATTGGAATTTACTTAATTATTACTTGATTTTGTTTGATTGTAATGCCATTAGCTCAATTTGTGGGTTTGTTGTAGCTCACAAATGTTAAGTAGGAGTCGTGAGGACCTTCCTTTTTTATCAGTTTTTATCATACGCCCATATTATTATTATTATTAGCATCGTTTTATTGTTATCGCATTAATAATATTTTTATTACACATCATTTTTTCTTTTTCTTTTCGGCCAACATTGGACACGATTGTTCTAACACGTTAAAATATTTATTCAATGCCAAATAGTGAATCTTTCTGTTATTGCCTTTACCTATTCTAATATTGAAGCGATTACGCGATTATGTCAAATGAGGGAGTGAAATGCAACCAATGGCCTTTGAAGCTGAAATAACCCAATTGCGCGTTTACTAATTTCCATTGTGTTTTGTTTTCTTTCAGCTTCCAGTTGCCGATCCATTTTTGGAAAAGGTCAACATGTCAGATCTTGGTAAGAATTTATTTCCTCAGTTTGTGCGCCGTATGTTTTTATATAATGGAAATATGCACAGCGGTAGGTTTCACCTTCGGGGGAAGGGGGAGGAAAGCATTGTTTATATTGACGGGCGATTTCCACGGGATTTTTCATGCGTGGATCGTGCCAACTGTTGGCAGCCCTTCTTTTTGATTCAAATCGATTGCCAACTATTACTCCGGCTGTGTCATGGTGTGAAGATTCGGCCCGCTGTGGTTAGCACCTGATTTCCTCGTCGACGTTGATTGTTTTCTTTGGCATTTGTGACGCAGCCGCCATTTCGTAGCTGACTAACGGTTATTTTCTTGAATAGATGGTGATACTGTATTTCTTCTTAAGAAAGTGCAACTCGGTTGCTTTTTTCCCATGATTTTTCTCTCCTTTTTGCTGTTTCTGAGTTTTTATTTTCTCTCTTTATTTTTTTATTTTCGTACTTTTTATATAGTTTTTCTGTATTAGTGTTTATTCTAAATTTATTATTTATTTTTTCTTTTATTTTGGAGTATTCTTTTTAAATAAACTTTCTGTTTTTCCATCTTTTCTCTAAGTATTCTTTTCCCTCTAATATTTTTCTGTCTCGTCTTTCCTTCATTTTCCTCCTGTCTAAGTGCTTTTTTTCGCTCTCGCGTTCGTCAGAAATTGTCTTCTTCCGATGCAGTCGAGTAAGCTTGCACGTGTTGATTTTCTGCCGCGACAGGAACACCAGCAGCTGATGAAGTGACGCCATCGAATGACGACTAAAACCCTCCCCCTGAAGTCGATCGCCCGTGGTCTTCTCGTCTGCCAATTATTGTTTATTAGTTCGTTTTAAACATTTCTTGAAGTTTACTCGTTCCGCGGTCGCCATTTCGAATTTCATTTTTATTAATCGCTCTTGTTTTTATTTTTAGTGTCGGTTTGTTGCAGTGCAGTTTCTGCTGCTCTCTCGGGTGTGCGATCACCGTTTGAAGCAATGTTTCGGTCGGAGAAAAGCGATGAAAATTAATATTTATCCAAATTTTGGGATCCCTTTTTGCGAGTGTATGTTTGGGTGTCAGATGGGACAGATGCCTGTTCTTGGAGGAAAAGTTAAGATGGCCAAAAATTTATGTCCTTATTGTTGAGTAGGTTGTTTATTTGTCGACGCACACATGTTAGTCTTGTCTGTTATGCAATTCGTCCTTTGAGCTTTCAGGTTTTAGTTTTCCTTCTCTCTTCGGCCGAGGAAAGCTTTTCCCGGCTTTTATTCAGATTTTAACATTTCGAAAAGTATGTATTTGTAATTATTGAAAAAGAAAGCCATTTTTGCCGTCCAACGAAAAGAAGGACTTTTCCCGGTCCTGAAAGTCGCAGAAGAAGGTTGTAATTGAGATCCCCCCCCCCCCCCCACAAGTGATGCGTCAGAAGAGGGATGCACAATGCAATAAATTGTCTCTTGGCCAGACACATAGCGGGAAAACCGTCACACATTATTTATTACGAGTTATGTGGGCCACTGTATAGCTTCTGAGCTTTGATAATTTTTTCCCGTAGAGACGAGTGGGCTGCAGCACTTGAACAGTCCTCGGGGAGGTAGAGAGGATTTATTAGCATTCGCCTCATCGCGATTAATTTCGATAGTTACTTCCGGGACGGGACATTTTTCTGTTGTAAAGGAAACCGTTGCTGCATGCCTACAGAAAATGCACACCCTGTGACATTACCTTCGACCTAAGAATCATTTATTCGCTATTGGAAAAATTGGAACCTTTAAAAGGCAGCACTCGTAATCAAAGAATACAGCAAGTTTGAGCATATCGCAATTGTTCACTTGACGCGAGATGAAAATTCAAAGGAAATCCAAATAAATAGTAATAAATAATTGAAATGGCAGGTAAAAGTGTATAAAACCAGGATCATTTCCCAATTTCTAGGAAATAATTGTGCTCCATTTTGTTTAATCTTTGGCGTTGGCGCGAATCGGACCATTAAAACGCTCATTTTGGTGTGTTTCGTCAAAGGAAACACTGACACATATTATTTATAGCCAATAAATTAAGTCTCTGACATACTCACCGCGTGGATGAGCTCAGTTTAAAAATACAAAACACTTTGTGATGGACGCGAACGCGAATCAGTGCCCCGGCATTCCTTCTGCGACCCCCCGGGTTATGGGTCAACAGCTCGAAAGTTAAGACGCGCTGCCCCGGAATACAATGGATTTTAAGGAATGATAACGCTTCACTGTTACTCGAATCATGTCACTGTGCTTGAAACCATCGAGGAGGAGGACGAGTACGCGTTAGATAAAATAAAAGAGTTCGAAGAAATAGACCCGGCGTGGCAAGAAACGCTCGCATCCCTTCTCCAAGGTAACCTCTAAACCTTTTCCACTCCAAAAGGTTTGTCAGTGTTGTCCCTAAAAGAAGTTAACTAATTTTAACCAAATGTAAATTTGTTTATTTTTGCTGTCAACAATGAATTATTAATTCTTTGTTTTGATATGTTCCATCCAAACTAAATAAATAATCTCTCTCTCTTTCTTTCTTTCATTCTCTTTATCTTTTATCCACATTTCCTCACTTTTAATCTTTTTTCTTCTTTATTCACACCTCTCTTGCTCTTTCTCTGTATTTAATATAATGTCATTTTTATTTTATATATTTTTACTCATACATGATATTAGTTTTAAAGGTCGATGTTGTGTTGGTTACCCAAGTTGAGGTGAGGCTGCACTGCTGCCACCTCTGTGAGGGGAATGCTCATATAATGGCGGCTGCGTTTCCTCAATTTTTGCGTCCTGTCCGAGTGCAAAAGACTTTTTGAGAAATGTCAAGTCGTTTTTGCCTTGAATCCTTCCCAGTGTCCGTCAATTAGTGACATTCCATTTAATTTTTCATCTTTCTCTCGACAGAAGAAGATGAAAGTCAGATCTTCGTGAAATTCTTTCGTTTCCACAAATGCTACGACCTCATACCAACCAGTGCCAAGTTAGTCGTCTTCGACACTCAACTGTTAGTCAAAAAGGCCTTCTTCGCTCTCGTCTACAATGGTGAGTATCAAAAGAGCTCTTTTCTTTCATTTCCTAACTTTTCTCTCTTTATACAATTTTCACTAATAAGCTGATTTTATTTATTGTTATTTATTATTAGTGTAATACTGTTCATTGTTCGTTCCCAATATAAGTTTTCTCTCCCATTGGCACTCATCGCATGTTTTCTTCTAGATTTTCTACAAATGCTCGTTTCCGATGACAATACGCTTGAAATAAACCCGCTAAATAAAAATCAAAGTTGATAAGATTCGGCTTTTATTAATAGATATTTTTAACTTTGATCGAAAGCTCTTTTGTCACGTGTTCGGTATTTCTGAGAGTGTTTTCGATTAAAAATATATTTTCGAAAAATATTGATTAGCGTCTGAGGTTTTAAATTTCTACGCTCTTTCTTTTAGACTTGTTTGTATTGGTTTTAGTTTCGGTTTACCACTCTCACATTTAATCCCTTTCGAAATGTGCTCAATAATAAGAAATTTATACCAATTTTACAGGAGTGAGAGCAGCCCCACTATGGGACAGCGTCAAGCAAAAATTCGTTGGAATGCTGACCATAACGGATTTCATTAAAATATTACAAATGTATTATACTTCGCCTAGTGTAAAGATGGAAGAACTGGAGGAGCATAAATTAGACACCTGGAGAAGTAAGTAACCTATGGGCGCTGCCGTGCTTGAGCTCATTTCGCGGGTGAATCGATAAAAATTCACTATTGCTTTAAATTACTATGAATTTACCATAACTTTTAATGAGTATAACTCCTGGGAATAAGTTTATTCTTAAAAATACGTTGAGTTACAAATAAATTTCATAAAAACACCAAAAAACCGTTTAACGACAGAATTCAAGCTCCGTGGTGACGTCACCAATTCTAGGAATTGCCGAACTATTCCGAGAATTACGGTTGCATCCGAAACTCTAACGGTCCGAAGGCAAACACGTTCGATTTTGTTTTTTCGAAAAGCGGACTTCGAACAGCCCTCGACCATCGCTAAATGTGTAATTTGTTCCTTGTGCTTGTTTTTCAGATGTTTTGAAGGTTTTGCCATTGGTGTACATTTCCCCCGACGCGAGTCTGTACGATGCCATCAAAACCTTAATCCACAACAGGATACACAGGTTGCCGGTCATCGATCCTGAAACTGGAAACGTTTTGTATATACTTACTCATAAGAGAATATTACGCTTTTTATTTTTATACGTAAGCGTCGTGACAGCAGTCGTTTGCGGTAATGGCGTCCGTGAGGGATCCGTTACAAAATGATTTGGTTTTTATTTGTTCAGATAAACGACCTACCAAAGCCTTCTTATATGAACAAAACGTTGGGAGAACTCAGGATAGGAACTTACGAGGGTATAGAGACTGCCACAGAGGATACTTCAATTATTTTAGCGTTAAAAAAATTCGTCGAGAGGAGAGTTTCCGCTCTGCCGATGATAGACAATGAGGGGAAATTAGTAGACATTTTCGCAAAGTTCGATGTCATTGTGAGTAAACGCCGCCATGTTGGGACGATGAGCGATTGCATGGATTACACTCATTATTATTTGTTTTTTGACAGAATTTGGCCGCTGAAAAAACTTACAATAATCTCGATGTGTCTTTGAAAAAAGCCAACGAACACCGAAATGAGTGGTTCGAAGGCGTTCAGAAATGCACTTTAGATGAAACCCTTTTCACCATAATGGAGAGAATCGTTCGAGCGGAAGTTCATCGACTCGTGGTAGTCGACGAAACGGATAAAGTCATCGGAATCATTTCCCTCTCCGATTTGTTATTGTACTTAGTCCTGAAACCCTGCGGTGAGTTCCTCTTCCTTTCGGGAAAATGGCCGGAAATGAAGTGTCTCCAGTCACAGCCTTCTCATTTCAGGTGAAGACGGCAGTTCTGACGCGCAGGGGAATTCCCTCCGACAGCAGAATTCGTTTCAAGTTCAAAACTCTCAGGAAACATCCGAAACAATCCCCGAAAGCGATAACGAAAATGATGAGGTTCACTCCGATGAACTCTCCGATAAATTAACCCCCGCCGGTGAGTGACTTCCTCAGAAGCAGCAGAAGTCTTCCGACAGCCGCCAACAGTTCTCCCCTTTGCAGGAGACGGTTTGAGTTCCGGCACGACGTCCCCTCCCGCCTCAGGTTTGGGCTCCAGATCTGCCAGCACGAACTCCATGCTGAGGGACTCTCCCACGCCAGGCCAACAGCCCTCTCAGCCGACGTTCAGAGAGGTCGCAGTCACAGGAGGGGAGTAATCCTCGCCTCCTTAATCAGTCAACAACCAAAGAAATCGTTTAGTGTTAAGGCTGACAGGTTCGTTTTCCTCCCCGACGAGGGGAAATGTCGTCGTCCGAAAGTAAAGTTGTTGTCTTTTTAGAAAGGAGCTCATAGCGAAGAGTCCACGGAGGGAAAAAAAGATTGAATCCCAGTGCTCCTTCAGTTAGGTACAAAGCCAAGAGCGGCCTTCGAGAGCGGTCCTTTGCATTCTGCTGACAAAGACTTCGTTTGTGTTGCAGATCGTTTGACCGGAGTGCAGTGTTCAGTTTTCAACAGTATTGTCAAACAGATCTGCCGAATGAACGCCTCTGTCTGATGTCGGCTTCGATCGGGTTCGATTTGGTTCCTTTCACCGCAAGTGTCAGCGCTTTAATCGTAATTTTGTAGTTGTTGTCCACCAGTTTCTCACCATGAAAAAATGATCGTTTTATGCAATTCGTGCTAATTTTAAGCAATACGTACGATGAAACAGCATGGTTCCTTTTTTTAAAAACGCACATTTAATTCCAACCAATTCCAATTTTCTTAAAATTAAAACTCATCTCTATTCAAATGCCGTTTAGGTGCAAAAGCGCATTCAGTTCTCAGCTGTAAGTGTCTAATGCCAAATCCGTCCAACAAAGCCTTCCAGCGATGGGTCGCGTCACGTGATTCAGGCTCGTGTGGAAAAAATGAGGAAGCGAACAATCGCAGGAGGAAGTTAGATTTATTATGAACCGTGAAAGTGTTGCCACTGTTAAGGTGAAGAGATTTACACTTTCATTTTTTCACTTACGAAAGTAAAAGAAAATAACAACAACTACAAAATTATTTAACAGGAAAACGGCCGATGGGTCAAAATGGCCGCTGCATCGTGTGTTGTTTTCCTTTTTTATCTAAAATGTATATTTAGATTGAAAATAATGCTCATTTACATGAGTTTGTCCTTTTTCACTTTTTTGGCTTTTCCGATTTTCCTTTTCTATCCTTTGTACTTTTTTCCACATTGTTCCCTTTTTGCCGTCTTTTTTAAACATAAAAAATTAGGAAAATCGCAGTGAAAGATCTCATATATTTTTTTGAAACATATTTATGCAGTGGTTATGAGTAACTGTAATAGAAAAAAAATAATGGTGCATTATTTAAGAGAAAAAGGCAAAATCCAAAGTACATAAAAACATGATAAAATCATTTAAGAATAACTGCGAGACTTTCATCAGTGTTGTGCAGCGGTCAAATGACCCCTTTGGCTCTTTTAGTGTTAAAAATTATGAACGCACTGCTGAGGTGAAGTTAATGTCGGTGTTGAGCCCCGAAAGGCGCCGGGGAAATTGAATTGGATTGTGTGTGTGTGTCTCTCTTTGGTACCGACCTCGTCTTATCCCCGTACTTTTTTTGTTAATTTCTTTTTCTAATTCAAATTATTTATTTGAAACTGTATAATTAGAAGAAAACACTGTGATTTTTTTTTGAAAATTTTTTTCTGTGATGTCAAGTTTTTCATGTTTTATAATTTAAATGGTTTTAGAGGCGGAATTCGAATACGGCTGAGGAGAAGTTTTCTACGTACTGAAAATCGTAATTTTTTTAAACTTTTGTACTTGAAATGAAATAGCTTGAAAATGAAATCTTTGTCACGGATGATTGGCCGAATGAGGCAATTAAACGCACGGATCATCCACTTTTTTTAACATGTTCACGTTGCTGAGGGATTAACCGAACTCGTAGGTCAAGGAACGGTGTCATAATAATTTTGAGGAATAATTGGGACAACGGATTAGAACTCGTTAATTGTTAGCTTCTTTATATTGGGTTTTTTTTAATTAGAAAACTCGAGCACAGCTCCAAACGTATAATTTTTAAGAAAGTAAAATAGGATGAAATTTTATGAAATGAGCATGTTTTTGAAGTTGTTGATCTTTTTAAACCACTCTCTTAACCTCGAGGTTCATTTATTAAGTACATTTTAGTTCTCAGTGAAAGGTGCAAAACCATCTCTCGTTATTTTCTACGTAAAAAATTCAAACTAAATATCCGTTTTGAGTTTTTTTCCGTTTCCTTGAGCAATTTTTTATCGGCCACTCTTAATTCTGAATTTCATCCGGTTGTCCTAATTACACTGTGTATTCTAATGATAATTTAAAGTTCTAAAATCACGTCGTAAGGTAAAGGAATAATCTCCTGGTAGCTACGTTAGACGTTGAATTTCGTTGAATTTCCTTGAAGTGCCTTTGTGTCAGACTACTTCCGTTACCGAAGAAATCTGAGTATTGTAAAATCCGTTGCTTCAGTTGGTAGCATTGCCGATGACGGTTGGAAGATTTGGTGTTTCGAGTGAAATTTTATCATTAAAACATGGAGTCGTTATTGAAGTCAAATCGAGCGCACTCCGTTTTTTAATCAGCTTTGTAAAGTGTTTTCACTGAAAGTTACTGTGTTTAGCCGTCCACTAAGCAGTTGCATTTTGTGAGGGTTTTTCGATTGCATTCGAAACTCGGCAAGTCGGTTAATCTTTCAGCAATGGATTCACATGCGAGACAGATAAGATGCTCATAATTCTCAAAGTCTGTTTGAATATTTTGCGAAAGCATCTTTCACCGTTTAATTCTTAAAGGGTTTCTTCCTCTATTGTTTGATTTTTAAGCAAATTTCGCGACAAAATGGATGCTCGTTTTTTTCAAAAGAAAAACAAATGAGCTTGTTTTAGGATTTAGGCGACATAAGATGTCAATTATTATTGCCATGAGAACTTGTCAGATTAATCGAGTTCAGTTTAATCATAAAATTTGAAAGCCTCTGGCATTTCATTTTTCATATTTTCATATTTTTGTTTTGTTTATTTCCAAAAGTCAGCATCAGACATTTTGGATTATTCTTCTTAATTCGACAATAATACTCTTGGGCTTAAGGGGCTTTGGAAGTTTGGGCATTGCCATAAATATTATTCCCAGGCGCTGTGCAAGCGAACAAAATGTTTCGCAAAAACCCCGCGACTCTAACGGAAAAGCGGGTAAATGAAAAGTCAGTCAAAGTCATTATTCCCATTCGTTGCACATTAAATAGTTTTATCAAATTTGTAATGGTCGAATTCTGTTATGTGAGTAACAAAATCAGGGAAAGTAATAAAATCATATACTGTAAATAAATCTGAAAGGAAATCGAGGAGAGTCAAGTAAAGCTTCAGTTATAATGATTCCCCATTAAAATGATGGTCGAACCGCGGTCATTTTTACGAAGTAAATCTTTAATTAAATGGAGGAAGCAACCCTTAAGTAACAATTCGTAGTGCATGTGGCCTTCTGCTTGCTATTCATACGTTTTTTCTTTTTTTTGTTAAATGAAAAATACTTTTACGCAGAAGGAAATTAACGTGTTTACTCTGAAACTAACAGAAAACGGTCTAATAAATACGGATGCAGTACAATAATTTATGTTAAATTAATAAGGCTTAAAAGGCTTTAAAAAATTTACAAAAAGTACACAATAAAAATAATTATAGCATAGGCCTAATTATTATTGTTATTATTCAATGCGAAAATAAATTCAGAAGAAATAAAATATTCTGATAAATTGTTTGGTTTTCTTTTTCCCGAACGAAATCATTTGCTTGAAAGCATATTTTTAAAAAATAAAATTAGTAATTTCTAGGAAGAAACCATTTGCCAAAGAAAAGCTTTTTACACTTCTTCATGCCATTGTTTGAAATGAAATAATTTGCTCCGCGATAATTATATCCGGATTTTAAAAAGCATTATTGCTTAAATTACAGCAGAAGAAGCAATTCTTTGCAGATTCAGACTTTAAATTCAAGGCTTTAATTATTCGCCGGCGTTTGTTTTAGTTTCGCATTCGCTCAGCAGCGGATAAATGTTGAGTAAGATTTTAATGTAATTGTTATGCGTATGCTTTGAACGGTGATTTCATCTGAATAAAGCACAGTCCATACAATTAAAGTTAAAGTGCTGAATTCTGGATTTGGCCGGATCTGTTGGAGCACCGGAACCGGAAACACTCAAAATACGACTCCCATTCTGATCGTCCCACGTTCAAAACTTTCTATTGCGGAAATGACGCCTTGCTTTTATCAAAAACTAGATTAGGGCAACTTTTATAAGCATCCAGTGGCCTCAAACGAGTTTTAACCGATTCATAGATTTTAAAGTGGGTGTTTTTCAGCCTTTGGGTTTTACGCGTGAAACGCAATAACCTCAGGAGCCAGAGGCGAAAGGCTTTGAAATAACAATAAAGTATGCAATGGTTAAAATGCTTTATTGTCATTATTGTATTACACTGAGAATTTTCGTTTTAATTTTGCTAAAAATGCTCTTCTGAAATGAAAACTAGGGCACTTAAAATTTATTTAAACCTTTGAGTACTCATGTTAAATTCGAAAGGGAAAAATCGAGAGTGATATTTGAATTAAAAAGTGAAGAATAGTTATGTAGTAAAAAATTAAAGATAAAAATTCATTTGTAATTTTTAAAATGACTGAAAAGGCAATGTCACAAAGCAATATAAGTAACTAAGTTCTCAGGAAAGGATTGAGGTTATTTGAATAAATTTTGAGTTGTTAAATAAGGTTGCATTACTTTGTAACTTGCTATTTGTTTTTATTAAAAAATAACTTATTTTGAGGATAAGAAAACTTTTCTGGTTGGCAACATCTGAATTTATTTGTCGCGCCTTTTTCTTTTTCAATTTTAGGTTGGCAGTAGGTAAGATTTCAAAATGGAGGGGGAAAGCAGCAGTTAAGATATTACAAGATGGAGGACGACACTGTCAAAGTGAAGAAGAAAAACAGAACAGGGCCGCTCAAGTCGACTCCGGGATTTTTGAAATGCATGCGGAGCGTTTATTTATACTTCAAAGAGGAAAAGGAAAAAGGCGCTTTAAATATTCCAATTAACAGTTTCATAGAACGGACTGCTGTAGCGTGTGGTGTAGGCAGGAAGACGCTTTATAACTACGCTAAAAAAGGTAGTTCAGTCTCCTCACCCAACGGCCAAACCCCACCGCAAACATCCAACACCAAACCTTCCCTTTTCTATCTCACCGTTTTCCCAATTATTTCCCGCGTCAGGAGTTTTTGCCTTTGTTTTGATCATTTTCAAAGCAAAGATGTTTTCTCGTTTTGCGCGATTGTTTAGCCATGTTAAGCTTACGGTTGGGCCCCTCCACTTAGAGAACTCGCGTGCTTTTATTGATTTTTCTAATTTTTTACATTTTCAAATGTTTAACTTTCATTAGGATAAAAAAATCTTTCGCTTGTTTTGATATTCCACCTGGATTTGGTGGAATACATAACCTCAGTCCTCGCCGGCGGTTTTCTTTACTCTCGCTTCGTTTTCCTCGATTTTTATTTGTCGCGGAATTCGCGGCGAGTGTTCCTCCCGAGTTATCCCATCCTTTAATTGTTGAACTCGGCATTCATTGTTGTTCTTAAAGTCCGACCGACTGAAGCTCTCGATTTGATTGATTTTCTCAGAAAAAGAACAACAGTGAGTGGACGTAGTTGTTTATCGCTTTCCTTTTACACTGCTGGCTACTCATTTGTTCTATGAAACAATTTACAAATGGAGCAGGTAGAGTGAAAAAGCTCTGGAAGGGTAAGTGGCCAACTGTGCTGATGCAGCCTTTGACCAGTGTTCACACAAAACACAATATGGTGTTAGTCTGCATTGAGAAACAGATTGATTCCCTTTTAAAATTCCTCCTTTTCAGTTTAGAACTGCATCATTACAGTTAGAACTTTGAATTGAGTCTGTCTTTAGATATATTGATATAACTGAATTAGATAATATTAGTTTACATAAATCATGTAAATTAGTGTGAATTATCCATGAATTTAAAGGTAAATTTTCTAAGTGAAAGAAGGATGTTTAGATAAATAAAATTGTTCTGGCTTGAAGATTGTGAAAGTGTTGGCTAAAATATCATTGGCATTTCACATGAGATTTTCTTTTGACATGGATCACTTGACATGAAGGTTCTGTTTTTGCACTTCTTAAATACAAGAGATTTTCTGAGCGGGAAAAATTTTAATTTGGAAATGCCTAGGAACATATTAATAATTTTTTATTCAAAATTTTTACACTATTTATACTGTTATTTATGTGTTGTAAGCTGCTGAAAGAAAGAATAATTTAATCAGTGAGAAACTTAGTGTCTATTGCACTGTATTTTTTGATGTGGATCACACAAAGAATGGTTTTTCAACAAAAATAAAAATGTTTTGTGCACATTTCTGGTGGTGGGGAAGGGAACAAAAACAAAGCTCAATTTTTCAGGTTTATTTGATGAGCATCCAACCCTTCTCCAGCCAAAGCAGAAGAGAAAAAGAGGCAAGCGAAAACTCAAACAAGAGGAGTTCCACCTGAGCAAAAAGGGCAAGAAAAAGAGCACCTCCCCCCTTGAAAATGCCGGCCCCTCTTCCACCCCTCCCTACGAAATGAAGAAAGAGCCGTCCTCTCCCAGGTCAGCCAAACACGCAATGATACAGACTGACCCGAGGCCACTCAACTCCAACAATTTGCTCATCCAAAGCTGCAATCAGACCGCGACAGATGGGTAAGTGGTAGAAGATGCTCTCATTTCCTCCCTCCACGCCAATTTTCGACTTGGTTCCAGCTTCGCCAACTTCATCATAAATAGAGACCAAAAAGTACAACAAGTGCAGGTGGTGCAACAGAACAAAGCGCGGGACACGACGCATGTCCTCACGGGCTCGTGGACGACGGGAACGGCGACCATCAAGAGGGACGTGGACTACTTCCCCAAAAACAATATCTGGCACGCCGTTTACAATCTCCACACTGCAGGTGACGCCCGAGGACCTTTCGAAAGCCCCCGAAAGTCCGCGCCCTTCTGA
Source organism: Brueelia nebulosa (assembly GCA_028293925.1). Classification (NCBI taxonomy): domain Eukaryota; kingdom Metazoa; phylum Arthropoda; class Insecta; order Psocodea; family Philopteridae; genus Brueelia; species Brueelia nebulosa. Next base: position 5,547 of record JAQIBA010000128.1, on the reverse strand, counting down.
ACGTGTTATTCTGTCGCAGAGTCGCAGACGTGTAGCACCGATTTGAACACGGCGAGACTGACGTCGTGTCAGCAGCAATCCACCGCCGACCACCTGACCGATCTGTAAATGAAGACTGCCAAGCTAATCCAGAGCGTGAATGCGTGAGAGGACTGTCCTGACTGACTTCCCTGGGACACGGGAAGGTTTTAGGAAGGTCGGGGCCGACGTTGTAGATTCGAAGTCGGTCGACGGACCGACTATTTGTACATTTTGTAGTGACAGCTAGAATCATTGTACCTTACAATTTGTGGATTTACTGAGATATATGAAAGACTTGGGGGAAAGAGCTTTCGGAGCTTCCCGAGTTAATATAATATACACATTTTTACGTCAATATTTTTTTAAAATAAAACTGGAAGTAATTTGATTTAGCCAATATATTAAATCAAGTCGAAAGTAACTTCTAATGTAGCTGCTGTTTGTGTATAAATCATTATTGACAGTATAGAAAAACGGAAATAACCACTGACTCAACAGATAAAGAATCAGAAGTTACTTATGACTAACTCAACTGAAGGAAACCACTGGGTTATTGATGAATCACCCCCTAAGACATTAAAGGCAATCACCAGTCGCCAACAAAGGGTTAATCTTTTAATGGTCATAAATACACTGCATTACATATAAGAGAAGAGATCTCTAACCGAAGACGAGTTCCTGAAGTTTTTCCGTAAAGTTTTTCGATTTCGCTTTGTCGTACTTGACTTGGTTGAACTGAATTGAGAATACTATTTGACTGGCGTTTCTGTTCTGCCCGTAGTAGTCTATGAAGTTTCCCTCGGGATCGATCAAATACATTATAATGGAGTGATCCACCTGAAAGAAAACGACCGTTAACTTCCGCCATCTTTCAAAGAGGAGAACCGTTCCCTCGTACAATGTAATCCGAATCGGAGTCCTTTGGTCCAGCGCTGAAGTACACCCTGAATGCCTTGCACACTTTCGCTATTTGGTCCACCGTTCCCGTAAGCCCAATTAATTTCTCGGAGAATTCCTTTACGTATTTTTTAACAATGGCGGGTGTGTCTCTTTCCGGGTCGACCGTTATGAATATTGGCTTAACTTTGTGCATATCATCTCGTTTGTCTGCAACCAAAGGAATTAATTTGTTCAATTAGTTTCCTTTGAAGACATAAATGAGTAAAACCAGTGCAAAGAGAAAAAAGCAACTATAAAAGTTGATTAAATTACAGAAATTAAGAATTAAATAACAGATACAACAATTGTTCAGGTACTGACCAATTGAATCAACAACCTCTATCATTTTCTCTATTTCATCAGGACAAATGTCTGGGCAGTGGGTGAAGCCAAAATAAACTAAAAGCCACTGTCCCAAGAAGTCTTCACTCTTGACTGGTTTGTTGTCATGATCGACTAGGTCAAACCTCCCTCCAATTTTGGCTTTCCCCAAAGCTCTTTTCCTGTCCTTTTCTCTCATCTCCATTTTTTCATTTTTCAAATACATTAGGTAACCTAGAAGAAAAACATTCTGTGACTCCATGTTGGTGTTCCTTCAAAAGATCAACTCTAATAAAAGCATGGAGTGCTTTTGATCCTCCACATTCCAATATAACCATCAGAATGATTTACTTTAATAATAAATGAATGAAATAACTTTCATGAGTGCTTTATATACATTCAAATACATGTGCAAACCCACCAACAAAAGCCCCGCCAATGGTCATTGAAATGAAGAAACTCTTCCATGTGACAGGTCCAGATATTTTAGTTTTATTGGTATTAATTTGTCTTTTGCCGACATAATCATATCTGCCAGTGAAAATGCCCGGAATCTGATAAGAATTCCTCAAAGAGGTAAAACATCTGTAAGAAACATTTTTGGCCTCGGCGCATTCGACTAGATTATTTTTAATAATACTAGAGCAAACATTTTTCTAAAACAAATAATGAATAACATGAATGAGTCGCCGATAACATGCCAACTAATATCATCGGTACAAATCATTTTGACTTCAACTAACAGCTAATTTTAGCGAATCATGATGTAGAAGAGATTTAATTTTAACCACAAACATAATCTTCTTCTTTAATAACTTGTTATGTTTTAATACATCGAGTAATTCAACGCTTAGCCGCTGTGTGGCGATCGCTCAGATTGTTTCAACAGTAAAGTTGGCAACACTGCAAAATTTATCATTGAAGTTCAATACTTATAAATTAATTTCGAATCTTTATAACTATTTATAATACTATCATAAATACCATTTAAAAAATTATTTAAATTTTCGTAACAAATTTCAAAAAAAATTTGACCTTAACAAATTATTCCATACGTTTTCCATTATTTAAAGTTTAATATGATCAACGAAGTTAAAACGAATGGCGGCCTCAAATACAGACTTGATTATTCCTCCATTATTATTAGTCTTAATATTGAATGAAGAATAACGAAAGTCTCTCATTAGCTAAAAGTTCTCTAAGTATATTACACGAAAAATCTACACTGAAGAGAACTGAATAAATCAAAATTATTCATTTATCATGCCATAACATAAAAAATATCATGTGCTACTGACTGAATATTCCCAATCACACACTAATACGGATAAGAGAAGCTTCCGAGATCAATCGGATCGGCGGAAATTATTTTATCCGAGTTTAAAGTTGAAAAAACAGGGCACAGGTAGCTACCTGTGGCATTTTTTCGAAAAATCATGAAAATCGAAAGTCTTCAAATCTCGATGCCACCATCATAGATGGAAAGAGCGTGTCTTAAAACCTAGGAAAACCAAGTTTGAGCTCAATCGGATCGGCGGAAATTATTTTATCCGAGTTTAAAGTTGAAAAAACAAAATTAAAAAATTTTTTAAAGTTAAACGGTTTTATTTCAAGTGCACTAAAAATTAAAAAAATAATTTGTGATGCAGGAGTATAAATATATACATGAGTGACAAAGAAAAAGACCAAAAAACTGTTGTCCATAAAACCGTGGGGCGATATCACACGTTCTGCGACCTCTACAATTTTTTAACTTGTTATACAATTTTTTAGACTGTCTAACGCCCCACGGTTTTATGGACAACAGTTTTTTGGTCTTTTTCTTTGTCACTCATGTATATATTTATACTCCTGCATCACAAATTATTTTTTTAATTTTTAGTGCACTTGAAATAAAACCGTTTAACTTTAAAAAATTTTTTAATTTTGTTTTATTTTTTACTTTTTAGTTTTAGATTAAAAAGAAAAAAACATAAGACTAAAAAGCACTGTGTGTGGAGTCCAATCTCCGGACAAAAACTGCTGATGGTAGCAATCCGCAGAATGTTATTATTATTAAACGGTTATATCTGAGTTGTAAAGTGATAGCAGAATATATTAACAATGCGCTCATTCATCGGCCGAGATAACCTTATCTCTTCAAGAATTCTAAGTTGACCAATTTTTTAGGCTTTTTGAATTTTCATTATTTTTTTTTATTTTTACCTGAGCACCAATCTAAAAAATTTTTTGAGAAATTTGAATTGTCAGCTAAAACGAAATTGTGGGCCAAATTTGAACGAAATCGGTTCGAGGGAAACGGGTCAAATTTCGCCTCAAAGATTTGATTCTCGGTCTTTGCAGACAGACAGACAGACACGACAGACCACGTTAAAGCCAACCGTTAAATAAAACCGTTTAAAAACCCCTCCTGAGCTCAGATGACGCCGTTGTTTAAAGTTATTCGTAAAACTTTTTCAAACTTTTTCGAACTTTTTTCTGTACTCCCAAATGTACGCAAAAATGGAAATGTGCTCAGAATAAAACAAAATGCACATACAACTATTCTTTAGGAAGTAGAGAAACGGAAAAAACCCGTCCGGAGCCTCAGCTGACGCCGTTGTTTAAAGTTATTGGTAAAACTAACTTTTTCAAACTTTTTCAAACTTTTTCCTGTACTCCCAAATGTACCAAAAATGGAAATGTCGCATGAATTAAAACAAAATGCACATACAACTATTCTTTAGGAAGTAGAGAAACGGAAAAAACCCCTCCTGAGCTCAGATGACGCCGTTGTTTAAAGTTATTCGTAAAACTAACTTTTTCAAACTTTTTCAAACTTTTTTCTGTACTCCCAAATGTACCAAAAATGGAAATGTGCTCAGAATAAAACAAAATGCACATACATCTATTCTTTAGGAAGTAGAGAAACGGAAAAAACCCCTCCTGAGCTCAGATGACGCCGTTGTTTAAAGTTATTCGTAAAACTAACTTTTTCAAACTTTTTCAAACTTTTTCAAACTTTTTCCTGTACTCCCAAATGTACCAAAAATCGAAATGTGATCAGAATAAAACAAACTGCACACAGATCTGTTCTTTAGGAAGTGGAGAAACGGAAAAAACCCCTCCTGAGCTCAGAGGACGCCGTTGTTTAAAGTTATTCGTAAAACTAACTTTTTCAAACTTTTTCAAACTTTTTCCTGTACTCCCAAATGTACCAAAAATCGAAATGTGATCAGAATAAAACAAACTGCACACAGATCTATTCTTTAGGAAGTAGAGAAACGGAAAAAACCCCTCCTGAGCTCAGAGGACGCCGTTGTTTAAAGTTATTCGTAAAACTAACTTTTTCAAACTTTTTCAAACTTTTTCAAACTTTTTTCTGTACTCCCAAATGTACCAAAAATGGAAATGTGATTAATTAAAACAAAATGCACATACATCTATTCTTTAGGAAGTAGAGAAACGGAAAAAACCCCTCCTGAGCTCAGATGACGCCGTTGTTTAAAGTTATTCGTAAAACTAACTTTTTCAAACTTTTTCAAACTTTTTCCTGTACTCCCAAATGTACCAAAAATGGAAATGTGATAAGAATAAAACAAACTGCACACAGATCTATTCTTTAGGAAGTAGAGAAACGGAAAAAAGCCGTCCGGAGCCTCAGAGGACGCCGTTGTTTAAAGTTATTCGTAAAACTAACTTTTTCAAACTTTTTCAAACTTTTTTCTGTACTCCCAAATGTACCAAAAATGGAAATCTGCTCAGAATAAAACAAAATGCACATACATCTATTCTTTAGGAAGTAGAGAAACGGAAAAAACCCCTCCTGAGCTCAGATGACGCCGTTGTTTAAAGTTATTCGTAAAACTAACTTTTTCAAACTTTTTCAAACTTTTTCAAACTTTTTTCTGTACTCCCAAATGTACCAAAAATGGAAATGTGATTAATTAAAACAAAATGCACATACATCTATTCTTTAGGAAGTAGAGAAACGGAAAAAACCCCTCCTGAGCTCAGATGACGCCGTTGTTTAAAGTTATTCGTAAAACTAACTTTTTCAAACTTTTTCAAACTTTTTCAAACTTTTTCCTGTACTCCCAAATGTACCAAAAATCGAAATGTGATCAGAATAAAACAAACTGCACACAGATCTGTTCTTTAGGAAGTAGAGAAACGGAAAAAAGCCGTCCGGAGCCTCAGAGGACGCCGTTGTTTAAAGTTATTCGTAAAACTAACTTTTTCAAACTTTTTCAAACTTTTTTCTGTACTCCCAAATGTACCAAAAAT
>JAQIBA010000127.1:54037-206023 GCA_028293925.1 Brueelia nebulosa | reverse complement strand
AACATAGGGAAACCAAGTTTGACTTCAATCGGTTCGGCCGAAATTATTTTATCCGAGTTTAAAGTTGAAAAAACAAGGCACAGGTAGCTACCTTTGGACTTTTTTTGAAAAATCATGAAAATCGAAGGTCCTCAAATCTCGATGCCACCAACATAGATGGAAAGAGCGTGTCTGAAAACATAGGGAAACCAAGTTTGAGTTCAATCGGATCGGCCGAAATTATTTTATCCGAGTTTAAAGTTGAAAAAACAAGGCACAGGTAGCTACCTTTGGACTTTTTTGGAAAAATCATGAAAATCGAAAGTCCTCAAATCTCGATGCCACCAACATAGATGGAAAGAGCGTGTCTGAAAACATAGGGAAACCAAGTTTGAGTTCAATCGGATCGGCCGAAATTATTTTATCCGAGTTTAAAGTTGAAAAAATCGTTTAAAACGACTTACCACGTGACTTTTCTCAAAAATTCACAAAAAACGAAGGTCCTCAAATCTCGATGCCACCAACATAGATGGAAAGAGCGTGTCTGAAAACATAGGGAAACCAAGTTTGAGTTCAATCGGATCGGCCGAAATTATTTTATCCGAGTTTAAAGTTGAAAAAACAAGGCACAGGTAGCTACCTTTGGACTTTTTTGGAAAAATCATGAAAATCGAAAGTCCTCAAATCTCGATGCCACCAACATAGATGGAAAGAGCGTGTCTGAAAACATAGGGAAACCAAGTTTGAGTTCAATCGGATCGGCCGAAATTATTTTATCCAGCGTTTAAAGTTGAAAAAATCGTTTAAGGCACAGGTAGCTTACCACGTGGACTTTTCTCGAAAAATTCATGAAAAACGAAGGTCCTCAAATCTCGATGCCACCAACATAGATGGAAAGAGCGTGTCTGAAAACATAGGGAAACCAAGTTTGAGTTCAATCGGATCGGCCGAAATTATTTTATCCGAGTTTAAAGTTGAAAAAATCGTTTAAAACGACTTACCACGTGACTTTTCTCAAAAATTCACAAAAAACGAAGGTTCTCAAATCTCGATGCCACCAACATAGATGGAAAGAGCGTGTCTGAAAACATAGGGAAACCAAGTTTGAGTTCAATCGGATCGGCCGAAATTATTTTATCCAGCGTTTAAAGTTGAAAAAACAAGGCACAGGTAGCTACCTTTGGACTTTTTTGGAAAAATCATGAAAATCGAAAGTCCTCAAATCTCGATGCCACCAACATAGATGGAAAGAGCGTGTCTGAAAACATAGGGAAACCAAGTTTGACTTCAATCGGATCGGCCGAAATTATTTTATCCGAGTTTAAAGTTGAAAAAACAAGGCACAGGTAGCTACCTTTGGACTTTTTTGGAAAAATCATGAAAATCGAAAGTCCTCAAATCTCGATGCCACCAACATAGATGGAAAGAGCGTGTCTGAAAACATAGGGAAACCAAGTTTGAGTTCAATGGGATCGGCCGAATTTATTTTACAAGCGTTTAAAGTTGAAAAAATCGTTTAAAACGACTTACCACGTGACTTTTCTCAAAAATTCACAAAAAACGAAGGTTCTCAAATCTCGATGCCACCAACATAGATGGAAAGAGCGTGTCTGAAAACATAGGGAAACCAAGTTTGAGTTCAATCGGATCGGCCGAATTTATTTTACAAGCGTTTAAAGTTGAAAAAATCGTTTAAAACGACTTACCACGTGACTTTTCTCAAAAATTCACAAAAAACGAAGGTCCTCAAATCTCGATGCCACCAACATAGATGGAAAGAGCGTGTCTGAAAACATAGGGAAACCAAGTTTGACTTCAATCGGTTCGGCCGAAATTATTTTATCCGAGTTTAAAGTTGAAAAAACAAGGCACAGGTAGCTACCTTTGGACTTTTTTTGAAAAATCATGAAAATCGAAAGTCCTCAAATCTCGATGCCACCAACATAGATGGAAAGAGCGTGTCTGAAAACATAGGGAAACCAAGTTTGAGTTCAATCGGATCGGCCGAATTTATTTTACAAGCGTTTAAAGTTGAAAAAATCGTTTAAAACGACTTACCACGTGACTTTTCTCAAAAATTCACAAAAAACGAAGGTTCTCAAATCTCGATGCCACCAACATAGATGGAAAGAGCGTGTCTGAAAACATAGGGAAACCAAGTTTGAGTTCAATCGGATCGGCCGAAATTATTTTATCCGAGTTTAAAGTTGAAAAAACAAGGCACAGGTAGCTACCTTTGGACTTTTTTTGAAAAATCATGAAAATCGAAGGTCCTCAAATCTCGATGCCACCAACATAGATGGAAAGAGCGTGTCTGAAAACATAGGGAAACCAAGTTTGAGTTCAATCGGATCGGCCGAAATTATTTTATCCGACGTTTAAAGTTGAAAAAATCGTTTAAAACAGACTTACCACGTGACTTTTCTCAAAAATTCACAAAAAACGAAGGTCCTCAAATCTCGATGCCACCAACATAGATGGAAAGAGCGTGTCTGAAAACATAGGGAAACCAAGTTTGAGTTCAATCGGATCGGCCGAAATTATTTTATCCGAGTTTAAAGTTGAAAAAACAAGGCACAGGTAGCTACCTTTGGACTTTTTTGGAAAAATCATGAAAATCGAAAGTCCTCAAATCTCGATGCCACCAACATAGATGGAAAGAGCGTGTCTGAAAACATAGGGAAACCAAGTTTGAGTTCAATCGGATCGGCCGAATTTATTTTACAAGCGTTTAAAGTTGAAAAAATCGTTTAAGGAACGGAGCTTACCACGTGGACTTTTCTCGAAAAATTCACAAAAAACGAAGGTCCTCAAATCTCGATGCCACCAACATAGATGGAAAGAGCGTGTCTGAAAACATAGGGAAACCAAGTTTGAGTTCAATCGGATCGGCCGAAATTATTTTATCCGAGTTTAAAGTTGAAAAAACAAGGCACAGGTAGCTACCTTTGGACTTTTTTTGAAAAATCATGAAAATCGAAAGTCCTCAAATCTCGATGCCACCAACATAGATGGAAAGAGCGTGTCTGAAAACATAGGGAAACCAAGTTTGAGTTCAATCGGATCGGCCGAATTTATTTTACAAGCGTTTAAAGTTGAAAAAATCGTTTAAAACGACTTACCACGTGACTTTTCTCAAAAATTCACAAAAAACGAAGGTTCTCAAATCTCGATGCCACCAACATAGATGGAAAGAGCGTGTCTGAAAACATAGGGAAACCAAGTTTGAGTTCAATCGGTTCGGCCGAAATTATTTTATCCGAGTTTAAAGTTGAAAAAACAAGGCACAGGTAGCTACCTTTGGACTTTTTTTGAAAAATCATGAAAATCGAAAGTCCTCAAATCTCGATGCCACCAACATAGATGGAAAGAGCGTGTCTGAAAACATAGGGAAACCAAGTTTGAGTTCAATCGGATCGGCCGAATTTATTTTACAAGCGTTTAAAGTTGAAAAAATCGTTTAAAACGACTTACCACGTGACTTTTCTCAAAAATTCACAAAAAACGAAGGTTCTCAAATCTCGATGCCACCAACATAGATGGAAAGAGCGTGTCTGAAAACATAGGGAAACCAAGTTTGAGTTCAATCGGATCGGCCGAATTTATTTTACAAGCGTTTAAAGTTGAAAAAATCGTTTAAAACGACTTACCACGTGACTTTTCTCAAAAATTCACAAAAAACGAAGGTTCTCAAATCTCGATGCCACCAACATAGATGGAAAGAGCGTGTCTGAAAACATAGGGAAACCAAGTTTGACTTCAATCGGTTCGGCCGAAATTATTTTATCCGAGTTTAAAGTTGAAAAAACAAGGCACAGGTAGCTACCTTTGGACTTTTTTTGAAAAATCATGAAAATCGAAGGTCCTCAAATCTCGATGCCACCAACATAGATGGAAAGAGCGTGTCTGAAAACATAGGGAAACCAAGTTTGAGTTCAATCGGATCGGCCGAAATTATTTTATCCGAGTTTAAAGTTGAAAAAACAAGGCACAGGTAGCTACCTTTGGACTTTTTTGGAAAAATCATGAAAATCGAAAGTCCTCAAATCTCGATGCCACCAACATAGATGGAAAGAGCGTGTCTGAAAACATAGGGAAACCAAGTTTGAGTTCAATCGGATCGGCCGAAATTATTTTATCCGAGTTTAAAGTTGAAAAAATCGTTTAAAACGACTTACCACGTGACTTTTCTCAAAAATTCACAAAAAACGAAGGTTCTCAAATCTCGATGCCACCAACATAGATGGAAAGAGCGTGTCTGAAAACATAGGGAAACCAAGTTTGACTTCAATCGGTTCGGCCGAAATTATTTTATCCGAGTTTAAAGTTGAAAAAACAAGGCACAGGTAGCTACCTTTGGACTTTTTTTGAAAAATCATGAAAATCGAAAGTCCTCAAATCTCGATGCCACCAACATAGATGGAAAGAGCGTGTCTGAAAACATAGGGAAACCAAGTTTGAGTTCAATCGGATCGGCCGAAATTATTTTATCCGAGTTTAAAGTTGAAAAAACAAGGCACAGGTAGCTACCTTTGGACTTTTTTTGAAAAATCATGAAAATCGAAAGTCCTCAAATCTCGATGCCACCAACATAGATGGAAAGAGCGTGTCTGAAAACATAGGGAAACCAAGTTTGACTTCAATCGGTTCGGCCGAAATTATTTTATCCGAGTTTAAAGTTGAAAAAACAAGGCACAGGTAGCTACCTTTGGACTTTTTTTGAAAAATCATGAAAATCGAAAGTCCTCAAATCTCGATGCCACCAACATAGATGGAAAGAGCGTGTCTGAAAACATAGGGAAACCAAGTTTGAGTTCAATCGGATCGGCCGAATTTATTTTACAAGCGTTTAAAGTTGAAAAAATCGTTTAAAACGACTTACCACGTGACTTTTCTCAAAAATTCACAAAAAACGAAGGTTCTCAAATCTCGATGCCACCAACATAGATGGAAAGAGCGTGTCTGAAAACATAGGGAAACCAAGTTTGACTTCAATCGGTTCGGCCGAAATTATTTTATCCGAGTTTAAAGTTGAAAAAACAAGGCACAGGTAGCTACCTTTGGACTTTTTTTGAAAAATCATGAAAATCGAAGGTCCTCAAATCTCGATGCCACCAACATAGATGGAAAGAGCGTGTCTGAAAACATAGGGAAACCAAGTTTGAGTTCAATGGGATCGGCCGAATTTATTTTACAACCGTTTAAAGTTGAAAAAATCGTTTAAAACGACTTACCACGTGACTTTTCTCAAAAATTCACAAAAAACGAAGGTTCTCAAATCTCGATGCCACCAACATAGATGGAAAGAGCGTGTCTGAAAACATAGGGAAACCAAGTTTGAGTTCAATCGGATCGGCCGAAATTATTTTATCCGAGTTTAAAGTTGAAAAAACAAGGCACAGGTAGCTACCTTTGGACTTTTTTGGAAAAATCATGAAAATCGAAAGTCCTCAAATTTCGATGCCACCAACATAGATGGAAAGAGCGTGTCTGAAAACATAGGGAAACCAAGTTTGAGTTCAATCGGATCGGCCGAATTTATTTTACAAGCGTTTAAAGTTGAAAAAATCGTTTAAAACGACTTACCACGTGACTTTTCTCAAAAATTCACAAAAAACGAAGGTTCTCAAATCTCGATGCCACCAACATAGATGGAAAGAGCGTGTCTGAAAACATAGGGAAACCAAGTTTGACTTCAATCGGTTCGGCCGAAATTATTTTATCCGAGTTTAAAGTTGAAAAAACAAGGCACAGGTAGCTACCTTTGGACTTTTTTTGAAAAATCATGAAAATCGAAAGTCCTCAAATCTCGATGCCACCAACATAGATGGAAAGAGCGTGTCTGAAAACATAGGGAAACCAAGTTTGAGTTCAATCGGATCGGCCGAAATTATTTTATCCGAGTTTAAAGTTGAAAAAACGAAGGCACAGGTAGCTACCTTTGGACTTTTCTCAAAAATTGACAAAAAACGAAGGTCCTCAAATCTCGATGCCACCAACATAGATGGAAAGAGCGTGTCTGAAAACATAGGGAAACCAAGTTTGAGTTCAATCGGATCGGCCGAATTTATTTTACAAGCGTTTAAAGTTGAAAAAATCGTTTAAAACGACTTACCACGTGACTTTTCTCAAAAATTCACAAAAAACGAAGGTTCTCAAATCTCGATGCCACCAACATAGATGGAAAGAGCGTGTCTGAAAACATAGGGAAACCAAGTTTGACTTCAATCGGTTCGGCCGAAATTATTTTACAAGCGTTTAAAGTTGAAAAAATCGTTTAAAACGACTTACCACGTGACTTTTCTCAAAAATTCACAAAAAACGAAGGTTCTCAAATCTCGATGCCACCAACATAGATGGAAAGAGCGTGTCTGAAAACATAGGGAAACCAAGTTTGAGTTCAATCGGATCGGCCGAATTTATTTTACAAGCGTTTAAAGTTGAAAAAATCGTTTAAAACGACTTACCACGTGACTTTTCTCAAAAATTCACAAAAAACGAAGGTTCTCAAATCTCGATGCCACCAACATAGATGGAAAGAGCGTGTCTGAAAACATAGGGAAACCAAGTTTGAGTTCAATCGGATCGGCCGAATTTATTTTACAAGCGTTTAAAGTTGAAAAAATCGTTTAAAACGACTTACCACGTGACTTTTCTCAAAAATTCACAAAAAACGAAGGTTCTCAAATCTCGATGCCACCAACATAGATGGAAAGAGCGTGTCTGAAAACATAGGGAAACCAAGTTTGAGTTCAATCGGTTCGGCCGAAATTATTTTATCCGAGTTTAAAGTTGAAAAAACAAGGCACAGGTAGCTACCTTTGGACTTTTTTTGAAAAATCATGAAAATCGAAAGTCCTCAAATCTCGATGCCACCAACATAGATGGAAAGAGCGTGTCTGAAAACATAGGGAAACCAAGTTTGAGTTCAATCGGATCGGCCGAAATTATTTTACAAGCGTTTAAAGTTGAAAAAATCGTTTAAGGAACGGAGCTTACCACGTGGACTTTTCTCGAAAAATTCACAAAAAACGAAGGTTCTCAAATCTCGATGCCACCAACATAGATGGAAAGAGCGTGTCTGAAAACATAGGGAAACCAAGTTTGAGTTCAATCGGATCGGCCGAATTTATTTTACAAGCGTTTAAAGTTGAAAAAATCGTTTAAAACGACTTACCACGTGACTTTTCTCAAAAATTCACAAAAAACGAAGGTTCTCAAATCTCGATGCCACCAACATAGATGGAAAGAGCGTGTCTGAAAACATAGGGAAACCAAGTTTGAGTTCAATCGGTTCGGCCGAAATTATTTTATCCGAGTTTAAAGTTGAAAAAACGAAGGCACAGGTAGCTACCTTTGGACTTTTTTGAAAAATCATGAAAATCGAAAGTCCTCAAATCTCGATGCCACCAACATAGATGGAAAGAGCGTGTCTGAAAACATAGGGAAACCAAGTTTGAGTTCAATCGGATCGGCCGAATTTATTTTACAAGCGTTTAAAGTTGAAAAAATCGTTTAAAACGACTTACCACGTGACTTTTCTCAAAAATTCACAAAAAACGAAGGTTCTCAAATCTCGATGCCACCAACATAGATGGAAAGAGCGTGTCTGAAAACATAGGGAAACCAAGTTTGAGTTCAATCGGATCGGCCGAAATTATTTTATCCGAGTTTAAAGTTGAAAAAATCGTTTAAAACGACTTACCACGTGACTTTTCTCAAAAATTCACAAAAAACGAAGGTTCTCAAATCTCGATGCCACCAACATAGATGGAAAGAGCGTGTCTGAAAACATAGGGAAACCAAGTTTGACTTCAATCGGTTCGGCCGAAATTATTTTATCCGAGTTTAAAGTTGAAAAAACAAGGCACAGGTAGCTACCTTTGGACTTTTTTTGAAAAATCATGAAAATCGAAGGTCCTCAAATCTCGATGCCACCAACATAGATGGAAAGAGCGTGTCTGAAAACATAGGGAAACCAAGTTTGAGTTCAATCGGATCGGCCGAAATTATTTTATCCGAGTTTAAAGTTGAAAAAATCGTTTAAAACGACTTACCACGTGACTTTTCTCAAAAATTCACAAAAAACGAAGGTTCTCAAATCTCGATGCCACCAACATAGATGGAAAGAGCGTGTCTGAAAACATAGGGAAACCAAGTTTGACTTCAATCGGATCGGCCGAAATTATTTTATCCGAGTTTAAAGTTGAAAAAACAAGGCACAGGTAGCTACCTTTGGACTTTTTTTGAAAAATCATGAAAATCGAAAGTCCTCAAATCTCGATGCCACCAACATAGATGGAAAGAGCGTGTCTGAAAACATAGGGAAACCAAGTTTGAGTTCAATCGGATCGGCCGAAATTATTTTACAAGCGTTTAAAGTTGAAAAAACGAAGGCACAGGTAGCTACCTTTGGACTTTTTTGGAAAAATCATGAAAATCGAAAGTCCTCAAATCTCGATGCCACCAACATAGATGGAAAGAGCGTGTCTGAAAACATAGGGAAACCAAGTTTGACTTCAATCGGATCGGCCGAAATTATTTTATCCGAGTTTAAAGTTGAAAAAACAAGGCACAGGTAGCTACCTTTGGACTTTTTTTGAAAAATCATGAAAATCGAAAGTCCTCAAATCTCGATGCCACCAACATAGATGGAAAGAGCGTGTCTGAAAACATAGGGAAACCAAGTTTGAGTTCAATCGGTTCGGCCGAAATTATTTTATCCGAGTTTAAAGTTGAAAAAACAAGGCACAGGTAGCTACCTTTGGACTTTTTTGGAAAAATCATGAAAATCGAAAGTCCTCAAATCTCGATGCCACCAACATAGATGGAAAGAGCGTGTCTGAAAACATAGGGAAACCAAGTTTGAGTTCAATCGGATCGGCCGAAATTATTTTATCCGAGTTTAAAGTTGAAAAAACAAGGCACAGGTAGCTACCTTGGGACTGTTTTCTCAAAAATTGACAAAAAACGAAGGTCCTCAAATCTCGATGCCACCAACATAGATGGAAAGAGCGTGTCTGAAAACATAGGGAAACCAAGTTTGAGTTCAATCGGATCGGCCGAATTTATTTTACAAGCGTTTAAAGTTGAAAAAACGAAGCAAAGGTACCTATGTGGAGAAACGGAAAAAACCCCTCCTGAACTCTCCGGAGGCCGTTGTTTGAAGTTATTCGTAAAACTAAGTTTTTCAAACTTTTTCCAACTTTTTTTTGTACTTCCAAATGTACCAAAAATCGAAATGTAATGAATTAAAACAAAATGCGCATAGAGCTATTGTTTAGTAAGTAGAGCAACAAAAAAAACCCCTCCTGAACTCTCCTGACGCCGTTGTTTACTTTTTTCAAACATGATAACTTTCCAAAACTTCACTCGTTCCTATATAAAAACGTTCTAAGTTTAAACACCGGTGTGGGGCAATATTTATACTTCTACTATTTATACTAGCAATACTATACTTTCATACCTTTGTAATGATTTGATTGATATCTGTTTATTGTAAGAAATAAATATTTTGAATTGAAGTTTAATTGCTTTATTTTCTATGATTAATTCCATATTTTATTAATTACCTATTTAATTATTTTCCATTACTTTCATATGAAGGTTTTCTTTTAGTTCAGGCAAAAAATAGACATACTCGAACCGAATACACAAACTGAATATCAAATACCTACCGAATATTCGGCGCATCCCTAGGAAATACAAAATCCAAAATTTGTCCTTCAATTTTATCCAGGCTATATCAGGATTATCTAGAAATGACCGTGGCATTAAAAACTCAGCCAGCTGCGCTTCATAGGAAATAATAACCAACATTACATTTTAACCCGATTACCTTTAATAATAATAAGCTAAAAACACTTCACTCAATATAAATCTCACATTTTCTCACATTCAAACAAACAAAAATGTCATTGTTCATTGGAAAACCACACAAATTCTCAATTCTTTTATAAAAACAACGGCAACGGTTAATATAAAATGGCAACGCTGTATTCTCATCTCGGCCTTACGCTCCTCCTCCTCCTCCTCTCAAGGATGACGTGGCTAGACCGAAGTCAACGCGTTTACATTTTCATTTCCCGGGCAGGTGTCCCTCTTGTTCTGCTTTCCATGGCCTCTAGGATTAGGAGGTCCGCTGGGATTGTCCTGGAGAGGACCAATACCGCCTCCGTAGACACCGTCCGATACGCCTGGCATATGCCCAAGCCCAGTCTTCTCTGGGCCCGGACCATTCGTCTGACGAGAGTCTTTTTTCCCACTACTACACGACCCCAGATTGGGGAGGCATAGAGGAGGGTAGACTGGGTCACATTCTTGAAGAGCCTTCGTTTGTGTTCACTCGCCCCTCTGTACCTGGGGAGCAACCTTGACAGCGCCTCATTCAGGGAGTGGGCTTTCCTGAGTTGTCGCTCGATGTGGGGCGTGAATGTCATTTTTCTGTCGAAGATGACGCCCAGGTACCGGGCCTCTTCTCTGAGTTCGATATTGGTGCCACCCAGGCGTATGTCCAGTGGTCCGACCTTTTTCCTGCCGGACAAGCAGACTGCCTCGGTTTTGTCAGGGGCGAGCAGAAGGCCAGTCTGTGCCATCCAAGCCTCTATTCTAAGAAGAGCCCCGTTTGCCTTCACCTCCACCTCCTCTTCCGTCTTGGCCACGATGCAGAGGGCCAGGTCATCGGCGTATGCTATGGCCTCAACCCCTGTGGGGAGTTTTAGCCGCAATACGTCGTCATAAAGAACATTCCATAGGACTGGACCTAAAATGGAGCCTTGTGGGACGCCGGCGGACACAGACCTCACGCCAAACCCACATACGATGGTCCTTTCGGACAGATACGATGAGAGGACGTTTATTAAGTATAATGGAACTTTTCTTCTTTCGAGACTGCTTAGAATGCGACCCCAGGGAGCAGAATTAAAAGCGTTTTTTACATCCAGGGTGATTAGGATGCAAATGCCTCGGCTCGCGTAATTCTTTTTGATTTCAGCGAGAGCCTTCTCCGTAACGAGTTGGAGGGCATCGTATGTGCCCCTACCCTTTCGGAAGCCAAACTGATTGTTGGCTAAGCCACCCCCGACTTCGAGGACCTCCACCAGTCTCCTACACAGGAGTCTCTCGTAGAGCTTTCCCCATTCATCCACGAGGCATATCGGGCGGAACTTGGGGGGATCCCTCGGAGCTTTTTTTGGCTTCGGAATGAGGACCACTCTCGCATTCTTCCAGATGGGAGGGAACCTCCCCTGGGCCATCAGCAAGTTGTAGACTTGGAGGATGTAGTTCGGAGCTGCAGCCGCAATTTTCTTAACCGCCGCAGCAGGAATGCCATCCGGTCCGGGTGCCTTTTTCACGCCCATTTCTTTTACCGCCTCCGCGAGTTCTTCCACGCGAAAGGGCGGACCGGGCTCTGTTAGTCTAAGTATCGGCCTATCGAGTTGTCTTGCTTCCTCCGGGAAAAGCTCTGCTATTATTTCTTTTTCTAAGGCAGAGTCCAACTTGGGGGCAGAGTAGCCCAGCCTTTTGGTGACTATTTTGTAGGCCAGTCCCCAGGTATTATGCTCTATCTGCTCGCAGAGTTCTTTCCATTTGGCCTTTTTGGACGCTATGATCTCATTGGAATAAGATTTTTTCTTGGCAGAATATTCCGTCGCGGCTCGCGTCCGTTCATCGCCCTTTGGATCGCAGTCGGGTGAGGGTGCGTCGAGCTCTAATACATTCCTTCTTGAGTTGTTGTAGGGTGCTGTTCCACCAGTATGATTTGTTCCCCTTGCGAATACGCACTCTGGGCATTGATGCCTCGCAGATTTTTCCTGACAGGGCTACTAGATTCTCTGGGGAGGGGTCGTCCGTTTGGCCCATCCTTTCCACTTTCCGGATCTTGTTCACCAAGGCCTGGTCGTCAACCCTCCGTAAGTCCCAAACCGGACGGGCATCTTCGTCGTGGTTTCTACAGGACTGCTTCAGGTATATCCCGATATAATTATGGTCGCTCAAAGACTCCAGGTCGAGACCTTCCCACGCAGCATTTCGGCGTCAGGGCTCGTTGTGAAGGTCAGGTCTGGGAAGGAAGATTGTACCCCCCTCTGAAACGTCGGCGCCTGTCCGTCATTTAGAAGGTTGAGCTCGTGTTTGGTCGCGACCTCCAGAATCGCTGCTCCTCGCTAGAGAACAGAGGTGTTGTCCAGGTAAGAGGCTCCTGCAAGCGCGATTTTCGCATTGAAGTCCCCCGCCAACAGGGTCCTCTTCCCCCGGTGCCTTGCCAGAGGTCTCTTCGATGTCAAAAAGGATTTCGGCTGCTTCCTCTTCTGCAATGTTAGGTGAGATGTAGACGCTGATGAGGAGTATGCCCTCTACCACCGCCAATACGGGACTTTTCTCTCCAGGTCTTTCTCCCACTCTCAGAAGGCATCCGGCCTTTACATTGAAAAATACAGAAATACCAATGGTTGACCACACTCACCCAATATATTTATTAATTATAGGAAAAAATATCCGATTCTGAATTACCTAAACACTGTAATTTATTTTAATATTCAATATCATTTACATAAAGAAATAATTTAACTGAGAAACATTACATATCACCCTTACTCTTATAGATTGTCTAACTAAAAAAGAAAGGAGATTAAAATAAATATATTGCCCTTAAATTATACATTGTGAGCAATACAAGAAAAAACACAAACTATCATAACATTCCTAAACTCAATTCTGTACAACTATATACATAATAAATCGAAATCTCCAGAATAAAATAAAATGCACATAAATCTATTCTTTAGGAAGTAGAGAAACGGAAAAAACTCCGTCGGAACCTCAGGTGACGCCGTTGTTTCAGAGTTATTCGTAAAACTAACTTTTTCAAACTTTTTCAAACTTTTTTCTGTACTCCCAAATGTACCAAAAATCGAAATGTGATCATAAATAAAACAAAATACACATAGATCTATTCTTTAGGAGGTAGAGAAACGGAAATAACCCGTCGGAACCTCAGCTGACGCCGTTGTCTCAAGTTATTCGTAAAACTAACTTTTTCAAACTTTTTCAAACTTTTTTCTGTACTCCCAAATGTACCAAAAATCGAAATCTACTCAGAATAAAACAAACTACACACAGATCTATTCTTTAGGATGTAGAGAAACGGAAAAAACCCCTCCTGGAGCCTCAGAGGACGCCGTTGTCTCAAGTTATTCGTAAGACTAACTTTTTCAAACTTTTTCAAACTTTTTTCTGTACTCCCAAATGTACCAAAAATCGAAATCTATCAGAATAAAACAAAATACACATAGACCTATTCTGTAGGAGGTAGAGAAACGGAAATAACCCGTCGGAACCTCAGCTGACGCCGTTGTCTCAAGTTATTCGTAAAACTAACTTTTTCAAACTATTTCAAACTTTTTTCTGTACTCCCAAATGTACCATAAAATCGAAATGCAATCAGAATCAAACAAAATGCACATAGACCTATTCTTTAGGAGGTAGAGAAACGGAAAAAACCCGTCGGAGGCTCAGGTGACGCCGTTGTCTCAAGTTATGCGTAAAACTAACTTTTTCAAACTTTATCAAACTTTTTTCTGTACTCCCAAATGTACCAAAAATCGAAATCTATCAGAATAAAACAAAATACACATAGACCTATTCTTTAGGAGGTAGAGAAACGGAAATAACCCGTCGGAACCTCAGCTGACGCCGTTGTCTCAAGTTATTCGTAAGACTAACTTTTTCAAACTTTTTCAAACTTTTTTCTGTACTCCCAAATGTACCAAAAATCGAAATCTATCAGAATAAAACAAAATACACATAGATCTATTCTTTAGGATGTAGAGAAACGGAATAAACCCCTCCTGAGCTCAGAGGACGCCGTTGTCTCAAGTTATTCGTAAGACTAACTTTTTCAAACTTTTTCAAACTTTTTTCTGTACTCCCAAATGTACCAAAAATCGAAATCTATCAGAATAAAACAAAATACACATAGATCTATTCTTTAGGATGTAGAGAAACGGAATAAACCCCTCCTGAGCTCAGAGGACGCCGTTGTCTCAAGTTATTCGTAAGACTAACTTTTTCAAACTTTTTCAAACTTTTTTCTGTACTCCCAAATGTACCAAAAATCGAAATCTATCAGAATAAAACAAAATACACATAGACCTATTCTTTAGGAGGTAGAGAAACGGAAATAACCCGTCGGAACCTCAGCTGACGCCGTTGTCTCAAGTTATTCGTAAAACTAACTTTTTCAAACTATTTCAAACTTTTTTCTGTACTCCCAAATGTACCAAAAATCGAAATCTATCAGAATAAAACAAAATACACATAGACCTATTCTTTAGGAGGTAGAGAAACGGAAATAACCCGTCGGAACCTCAGCTGACGCCGTTGTCTCAAGTTATTCGTAAGACTAACTTTTTCAAACTATTTCAAACTTTTTTCTGTACTCCCAAATGTACCAAAAATCGAAATGTATCATGAATTAAAACAAAATGCACATAGACCTATTCTTTAGGAGGTAGAGAAACGGAAAAAACCCCTCCTGGAGGCTCAGAGTGACGCCGTTGTCTCAAGTTATTCGTAAGACTAACTTTTTCAAACTTTTTCAAACTTTTTTCTGTACTCCCAAATGTACCAAAAATCGAAATCTACTCAGAATAAAACAAACTACACACAGATCTATTCTTTAGGATGTAGAGAAACGGAATAAACCCCTCCTGAGCTCAGTCTCAAGTTATTCGTAAGACTAACTTTTTCAAACTTTTTCAAACTTTTTTCTGTACTCCCAAATGTACCAAAAATCGAAATCTATCAGAATAAAACAAAATACACATAGACCTATTCTTTAGGAGGTAGAGAAACGGAAATAACCCGTCGGAACCTCAGCTGACGCCGTTGTCTCAAGTTATTCGTAAGACTAACTTTTTCAAACTTTTTCAAACTTTTTTCTGTACTCCCAAATGTACCAAAAATCGAAATCTATCAGAATAAAACAAAATACACATAGACCTATTCTTTAGGAGGTAGAGAAACGGAAATAACCCGTCGGAACCTCAGCTGACGCCGTTGTCTCAAGTTATTCGTAAGACTAACTTTTTCAAACTATTTCAAACTTTTTTCTGTACTCCCAAATGTACCAAAAATCGAAATCTATCAGAATAAAACAAAATACACATAGATCTATTCTTTAGGATGTAGAGAAACGGAATAAACCCCTCCTGAGCTCAGAGGACGCCGTTGTCTCAAGTTATTCGTAAGACTAACTTTTTCAAACTTTTTCAAACTTTTTTCTGTACTCCCAAATGTACCAAAAATCGAAATCTATCAGAATAAAACAAAATACACATAGATCTATTCTTTAGGATGTAGAGAAACGGAATAAACCCCTCCTGAGCTCAGAGGACGCCGTTGTCTCAAGTTATTCGTAAGACTAACTTTTTCAAACTTTTTCAAACTTTTTTCTGTACTCCCAAATGTACCAAAAATCGAAATCTATCAGAATAAAACAAAATACACATAGACCTATTCTTTAGGAGGTAGAGAAACGGAAATAACCCGTCGGAACCTCAGCTGACGCCGTTGTCTCAAGTTATTCGTAAAACTAACTTTTTCAAACTTTTTCAAACTTTTTTCTGTACTCCCAAATGTACCAAAAATCGAAATCTATCAGAATAAAACAAAATACACATAGACCTATTCTTTAGGAGGTAGAGAAACGGAAATAACCCGTCGGAACCTCAGCTGACGCCGTTGTCTCAAGTTATTCGTAAGACTAACTTTTTCAAACTATTTCAAACTTTTTTCTGTACTCCCAAATGTACCAAAAATCGAAATCTATCAGAATAAAACAAAATACACATAGATCTATTCTTTAGGATGTAGAGAAACGGAATAAACCCCTCCTGAGCTCAGAGGACGCCGTTGTCTCAAGTTATTCGTAAGACTAACTTTTTCAAACTTTTTCAAACTTTTTTCTGTACTCCCAAATGTACCAAAAATCGAAATCTATCAGAATAAAACAAAATACACATAGATCTATTCTTTAGGATGTAGAGAAACGGAATAAACCCCTCCTGAGCTCAGTCTCAAGTTATTCGTAAGACTAACTTTTTCAAACTTTTTCAAACTTTTTTCTGTACTCCCAAATGTACCAAAAATCGAAATCTATCAGAATAAAACAAAATACACATAGACCTATTCTTTAGGAGGTAGAGAAACGGAAATAACCCGTCGGAACCTCAGCTGACGCCGTTGTCTCAAGTTATTCGTAAGACTAACTTTTTCAAACTATTTCAAACTTTTTTCTGTACTCCCAAATGTACCAAAAATCGAAATGTATCATGAATTAAAACAAAATGCACATAGACCTATTCTTTAGGAGGTAGAGAAACGGAAAAAACCCGTCGGAGGCTCAGGTGACGCCGTTGTCTCAAGTTATTCGTAAGACTAACTTTTTCAAACTTTTTCAAACTTTTTTCTGTACTCCCAAATGTACCAAAAATCGAAATCTATCAGAATAAAACAAAATGCACATAGACCTATTCTTTAGGAGGTAGAGAAACGGAAAAAACCCCTCCTGGAGGCTCAGAGTGACGCCGTTGTCTCAAGTTATTCGTAAGACTAACTTTTTCAAACTTTTTCAAACTTTTTTCTGTACTCCCAAATGTACCAAAAATCGAAATCTATCAGAATAAAACAAAATACACATAGACCTATTCTTTAGGAGGTAGAGAAACGGAAAAAACCCCTCCTGGAGGCTCAGAGTGACGCCGTTGTCTCAAGTTATTCGTAAGACTAACTTTTTCAAACTTTTTCAAACTTTTTTCTGTACTCCCAAATGTACCAAAAATCGAAATGTGATCAGAATAAAACAAAATACACATAGACCTATTCTTTAGGAGGTAGAGAAACGGAAATAACCCGTCGGAACCTCAGCTGACGCCGTTGTCTCAAGTTATTCGTAAAACTAACTTTTTCAAACTTTATCAAACTTTTTTCTGTACTCCCAAATGTACCAAAAATCGAAATCTATCAGAATAAAACAAAATACACATAGACCTATTCTTTAGGAGGTAGAGAAACGGAAATAACCCGTCGGAACCTCAGCTGACGCCGTTGTCTCAAGTTATTCGTAAAACTAACTTTTTCAAACTTTTTCAAACTTTTTTCTGTACTCCCAAATGTACCAAAAATCGAAATCTATCAGAATAAAACAAAATACACATAGACCTATTCTTTAGGAGGTAGAGAAACGGAAAAAACCCGTCGGAACCTCAGGTGACGCCGTTGTCTCAAGTTATTCGTAAAACTAACTTTTTCAAACTTTTTCAAACTTTTTTCTGTACTCCCAAATGTACCAAAAATCGAAATCTATCAGAATAAAACAAAATACACATAGATCTATTCTTTAGGAGGTAGAGAAACGGAAATAACCCGTCGGAACCTCAGCTGACGCCGTTGTCTCAAGTTATTCGTAAGACTAACTTTTTCAAACTTTTTCAAACTTTTTTCTGTACTCCCAAATGTACCAAAAATCGAACTCTCTGTGAATAAAATTCAATTTTTTAACTGTCAGTCGTGAGATGGTTTTTTATCGACAGAGATATGGGGTGACAATGTAAATTTTTTCGAACAGACTGAGTCGTGGTTTTAATGAAAGCATTTTTGAATGTCTTATATATAAGAGCGAAATTTTTGGCAATTTAAACAATCATTATGGAATAACGCCATTATTGAAATTAACAACTGCTAATATTTAAAAACGAAATGTGTGGTGAAATTTGACGCATGGGCATTGGAAGTCAAAAAATCGACCAATCACAGAATTACGTCCGTCGTGAATGGAACGTTATGTCTCAATTTCACCTTGAGGGTTTTACTAGATCGATGTTTGTTTTCTGTTAAGCAAACAGTTCACGAAACTCTTATTCATTTAATACCGGTTGTTGACCGGTCACGAATTAATTCACGCTTTCATGTAAAGACGTTTTTGTACGATCACGAGTTTATTTGTTTTTGCGCATGCATCGTTTATATAAATTATATAAATTATAAAACTCAACTCAATGAGCGATTGCCAATTTGGGCTTGTCTTGGCAAAGTATAACAATAAACAATACAGAAGCGTCCGCAACAGGAAATTTTTATTTTGTAAGAACTCAAAAAATAATTAACCATCATTTATTTAACATAAATAAGGGAAAAAAATAAAAATTGTCATTATAGATCCTAAAAATATATTTACATATATTCAAATAAGTTTAAGAGTTATCTGAACAATTTTCGGAATAAAAAGAAATTTTCATTGAGCTTTTAATTATTTAAAAAAATTCCGTTTCCGACCGATAATTTGACATCGAATAAAACTTTTTCCGTTAGTTTTCTTTTAAAAATTATTTCTTAATACTTTGACATTATTTAACAGAGAATACTCCAACAGCTTTAATGCAGGTACGGGAGTAGACATTTTTATGTCTACTGAATGAGCGCCGAGGAAATTACTTCGGATTGAAAACTCACAAAATAAAAAATATAAACCGACGTCCATTCACTGATCCAAATGCACTAAACTTATAATTGAAATTTTATGTGTTTTCGTGTGGCACATTGAAATGTCTGCAAATCTTTAAAATGTTTCGGGGCGGCATTGAAACTACGGAATTTAGAAAATTAAACGATTTGAAATACAATAAAAAAAAAACATGTTTATAACTAACGTAATCAGGCACTTTCATGTCACAATAGGAACGTGAAGTAACTAAAAACTAACATTAAAAAAGAATTGAATTTAAGGAAAGTGTGTCGATTTCAAAAAAAAACTAATGTGCAATTCAAAAATCAACAAAACAATAAAATTTCCAAATTTTCCTTCGTGTTTTTCACAAAACAAATACTTTAATAAATTTATTTCTATTTTTTAAGCGATTAATTACATAATCTAAATACTAATTCGAAGACTTCTTTCTTCTCCCGAATAGATTCGATAGAACACCCTGTCGCCTCTCCTTGCTCTGATTCCGATTCGCGCTCTGCTGCTCGGACTCGCTCGAACTTTCGCTCGCCCTGCGACTCAGATCCGTCGTGGTCGTCGCGATCATGGAGGCCGGCCGAGGGGGTGGCTTCGACGGGGAGATGTCTCCGTAGCCTGTGGAAATTAGCCCGGGTTAGACGAAGGGGTCTTCGTTCGGTCACAACCCTCGCTCGACACCCGCCAGCACCACGCCTCTTCACCAGAGCGCACAAGGAAGGAAAGGGCTACAGACAGCTACCAGCACCCAAGGAATCGCACTACTCACTCTGATTGTAATAGCTATTTATGTCGGCCTGCCACGAATTGGCATTACGGTATTCGGGTTGCGAGACTGTGCCGTGATTGTACATAATTCCAGGTGACTGATTGGGCGGAAGCGATCCGTGCAGAGGGCCGTATTGATATCCACGTGGGGGCTGCGACACGGGTAAGGGTGGAGGAGAAGATTGCAATTCTACAAATGTTACCAGGATGTAGACTTAAGCGAGTGTTTACGTGTAATTGACATTTGGAAAGCGGTTCCGCAATGTACACGCGACGATACACCGTTCAATATACAGTACGCATTGACAAAGCGCTTATACAGTGAATCTGTCTCGGGTGAAAATATTTACCTGGCGACGACGTGTCCAGACTTCGCCTGAGAGGATCATGGGAACCATTTTGTCTCCCCGGGCCGTCTCTCACATCGACACCTTCTGAAATACAAAAAGGAAACTTTTCAGTATAAAACAGTTATTAAAAGTCAACAATTTTTTAGTTACAATCTTTTGTGCACACATTCATTCCCCTCTCGTTATGTACATCAAAATAAATTAAGTGAAAAAATGTATTTACGTATATACTTGTATTACTTGTATAACTTAGTATAATTATTAATATTATTATATATTATATAAAACAATATTAATTATTTTCTTACATATTATTAATGTAAATTTATGAATTGAAAATATATGCCCTTATCGGGTAGATAAGAAAACAAGAAAAAATAATATTAATATTAATAAATAATTAGTATATACTTGTTTTTTTTTTTTACACATACATATATATATGTACAGAATTTTTACTTACTTATTTTATTTTCTTCTTCTTAATTTTCAACAAATCTCTCGCGCAAACCGTTATAAAATTTCGGAGTTTAATAAAAGATTGTAATAAAAATTACCGTAGCTTTTCTGCCTCGTTGGAATTCCGGGTGGGGGGACCGGAGGAGGAGCGAACCTCGGTGGAATCGGCGGACCGTGTTGAGCCAAGAACTGCGTCTGGGTCTGAATGGGTTTGGAAGGGCTGACAGGTTCGGGAGAAGAGGTTCTGCTCGAGCCCGAGCTGATGTCTCCGGTGTGTGTCGACACTCTGTCATCGGTGGTCTGCGCGACAAAAGGAGAAAAAAATGTAGACGCGTTGCGCACAACACAACAATGCGTAATTAAAACGGGTCTTACTTTTTGGGACTCATCGTAACTGAGGAGTTGCATTGAGGGTGGCAGTTGGGCGTGGAAACAAATTTTGTTCACCCAATCGGACATTTTGTCTTCCGAATCGGCCAAAAACAAATATTCGGAGCCGTCCGTGCAACAGAGTCGGAAAACGTGTTTCCTTTTCGTGTAATCCTGAGCTTTTTCACACTTGGCGTTTAGTATACTGACTGGGGATGAGGCCGCTTTACTGTTGATGAAGTCTTCTTTATCCTTGAAAAAGCACAGTAACTGACCGCAGAGAACTGTAAAATGACAGAAACGTTAAACAACGAAAATGCAAAACCAGGAGCTGAATAAAAAAAAGAAATATTTGCCTGTGTAAAAAGATTTCCAAGATCTAACGGGAGCTTTCTTCCCCCCACTTTGAAGCTCCTGCTTCCTGTCGAGCGAACCCCGGATTTCAACCGGTGGTAACTTTCTAAAGCTCTGCGTTCTCCTCCTGGTGGTGAAACTTGGCGTTCGCTTCGGTTTTTTGGTTTCCACTTTCATGCTCTCGGCTCTTTTCATCTCTCGCCTCATCTTGTCCCCGAGGAGCTGTGAGAAACTGCTCGTTTTGTGGAGGTTCGGAGATTCCGGGACTTGCAATCTGTCAAACCATTCAACGATCAATTCACGTGACATTCTTTGCGCTCGGGAGAAATAGATTATACCTGTCGGAGTTGACGACTGCGTTTCCGTTTAATTCAGTGGGACGCCTTCTTTCGTCTTCACGACGCCGTTCCTGAAAATAAAAATCAAACGTTAGGAATTTGATAAGTAAAAAATTGACAATATGACCGGCGACTCACGTCTGTTATTCTCTGCATCTCCTTCCTCTTCCTGGCTTCCATTTTCTCCTTTTCAACTCTTTCCCTCTCGGCCTGCCTCGCCGATTCCTCCGCTTCTTTCTGTCTCTGGAAAGTCTTTTCAAGTAAGGTAACTCTTTGAAGTGCGTTGCACTTTTCCTCTTGAGCGGATATGGTTTTCTCAAAATCGTCGTGTTTCCTCAGCAAATCCTCCACATGATTGATGGATTCTCCCAACTGTCCGTCGTGAAGAATCGGTTCCCGAGCGGTCATCCAATTTTCCAAAATCTGAGCGTCCCGCTTGAAGATTTGAGTGTCCAGGTTTTGCTCGTAAATGTCTTTCCTTTTGTTCCACGTGTCCAAAAGCAGGTTGTGCCTGTCCTTGAGAATTCTAATTTTTTCCCCGACTTCTTCGGACAGGAAGTGTCCCTGATTGACCAGTTTGTCCCCGTCCGCGAAGAATTTTCCGAATTCGTCCGATCTCGCGACTATTTCCGCGTGATATTCCGCATGGCGCGTCAGCAGTGCTTCAGCACCCGCCACGTCTTGAGCCAAATCCGGCGCTGTTATTTTGGCAATCATCTCGTTCAACCAAGCCCTGAAAAAAGTGACAATTTTTTGTCTGTTTCCACTTAAGGGTACCTATTTTTAAGGATGAAAATACAAACATTAGGTCTCGGTGCTGATCGAAGTATGACTGCAATTGCTCCGCCTGCGTTAACTGCTCACGTCTTTGATTCGTCTTTTCCAGAAGAGATGCCCAGGACTCGCACACTTCCTCTTGCTTAACTTCGATGTGTTCTCGAGTGTCCGGGAACATGTTGGCCAACCTGTTCGCCTCGTATTTCACGTTTTCCACTTGCTTTTTCACGGCGGCCAATTCCGTTTCGAATCCTTCATGTTTTCTCACCAAGGCCTGGATGGTTTCCAAGTCTTGTCCGAAACCGTCCAGCGTCAAGGCCGCGTCTTTCTCTTCGATCCATTCGATGGTCTCATCTGCTGTTCTGTCAAACACATGCACTTGCTTGGCTCCCGCGAGGGCCTGCAAATTCAAATGTTGTTAACCGAATATTCACTAACAGATTGAGAAGGCACTGAAAGGTGCTACCTCTTGTCTCGCATGGGCCAATTCCTTAACGTCGTCCCAAAGCTGCTGGGTTTCCTTGATTTTTTCCTTGATTTTAGAAGCTTCGGGATTTTTCTCGTTTATCAATTTCATTCCGTTTTCAATGCATTTGGAAACGCGAGAATCAGCCGCGTTCAGGGATGAAATGAAAGCTTCGAATTTTTTGATCAGCAATTCCACGTGCTCAACGTCGCTTCCGTAATCTTCGGAAGCAGCCAAAGCGGTTTGGTCGTTCACCCACTCGGCCACCTCATCCGCTTCTCGTAGGAATTTGAAATATTTCTTGCTTTCGGCCAACCTCACTTCCCTTATTTTGGCCAACTCGAGGAGTTCCGCGTAGGAAGACTCGTGCTCAGCCTGAACGGGACAAATATTTCAGTAAATTGTTCCTCTTATGTGAACAACCATCGTGGGAGATTCATTACCTGTTTTAGTTTGATGTTGGCGCTGTCAAAGTGACCCCTTTCTATGAGACCGTTCGCCAGCTTTTTCAGCCGATCAACGGTGCTTTCGAAAGCTGCCAAATCGCGCTGGATTCCGACCAGTTTTTTGGTTAAAGCTGCAACCGAATCCTCGTCTTTGCCCAGGTACGCCGATGTCAGTTGCGGCTTTTTCTCCCGAAGCCAAGTCATTGCGTCGCTGGCCTCGGTATAAAACTAGAAAAAAGCACACAATAGTTGATTCCAAAGTGGTTCTGAAGGAATTCAAAGGGAAGAGGCTTACCATTTGGGATTCGACAGCATCCAGAAGTCTCAGCTTCCTCACGCTCGCCAAATCCTTTAGTCTTTCGAAATTTTGCCGAAGCTCTTGCATTTTGTCTTCGATTTGGGCCGATGCGAAATGATTGGTTCGCACCATTTGTTGTGCTCGGGCTGCCAGTGCCGAAATGACCGGTTCTCGAGACAACAGCTCCGCCTCCAAAGCCTGGTGTTTCTTCTGCAGGTTCTGCACAGTGGTCAAACTGCTTCCTAAATCTTCGGATGTTGCCGTCGGTTCTTTTTCTTCCAGCCATTCCAGTTCTTCATCTGCATCTCTGATGAACTGATGCAGAAGGAGCGAATCTTCCAGATTTTCTTTGCGAATCTGCATGGGCTCTTGCAATGAATAATACCTGAAAAAGCGGCAGGGGTGAGTTTTAAAGTTCATTGATTTTTATTACCCCCAGTGTTAATCACCTTTTTAAAGCCGTGGAAAATCTCTCTTCGATTTCATCTATCATAAAATGATTAGAACGATCAAACTCTGCAGCGCTTTCTTTCAGAGCTTTCACGTTCTCCCCGTGGGCGTCCACGTCGTTCTCGAGAGCCGCGTGCTTTTTCAGCAAATGCGCTACACTCGCCAAATCCCGACCGTGATCCTCCGAGCTCAGAATGCCTTCGACTTCGTTCATCCAACCCTCAAGTTCCTCAAGTGATCGAATGAACAATAAAGCTTGATAGGCGTCTTTTAACTTCTCCCTTTTGTCCTTGCTGGCTTCGAGTAAATTATTCCAAAGGCCCTCCAATTCAAGCACGTGCGATTCTATATCGTCCGACGCGAAATGATTTTCATTTTTCAGAGAATTTCCTTCATTCATTACGCCGTTGATTCTGTCCTTATTGGCTTGGAGTTCTGCTTCAAAGGCCGCATGCTTTTGAATCTTCGATTGGAGGTTGGAGGGGTCTCTGTAACTCTCGTCGTTGGCTATTTGAAGTTTACTGTGGAGCCAAGTCTGGACCTGAAAAATAATACGTCCATATTTAATAAACTGTTACATCAAAGTCTACATCCCGTCAGTTAAAAAATTACCTCGTAGACGTTTCTCAAGAACTGTAACAGTTTCTTCGTCTCTAAGAGTTTCTTTTTCCTGGCCTCGGAACTATCGTTCAATTTATCCCTTCGAGACGTAACTAAATTCAGTCGAGCTTTGATTCCTCCCTCGTCGTAATGATTGTCCGCTATATCATTGGCGAACTTTTTTAAATCTTCTATGCGACTAGACTGGGCTGCGAGAGTTTTTTCAAACGCGTCGTGCTTCTGGATGAGCGCCTCCACGCTGGTCAATGAGTCTCCCAAATCGTCATTGTTCAAAAAGGCTTCTTTGTTAGCGAGCCATCTTTCTGCTTGGTCCGCTTGATCTTTGAACGAGGCCAGCTGCAGAGCTTGCTGCAGTGTTTTTCTTCTCTCCTCGCAGGCATCGTTCAGCTGCCTCTGCAAATCGTCTAAATGATCAAGGCTGTCCTTCAACTCCTCGTCGTCGCCCTCAGATATAAGCGTCAGTCCGAAATCTCGCAGGCTCTGGACTTTCTTTTGTCGACCGTCGATTTCGGCCTTTCGTTCTTCGTGCAAATGAATGGCGGCTTCAGCCTCAGCAGAAGTTGTCGGCAATTCCTTCTCTTTCATCCTGCTGATGGCGTCTTCCACCCAATCCTGCAGTTCTTTGAGATCCGCACGAAATTTATGACGAGTGTAGGCTATTTGCAAAGCGTTTCTTCTTTTGGTCGAGAGATCTTGAAGCCTTTTCCACTGACCCTTAAGCGCAGAGAGTTTTTCGCTGGTGGAAGGCGCCATTTCGGGGAACCGCTTTATAAGCACTTGAGCAGTGCCATCGTGTTCCTGAAATTTAAACTCGTTACTTGACAAAAACTTAAAACCATGATCGATTTTTTTTACAGTGTACGCACCTTAATTTTTCCTTCGATGGCGGTCATATCTCTTTCAAGAGTTTCCTGTTTTCTTTTCAACTGCTCAACGGCAGTTAAATCTCTTCCCAAATCATTTGATGACATTGCCAAAGCTTTTTCCTGAACTCTCGAATTGGTGTCGTCAAGGTCGCGGTTAAAACTGTGAACTTCCAAAGCTCCTCCCAGCCTCTCTCTGTAGGCGCTGAGAGCTCCTTGCAAGCCAAGCCATTTGCTCGACAGTTTGTCTCTCCTATTCTTCACCTGTGCATCACTTCTGCCTTGCCTGATTAGCTTCTCGGCCAACGTATAGATGGACTTGATTCGGGCGTCGTCGACCCTCATGTCCGAATCAACATCGTCCAATTTTCTTTGCAAAGCATAACAATGCTCGTAATCCTTTCCGATTTCCCCGGCTTGCACCATCATTTCCTTGTCTCGTATCCAGGCCTCTATTTTCTCCACCTGATTATTGAATTCGAGGATGTCTTGAGCTTCTTCCAATCCCCTGCCGTAACTGTCCGCATCCTGTAAGAGCTTTTTCCAGGACGCCAACAGATTCTCCCACTGAGATTGGATTTCTTTCGAGGACGCGTGTTTCTTTGAGAGAAGTTGATCGCACTGACTTTTGATATTCGTGATGCGAGGCTGGTTCGCGGTTAGTTCCGCCTGGAAGGCTTGATGCTTTTGAAGTTTTTTAATTTTCTCTTCCAACGAGGCTGCTTCTTCTCCTTGGTTCACGTCGGCCTGCAACCGCTTTTGTTTTTCCCCAATCCAAGACTCTGCCTCGGCAACGTCCCGCACGAACTGAGCGTGGAGCAAACAATCCTCGAGATTTTGTCGCCTCCTCTGACACAACTGTGCGACTTTCATCCTTCGAGCCACGACGTCCGCCAGGTGTTGTTTAATGGTGGGAGTCTCGAAATGATTTTGTTGAACCAGTTTGGCCCCATGCTCTTGGAGAGCGGCCACCTTCTCTTCTTGTGTTGTCACCAGTTTTTCGAATGCTTCGTGTTTTTTCAGTTGCGTCGCGACTTCGTCGACAGTCGCGCCGAAGTCGTTACTGTTCAGGGCCGCCTCTTGAGCGCTGCTTGTCGTGTGAATTTGTTTCGCGTCTCTCATGAAGAAGTGAAGATCTATTAACTGATCCAAATGAACCTTTTTGTGCTGCCACGCCGAATGCAGACGTTGTCTTTCATCCAAAAGGGCGGTTAGTTTCTCGGCTATTTCCTGAAATTGAAAATAATTAAAAAGTTAATTTAGAACAGCTTAGAATATCAAAGTGTAAAATTCAAATAAGGAATACTAACAGCGGACGCATAATGACCGTTTTGAATCATTTCTTCGCTGAGAGCGACAACTTTTCCGAAAACGTCTTCCCTCGCTTCTATTTCGGCTTTGACGGCTTCGTGCTCTGCTTTTAGAATCTGTGCGCTCGCGGCGTCTCTCACTTTTTCCTCTGTCATCATGTTGGCTCTCAGTCCGGACGACCAACTCATCAAATCGCGGGCTTGGCTTAAAAATTTGTGAAAATCGCAGGCTTCGTTTAAGATTTCCCTTCTGTCCGAAGCTCTTTGCTGGAGCGCTGCCCAGTGATCCAGCACGACTTTCTGTTGCTGAGCGATCTGCGCTGAATTCTGACCGGGGTACTGCGCCTGCAATTTGGCCGCGTCTTCCACGAGAATCTGAAGTTGGGCTTCCAAAGCCACCAAGTCGTTCTCGAAGCCCTCGTGCCGCTTTATGAGGGCAATGACGGAGTTTAAGTCGCGGCCGAGATCTTCCGGCAGGGCGGCGTCTTTTTCCTGTATTCTGGATAAAGCATCGGCAACATCTCTGTGGAATCTGTGAATTTCTCCGGCGGCGTTTAACCTTTGCTCGCGATTGTTCATCTGCTCTAACAGTTTCCTCCACGACTCTCTAAAAAATCAAATTTAATTTAAAACGTATTCTAACAATTGTTAACAAGAAAAGAAGAAAAAATATTATACCTCAGCTGATCCTGTCGCTTCTCAATATCAGCACTGTAGGGACTGTGATTGGAGATAAGCTTTTGAGCGAGTTCTTCGCATTGATTATAACGCTCAGAACCGGCCTCCATTCGATGCTTCCAATCGTCGAATTTGCTCTGCAGCAGCAGCAGATGCTCGTAGTCCTGTCCGTACTCTTCTGAAGTAGCCATTTGCATTTGTTCTTTAATCCATTGATCTAATTCTGCCGACTCTAAGAAGTATTCATGTCGATACATCGATTCCATGAGTCTCTGCTGGCGAGACGACGCCAGCTTTTGAAGTTGTTTCATTTGCTGCGACAGCACCTGCTGTTTCGCAGAAATAGCTTTCGCGTCTGGATGATTGGAATTCACCTAAAAATAATTCCAAACAGTGATTTTCCGTTTCCGATTATACAGTAAAAGCCAAACACCAACCATTTTATCGGCCGCGTGACCCATTTCCGTCACGATCCCATTGTACGAATCCAGTTCCAACTCCAGAGCTTTGTGTTTCGTCAGCAACTTGGTGGCTGCATCGCGATCTCTTCCGTAGTCTGTTGAACTGAGGACGTCGTTCTTTTCCGTGAGCCAAGACTCCACCTCGCCGGCTTCGAAGAAGAACTCCTGGGCTTTGAGCGAAAGCTCGAGCTTTTTCGCTCGCTCCTTTATGCAGTTTTGAAGATCCTGCCATTCGTTTTTCAGTGTGGCGCACAGAGCCTGAATCTGTCGCGAAACATGCATGCATTAACATTTTTCAGCGCGTTGGAAATCGCTGACAGATCGGGATCAAAAACAAACAAACACTGAGGCTGCTCTCTATCGTTTAGAACTTTCAAAAATATTTACAATTTTAATCGACAGAATGGTCTTAAATTCAACTTCAGCACCTTTTTTGTGGTGTTTTAGAGGGCAGCAATTGAGGTGAATAAAAATCACAAAAATACAATAAAAAGCGAAGATAATTTCAATTATCTTTGAAAATGCGCGCATGCTACATTAACTTTTCAAGAACTTCTAAATGAGCACAAAACACCGAAAACAATCTGTTTTACCTTAATTCAAAAATTTCCATTCTGTGGGCCTAAAAAAATTCAAAAATTCTCAAAAAGTGTCTAAAAAGGTTATCTTTTCAAGTTTTTGTTTAAAATGTCTTTTCATTTTTCCAAGAGTATTACCTCGGCAGTTTTAGGATGATTTTGGTCGAGCAATTGCTGACCGTTGGTCAGCGTTTTGTCGATCATTGGCTGATGCCCTTCGATTTCAGCGTCAAGTTTTTTATGTTTCTTGTATAGAGACTGTGCTTGATGGAGGTTCTGGCCCAGGACGTCGGAAGTGGCCAAAGGCTTGTGTTCTCGAACCCACTGCAATTCCGCGTCCAATTCGAAACCAAATTTATGGAATCGGAGAGATTCCTCCAGCATTGCCCTTCTTCTCTTCGCGGGTTCTTTCAAAGCCTCAAATCTAAAAATTAACAATAGCGATTATGTAAAACTTGATGCAAATCATTGGCGATCGAAAGGACTTACTTTTTCTGACAATCTTTGCTGGCTTTGAGAATGTTCTCAGCATCGAAATGTCCTTCCTGAGCCATGTCTTCCGCGATGCCGGCCAAATCGCTGATTTTCCCCTCCCAAGTGGCCAAATCCATTTCCAACGCTTGATGCTTCTTCAGCAGATCTTTGCAGTTCCTCAGATCGCTTCCGACATGTTTCGACTGCAAAGCCTGCCTGATTTCCTCCAGCTTCAACCTGGCGTCTTCCATCGTTCTGTTGTAGGTGTGCTGAGCGGCCGCTTGCCTCAACCGCCTGCCTTTGTCTCTGGAAAGTTTGACTAGGTTCTCCCATTCCGCGTTGAGATTTTCCAACATTTTCTCCACGTCTTCGCTTCTGTAATTGTTGTCGGCCGTGAAGGATTGTCCGGTTTTATTGATGGCTCTCAGTTGGCCCTCGTTTGCCTTGAGCTCTCTCTCGAAGGCCTCGTGCTTTTGGAGCTTCCTTTCGAGATTGCTCAAATCTCTGTAGGATTCATCGCTGGCTATCTTCGTTTTATCGCTGACCCAACTTCTCAGGTCGTCGACCTTCGCGGAAAAGTTCTGGAAATTGTTGGCAGCGGCCAGAGCATCTTTTCGTGCTTCTGCTAAGTCTTTTACTTTCTGACGTTTCTTAATTACTTGATGCCTTCGGTTATCGACACTGCAAAAACGAACAAAACACGCCATGAATGACTGCTAACGGAAGTTAAATTAAGAAATTTTATATTTGAAAACGTACATAAAATTTTAAATATCACTTACTTTTTGGAATCGTAATGCTGCTTGGATATCAAAATATCCGCAAAGTCGCTGAACGACTGTATCTTCTCGTCTTGCGCCGCTAAGGTACTTTCCAGGTCCAAATGTCTTTTTTCGGCAGCCTGGACGTCATCTAATGAATTCTGTCGAAAAATCAAAAACATTTTTGAACCGCCATTCTCTCAATATTTTAAAAATTATTATTATAAAAAAATCATCCCCAAATCGCTGACCTTCGGAAGGACCTCTGCTATTTAAATATGAGCAGATCAAAAATATTTAATAATAAAGACTTCTTTTCCAGCTGAGCAACAGACGAAATGTTTTCACTCTCAGGGTCGCCAAACACGAAATTTCAAAAACCGAAATGGCGGAATTGATGGTACACAAAAATTATTTTTGAATCCGTTCGAAGAAAACCATATATTTTCATAATGTCTTTTTACATCCAAGACTTCACTTATACCGATCTCTTTTTGGAAATGCATTGTGAGAAAAACGATGGAGGCACGCGAAATTTAGTTCTTAGAGGTAACGAGCTCATCAAGAAAATCGGGAAAAGAGTCACAAACGGGGACCTCATTACGATCATACGGTTCTTGCGACATCATCAGGAAGTGGTTGCTCTGGATTTTGCCTACAACGAAATATCCGACTGCGGAATGTCCGTCCTCGCTGATTATATGCTGGAGAGGCCCGTCATAAGGCATTTGAATGTGATCGGGAACGACATCGGTCCTCGGGGAATAAAATATCTGGTTCAACTGGGGGACAGAATGCCGCTGTTCAGCCTTCGTCTCACGGGAAATAAAATCGGGGACGAGGGTGGGAAATATCTTTCTCGGCTGCTGTACGCTGACACTGCCCTCAAATTTCTGGACATATCCGACACTCATCAAACGATGACCGGTTTGGCATACGTCATGACGGCCTTAATGAAAAGCAGGGGAGGGAATAAAATGCTTGAATACGTGGATTTGGGCCGACCCTTGCCTCAATCATACCATCAGGTGCCCGACGCACACGCGGCTGAATTTGTCAGTCAAATACTTCAGTACAACGACAATCTGAAAGAGATTCATCTGCAGCAATACCAGTTCGATTTCCGGGACATGGAAATTTTACTCGAAGGACTTTCCTTCAATAAAACCCTACTGTGTTTGGACCTTAATAATAACAACATCGGAGACGACGGAGTGGGGTATTTATGTGAGTACCTGAAGACGTCCCCGCAACTCGAGTGTCTAATGATAGGGGCGAATAATTTCAGCGATCTCGGGGCTCTTTCTCTCAGCGCCAGCCTTCCTTTCAGTCATATAAAACTTCTCGATGTGACCAATAACCGCATTACGGATGAGGGAATGGTTAATATTTTCTACACGATTATGAAAACTGTGAAAATGAGAGCGTTGTTTATGTGGGGGAATAAATTAACACATACGTCTCTGGTCGTTTTGCAACGGTTGTTTCAGACGGGAGTTTTGGATCCGGAACACACCGACGTGTCGCTTCATTGCGCCGACAAAGAACTTCATGCTTCTTGGAATTATCAAGCCAATAGGTACACCCATAGATTTTATTGTGTGTCGGATTATGGGCACCCCACTTTGAGGAAACTGTTTATGAATCCCGCGCCTCCCATAGAAAAACCTCCGATTTACTTCAAATACCACGTAGACAATAAGGACTTGGGTTTCCCGATGTGTGAGTGGGCCATCCCAACACTCACTAAATATTTTGACCCAATATAACCGCAATAAAACAATCCCGTGTCATTACCAATTTTATTTTACTTACTCCAATGTCGGAAAACTCCAAGAAGGCCTCGTGAGCGGATGTGGAGGCGTCTATCTGATCAGCTTCTCTTGTGAACACCTGAAGATCCAAACACTGCTTCAACCAATTATCTTTCTCGATCCAACCGCGCCTCAGCGATTCATGCTCGGCGTCCAGCTTGGCGAGCTTTTCTTTCACGTCTTCCAGCTGGGGATTTCGGGTGAGTAACTTCTTCCCCAGAGCGACCACTTCGTTCCATTCGTCTTCGTGTGCTCTTATGTCGTCGCCCAGCTCTGAGTGTTTCTTCTGCAGAGCTTCCGCCGTGGCTATGTCTCTCACGGGTTCGTCGGAACTGAGGGCCTCTTTGACGGAGTCTGCCCAGGCGAAGAGGTTTTTGGAACTGTTGGTGAACACCTGCTGACCCACGGCATCTTCTAACCGCGATCGTTTGTCTTTGGCCTTGTTGATGACTTTCTCCCAGAGTTCCCTGATCTCGTTCTGGCGGGCGTTCACGTTTGCTCTTTCGTGAGGGTATGACGACTTCACACTGTTTGCCAGCAGATTCACTCTGTTCACTTTTTCTTCGACGGGAGCCAATTCTCTCTCCAAGTGACGGTGACGCCTTTGCAGGGCTTGTACGGTTTTCAGGTCGGGCCCGTGTTCTGCTCCATCTAACTGCATCAGTTTTTCTGACATCCAGTCGCGAGCCTCATCGCAGGTTCTGTTGAAAACTTCAACGCTGGAGGCTCCTTCCAAACTCTTTTCCTTCTCGGCCTTGAGTCGATTTAAGTGGTTCCACAGTTGATGGATTTGCTTTTGCCTCGCTTTTACTTTATCTAAATGCGAGTGTCCTTGAGCCACGAATTCTTCCACGGCCTTATCTAAGCCTTCGATTCGCTTCCCGCTTGCAGATAAATCTGTCAGGAATTTCTCGTATTTCCTCTTCGCTGTTTCAACATTATCTGTGCCATCGTCAGTTTTCAGCATTTTCTCCTTATCTCTGAGCCACTTCTCGAAGTCGTCGCATTCTTTGTAGAATCCGTACAGCCGTATGGAATCTTCCAATAACAAATGCCTTTTTTCGGCTAATTTAAATAAATCGTCGTATGTATCGTTTATGTTTTTCTGACGTTTTTGAATGTTCTGAGTGTCGTCTACTACTCTCTGCCTGTTCAGTTTGCCGGGAGATTTCGGCGGAATGGATTTTTTCACTCTCACGGTTTGACGAACCATTTTGGTTTTTTTAACCTTTCGGGTATCTTTCACCTTTTCAGGTCGCTGTATCTGAACGGGTATGATCTTTCCTTCGATTTCTTTTACGTAATTGGCAGGAACGAAGCCTTCCGTCCCGTTTTCCTTTCGGACATTCCACCAGTCCTGGTTTGTTTTATGTAAAAGTAACATCACTTCGTTCTTATGCATTTCCATTCCTTGACCCTTGAACGGATACAGACTTTTAACTTGGGGACAAAGTCTATTTTCTATCACCACTTTATTTTCGATTCTCTCGAAAACTTCGTCCTCCCAAACCTCCTGAGGAACTAATCTGGTCTCTGTTGTCCATTCTTCCTGCACTTCTTGCGGAGGCTCCGGTTCGGCGGAAACTTCCAAGTTGGCAACGCCGGACTCGATTAATTTTTGGGCGTGAGAGTTTAAACTCGTAATGTCTCCCTTGTAAGCCTGAATCTCTCCTCGTAGATCTTTGTGACGAGCCAAAAGGGCCTGAGCACTTGGTTCGTCCACCCCGTAATCGGTGGAGGCAACCAAAGCCATTTTTTCTTTCAGCCAAGACTCGGCTTCGTTTGCGTCCGTGTAGAACTGGAAGGCTTCCGCGGCATTCTCCAATTGCTTTTTCCTCATGTCCGCCAATTCGTGGAGCTGCTTCCATTCCTTCTGGAGGGTTTCCAGTCTGGAGCTTATTTCCTTGGCTCTGGGATGTTTGTCTGCGATTAATCTTTGTCCGATTTCACACAGTTGATCCGACTTCAAACGCCTCGCTTTCATTTCATCCTGCAGAGTTTTGTGTTTCTGCTGCAGACTGAGAACGGCCCTCAAATCCTTCGCCACTATGGCGGCCATGCAAATTCTCTGACGTTCTATAACCCAGCTTTCTTCTTCCTCGTGGTCTTGCAAGAACTGAAAGAAATTTCTCGCATCTTCGAGTCGACTTCTACGCTCTTCATTGCTTTGTACCAAGCTGCAAAATAAACACATGATTACATTTCTCCGCATTCAACATTTTCGATCTCCATTGTGAAACACCACCTACTTGTAATAAGCTTTATCTAACAGATTCAGTCTTTCCTGGAGGATGGGCGCGTCCTTATGCTTTGCCGTGACAAACTGCTGTCCGTGACGCCTTAATTTTCCTAGCGTTTCACCGACTGCGGTCACCTGCAATTCTTGCAGAGCATGCTTTTGGAGCAAGTCTTCCACGGAGAGTAAATGAGAGCCGACTCCTTCGCTTTCGAACTGCCCTTGTAAATCCTCTATGGTTCCCATCAAGGTGTCTATCTCCCTGAGAGTCGCCATGAGACTGCTTTGCGTGTTTAATGAGTTTTTGTGTTTTTCCAGTAAGTCCAATAGCTCGCCCCATTTCTTTAAAATTTCTTCTTCCCTCTGCTGAACTTTATCAGCTCCGTGATATTTTTCATTTCTCAGTTCAGCAGACATGGCACTCAAATCATTAAATCTTTCTTTCTGCAAAGTCAAAACAATTCCGTTACTCAGTTGAATGTCATTCCCTCAATTCAGAATGAACGAGAGAGATTAAAGATAAAGCTTACCCTGGCCAATATGTCGGCACTTATAGCTTCATGTTTTTTTACAGTGGCGTCCACCTGAGCCATATTATTCCCGTACCTCGGATCGGACAAAACTTGAATCATCTCTTTTACGTAACCCTCTCTGAGAACACTTTTTCTCACGAATTTGTAATGCAACTGCTCCAGCTTTTCCTGACGCAAGAGCTCCTGCCTGAGGGCCACTTCCCGGCGATGCTCCGCCGTTTCCAGTCCCTCCCATGCCCTCTGCAGTTCCTGAATAAGATTCTCTTCGCTCGGTTGAAAGCAGGGCTGGTTCAATGACTTCAGCAAAGTGTTGATGTGAAAGAACAAGGCTTCGATTTCGGACCTTTCTTTATATTTTGGAGGCTTTTCTATCGTTCGATATTGTTTGAATCGCAATAGCTCTTTTTGTATTCCCTCCAACGAATTCGGGAAGTTTCTATCCTCTAATTCGATAACCTTTCGGTGAATCCATTCTAGTAAATTACTTGTCAGTCTTTCGTAGTATTCTTTTTTGCGGTCCGCATCCATCATCTGACCTACAATCTGAAAGAATCACAACTTTTACACTTCCCTGTGTATACAAATGCGAATTTATCCACAAAATATCCACTCACATTGGCTATTCGTCGCCCGCTTTTCATTTCATTTTTCATTCTGGCGAATGTGTGATAGTACGATGCCACGTAAGTCAAGATCGACTTTTCGTCGGGTCGACTGGAATCGACATCTGAAAGGAATAGCTCCTTAAATGGGTCTGCTCGTTGGCATTCCAAAATATTCAGGCATTGATCTCATACCTTCGGCATCCAGAAGACGAGGTATTCCCAACTCGGTGTTGGCCACATCGAAAGCATTATTCAGGTTTTCTATGTGCCTGGACGGAATCAGCGACTGATAATCTATCAGCTCTGGCCTGTGCGCGTGGATGAGGGCATTGAAGCCGAGGCCGTTTCTCCAAGAGCCTGACACAAATTATTAATAATGAAAAATTATTTATATTTAAATCAAAAGTAGGGAATTCCCGAGTCGGCTCTGTTAACCTTGTAACAATTATTGAGAGCGGTTTAGATCTTAAGGAAAGCAGGAAATTTCCTAAAGGCTTACGATGTTTTTCTCTCACCTGTGAAATCATGGATGGCCACCCCATTATACCCGTTTGTTTTTCGTTGGCACCACAACAGCAACGCATCTTTCGCCGACTTCTTTTCGCTGCTCTCGTTATCCTCGTCGACATCGATTTCGATCTCTTGGATTTGAAACCGAAGAATAATGGTCCAAATCAATCCTAAGATTAACCTCGGATTCCCGTCGACGATGTCTTCGGCCCCGATGCTTTCGAGCCGCACCTGAAATTTTAAAAAGAGTCTCTGTTAAATTCTCCCATGCCGGCGCCGACGATGACCGGCCATTTCCCATCGCATCGCCTTTTACAGAAGTCATTCGACGAAACGCATCCAAAGTCCTTTAAAATTTATTTTCGGGGATGACATAATAAAACAAAACGTCGACAATTATGTTTGCCCAAATGATCTTATGATTCACTTAATGGTGTACCTCTCAGTCACGAACGATTTTCCTCCTGGTGCGAATTATAATTTCACGACCGCATATTATATTCAAATAGAATTTCCCATCAAGTGCGCTCAAATTCGGGTTCATGACTTCATCAATTATTCGCGAGTTTGCTGTCGAAGGACGAGAAAGATTCTTTCAAAATCGAGTGATCCCCCACATTATAATGTCAGTTATCCTAATTAATTCTGGGAGTAGACACTAATCTAAATTCAAGATTCTCCGAAGGAATTCCATAATTATTACTCTTTTAAAATATTCCCCGTGTTATCTTTTGAAAAGAATATAAACGGAGTTAAATGCGTTGAACCCCAGCAAGAGGTCCCACTGGCAACAGAGAAATCTTACTGCTTTTACGATTAGTGGGTTTACTTTCCACCTTGTTCCTTTCTCTTAACCTGCTAGCCTTGAGTAGCTGTATCAGTGAAATATCTGAAAATAACGGGATTAACGGGCTCTCATTTGTCAGTCCTCTTAGAGATTTTCTTGCTATAATTGTATTCCTCATTAACATTATCAAGGGATCAACTGACTCAACTATCGTCTGCGCTCTCTTCAAAAAAAGACCGACCGAATCATTTTATTTTCATTTTTTTTTTCTAAGCAGACGGTCGCCCTACGTTCGAGTGTGCACTGTTCCTCTGACTGAGTGATGTGATGTGGGTATGTGGTCCAGAAGGGAGGTCACTGACCATTGAGCATGTATTATTTAAGTGGCCAGGTTCAAAGTCATACACACGAGAGTAGTTTGACTAGTTTACTGCAATAGGCAAGAAACTGAACAGTGAATCCGTGTATTAGCACTTTAGCGACGCTCATCGTTTGGTCCATTCAGATATCTGCTATCTTCAATCTTATTTATCTTTTTTTCTCTCTCGGTCGACTCCGAATGCGTGCGTTTCATTATTGAAACGCAAGGTCAGACACCTGTGCCAGTTCTGAGCAGGCATGAAATTCATCGGCGAAATCTTTTAAATTTCATCGAGAATCATCCAGGTGTAATACTTACGCTGATTACTAATAAGGTGGTGGACCGTTATAACAAAACTAAAAAATCCCAATTAGTGGGTCGGACTGTTATGCTTTAATTTATAAGAGTTCAAAAGGGAAGGCCCCCTCGATTCGTTGCGTGGAACTTTGTTTCTACGAGCTGGAGAATGAGCTCATCAAGATTAACACTAACCAAGGATTTTGTTGGCACACCCACTTTATACAATGTATCCTTGTGTGCTCAGCTATGCTTTTAACGTCTTTTCTTCCTCTGACCTATTCAATATGTAAAATTTCACTTTTATTAACCTGGGTATTTTTCTATCCCCTCGCTCACAATCTCATTACGAGGTTTGGGATAAGCTAATCGCAATCCTGTAATTCACACGGGATGATAATTCTTTTCCCGGTCTTCGATCTCATTCGCTCTAATTTTCTTGTCAAAGTGATACTATTTTTCTTATGTCGAGTGCAACTTGAAATTTCGTAAGGCAAACAATAAAGATAGTAATATTATCAGGGCACTCTCATTTTTGTTCGGGGATGTTTTATCAATCAATGTGATCGAATTCGTTATATTAGTCGAAGGGATTTTGCTTGTTTTCTTTGTTTTCTTTAATGCATAGATTTTTTAATCTGTGCAAAATTCTCAAATATGGTTGATAGGATTAGTCAACTGTGTGATAGGCTCACCAAAATGTAAATGTACATAACAGGAGATGGGGAGAGGCACAGGGCGGATTGTACAATAACTTGCAATTTTAAATAATGTTTTTTTCGTCCACTTTTTACTTTCGAACCGATTGTTTTATAAAATGAGGCTTTCGCAAAGGTTTCAATGACTCATTTTATTCTTATTATTATTCCTCCCTTTTGCTCTTGGTCACCATTTTTCATATCCTCGAGTAGTTAATGCCTTGAACTCTCAAAAGGTAATTCTTCCAAGCCTTTTTTCACATTTTGCCACTCTCAAGTTGACGTCCCACGCAAAATGAATAAGGATGCAAAACAATAAATGTGAGAAAGTTGATGCAAGGTTTCTGACCCAATCAACAACTCGCAAAATAAATAAGGATGCAAAACAATAAATGTGAGAAAGTTGATGCAAGGTTTCTGACCCAATCAACAACTCCCCACTCGCGAGCCTTAAAACGAAAACAATTCAAACCTACTATCCATGCATGCGTCTTCTTCTCCGTTGCGAAACTCACAGACCGTAATTTCATTAGTTTCAAATGAGTAACCATAATGCAGTCATACATCAAGACCGAGCCCACATGTTTGGCTCACTTTGGGAAGACTCCTTACGAAACCCGTTGCGCTTTTTTCCCATATTTCTGCTCAAAAGATTAACTGGGTCAATGGGATATCCTGTCGATGCTTTTTCGGATTTACCTAACGATAAGAAAACTCTTTGTTCCCGTGACTTATCAAATCCATCCGTTAATAAAATGGTGAACCTTAGTTAAGTGCTAAACCGATGGAGTTCCGGTGACCTCGTGGCTTCTCAAATTGGATTAAATTTTAGCAGCGGCTCGACCTGACTCGCAGGTGATCCGATTAGGGTTTAAAAACACTCCTTACCTAGCAACAAATCTTCAAGCAAGGAAATGTACTGTTGGCGAACGAAACTTATGCACTATTTTCCTTCAGCGGTGTGATTTAGTAAATTCATGACAATAAAAATGACCCGGATAAAAGAGAAAGAGTTTCTTCCGCTTTTTGCTTCCTTGAACGTCTTTAAAACTATTGATGGGGATGAAAGTAAAAACTTTTTTCTCTTCCAGAGTTACAGACCGTATTATTCTGACACGAATCCGACTGAAACCATGCCTCCATGCCAATCACCGCATTCGTTTTCGAAGTTATTCTCTCTGTTTGAACCCGATCTGCATTGTTTTCACGACCCCCAACAGCTCATTCGAAGCATGACATGATTACCTTTTTGGTCTGCAAGAAAGCCAAGCTTTTGTTCACGTTTTCCACCTTGTGAACTCTCATTTTCCCGTTGTTGGGCTTCCCCAATTTTTCTCCGGAGATGATCTCCAGAAGCTTTAACAACTTCTTCCCGTCCGCCAAGTCGACGAAGAGGTCGTCCACTTCCATGCGGGCCTGTAATAACAATAAAATTTTTTTTTATTTTCCTAAGAAGTTTCCCATTATCCGCTTTTTGGTTTCAAGAGAAGCGAGATTTGGCAAATGATATATTTCATCGGTAATTAGTACTTTCCA
Source organism: Brueelia nebulosa (assembly GCA_028293925.1). Taxonomy (NCBI): domain Eukaryota; kingdom Metazoa; phylum Arthropoda; class Insecta; order Psocodea; family Philopteridae; genus Brueelia; species Brueelia nebulosa. The sequence continues at coordinate 167,329 of JAQIBA010000127.1, read as the reverse complement.
TTTCTTTAAATGATAAATTGCTGCAATTAACTCGAGAACTCGTAACAAGTTTATAAGCCAATCCCCTTGTAATTAAAATTGGTCAAACTTCGAGTCAATTAATTCAGTCACCGAGAGACAAACTGCCACTTTTCTGGACCAATAAAATAATAACCGACAGTAATGGGTCGCTAATAACTTAAATGGGCATTAAAAATAATATATTGATATTATGCGGAGAAGCTCGCAGGGATGTGAGGCAGACGGAGTGAGCTCATTTTCGCGATGTTTACCCGAAAATTAAAAAATCCAAGTCTGCATTTCGTGGGATATTTAAAATTTTTTTCCTTCTTCGGTAAAATCAAGAAGTTGATTCTCCTTGCCGAAGGCTATAAAACAACTGTGAGTTTTTATCTTTCGAATATTAAAAAAATTAAAAAAAAACATGGAGACACACTATCGCTTAATTTTCATTACTACAACTTATTTTCTTAAGAAAAATACAGAATCCCCAGTTCCCAGGATTTTAACGAATATTTATCTATTTTGTTTTTTTTTCTTTAGAAAACACTTTATTTGCAGTTATTCCATTCATTAACTTTATGATGACTCGATTATTTGTAGAGTCTTATCAAAGAAGAAGAAAAAGGGAAGGCAGCCAAATTAAGGCTGAGATTTACGGCCCCAAAAATTTATTAAAAAAAATATGGGTTTTGATTAAATGAAAGTAATTCTGACAGGAATTGACCGGTTTGTAACATCTTAATCCTCTACGAAAAAAAAAACTTTAAATATAAAGATATTTTATATTCAACGAAACAAATGGGGATTTCCTAAAAATCTTTTGGAGTTGACATTTTAATAAATTATTTAAAGACTAAATTTTTTCGATTGGGTCAACAACGAATGATTTTTTAGGGAGCGCATTTATCAAAAAAAATTTTGTCTCATCGTGACCGCGTTTAATCGAATTTCCTTTCGCGAACTGATATATTCCCTAACGTTTGCGACTAATTAAAAAATCTCCACGGCCAAATGCAATACCGTACAAGATAAGATACCGGTGTTGTCCCTCTCGACCTATATTTTTCCCATCTCGAAAAATCCCACTCCCCTTCTCTTGCAAACTCTGCAATGTTCTCTGTTCGATTTGAGAAAAGAATTTTTGCAAGAAATTGGGAAAAAACGAAATTGCCAGAGGCCAATTATTGAGTGAGAGGACAGCGAATAATTTTTGCAACGAAAGATGTATACCCCGACATTGGGTGAATCACCTTTCACCTACCTTTTGCAAAAATGAATTCATCCATTTTGTAAAAGTCTTCTTCTGAATGTGAAGTCGTTCCTCTTGTAAAGCCTTTATTCGACCCTGTTCAAATTTAATCACATCTTCACGTTGGGTCAAGGCGGCCTGAGACGGCCTCCTCCCGCGGTCATAGTGCCCTGAAAAACAGAAAAAAACACATCAACACGGTCAAAGCTCCCGCAGAAGTACTCGGTTAATTTGATGGAAGAGGAGTGCACCTTTACTCGTTTCGAGCTCATTTTTCAAAAACATTTTAATTTACCTTCTCCAAAAACTTCAGGATAAACGACAATAGTTTCAACAACGGGCAAGTTAAACTCCTCGACTATCGCGGGTTTTTCTCTGATTGTAACCTCTTCGGGATCGATTTTCTCATCGCATTTTTTTAGAATGGAAGTTTTCCTCGTTTTTTTCAATGCGTCTATCCCGGCGAGCCTGAAGTAACCGGGAGGAGCGGACAAGGGTCGCTGGGTTCGATGGGCCCCACCCGACAGCACCGGCTCCTTCCTTCTGACGACTATATACTCCGGTTCGTCCGAAAAGGAGACCGTCTTGGGCCGAGGCTGCTGATCGCGATCGGTCGAAAGTCGTTTGATGGTCGATGTCGGATGAACTTCGTCCCAAGACTGGATCACGAACGATGGCTTTTTGTCCCGAGTTTTTTTCCCGCCCGAATCGTCGGCCATTGTGCCCCGAGAAATCGTCAAAGCGAACTAATTCGTTATCAATATTCGTGTTTGCGCAGTATCTTTTTAAGATATCTTGGCGTTTTTTTCCCCCCTTATCACGCCCAGGATGCCACGGAACATTGCGTAATGACAAAAATTTGAAGAAAAAGCCACACATCAAAGTAAAACAGGAACTTGACGTGTTTGAACTTCGAATGATTCTTCAAAGTTCCATTAAGCGTTAAAGGCGTTTGTTAAAAAAAGTTTCGTTGGAAGGCCGATTGTATACTCAACATTGAGCGTTGAACAAACCCAAAAAAAATGAACCTTTTTTATCAAAGAACAAAAAATATACAATTACTTTTTCAATTTGGCGGGAATTTTTTTTGGTCATTCCGAACCTCCACTTTTTTTTAGTGCTTTTATGTTTTCTGTCTTCGTTGCTTACAATAATTCAATGAAAACCCGAGCGGGCGTCACAAAAAAAGCGGGGGAAACTCTGAAACGATACAACCGAGTTTCTCATGGAATGCAATTATTACGTTTCTGACGTCAAACTTTCAGTTCCCCGACGATTTTTCGCAAGCATTTTCTCTCAGCCATGAAGTTTCGAATGAATTCGAAATGGAGAATATCAAAGAACTTCTCCGAATCGTTTAGCATTCGCCTCTTGCAAAGGCGAACGTGTGATCGTTCCAGATGTGGGTCAAGAGTTGCAAAACAAAAGCGATTTGAACAGTGAGGAAAAGCCCCAAAGGTGTAGAAGTCATCACAAGAATATGACAGAACAAAAAAAATTAGCCCTTGTGAAATTCCTTAATAAAAGCATCGCCATAAGTCGCTGACAACGATAAATTATTATTGTTTTAGAATTTATTATTATTTAATTTACTCGTCGTTGCGTCATTCTGAGTCTACATTTCTGTAATGGGGATGCACAGAATGGGGCCCGATCCACCATTATCTATATTTATAACTAAAAACTTCTTATATTCTTATATTTCGGGTCCTTCCGAAGCAATACAACCCATAAACCATATAAACTATTTTTGAAGAAATTCTTCACCGGTCGATGGACGTTAATCAAACACCTAAATTTGCGATGGATTTACGTTTAAGCGGAAATTTTGTTTGGGGCCTTTCTTCTAAACTACACATGCGTGAAATTCTTGAGAATGAGTCGGGTGAGACAGAAGGAAGAAAATCATGCTTCCGTGGAGCATCATCACATTGTGTACGGTTTTTGCGCGAATCCCCCGTCAGAGAAAACCTAACGAATCCAATAATGAGTGGCCGGGTATGAAGCGTTCAAGAACTCGGTAACGACATTCGAATATAATGCGGTGCCTGTTTCCTCTGGCCCGGGGCTAAAAATTGGAATCAGCACACAGTCTGGTCCTCGTATTCGGGACAGGCAAACCTGTTTTCGAGCCGGGCATACATGTAATAGTAGACGAACAGCATTTTCTGCCAAAATCAAAATCTCGTTTTACATAATACCTTCCGAATTTGGATTGAAATCCTAGATTGAGCGTTTAATACTGAAAAGGTCGTAAAAGGGTTCTTTAAACGGGGGGGGGGGGGAGAGGAGATGAGCGATGTGTTGGGTTTAGAGAGAAGAGTTAGGAAATTAGCACTGGACGAAAAAGCCACCTGCAAAAACCAGAGGGGGCGATAGATTTTATTGCGGTGTAGGTGATAACCGGCAACCTCCTATTTCTATCAACCTAAACAGTTTTTAATTGCCTCTTATTTCTAATAAGAGTTGCGGACATTCTGGCGCCTCCGTTTTGGAACAACTGGTCGTCTCCACAATTCACCCAGGGGTACGGGTTGCTTCAAATATTTATGAGCCATTTAATAATAATAATAAATAGGGCAATAAAATTATTCTCCGAGCGTTGATTTCCAATAAACCAATTCACGGTAACTATTTATTGTGCTGCATTTAAGCCTGACCCTTGGGTGCCGGCTGTGGGATAGTTCGTAATGAGCAGATTACTATGGTTGTGGTTAAACAAGAGTTTATTTCAAAAGAAAATGCTAAATGTTCCCTTTTTTGTGAAATCACGATCACCGGCATTTATAATCGAACAGAAAGTTGGTGATTTAAACTGTTGACTGAAACTCTTAGGGCTGCAGAATAGCATTTAGGGAAATTTTTGTAAATTAAGACCCGGGGACAGGTAAGCTAATCCGACAGCAGTAAAAAGGCATCTGTTTCGCGTGCGAAACCAAAGCTGAGGGCTCGTAAAAATGTGACCATGCTTAACCTTGGAAGTCTACGTTTTATCTCTCTCCCCCCGTTACCAAATTAAGAACTTCTTTCGACGCAACTATTAAGCATCAAAAATAAACTGTTTAGTCTGCCTCCAATAACGATTGAACAGCTGGAAACCATTACTTGCACCGAGGGGAGGGTAGACCCAACACGTGCGGAACACGCTTAGTCAACAGGAATTGCAGGAATGTTAATCAAAATAACGTGGACCGCGTTTCTCGGAAATCCGAACTCATTTTTTGGAAGTTAAAAGGCAGAAACAGGGCACTCTAAGGTTGAAACCTGAAATGAAAGAAGCAACGAAGAGATTCACAATAACTATCCGATTTCACTTTCATATAAGGGGAGTATCTACTAAAACGGCAAGACTGGAGTTTTTTATTTTGGGCTCCAATGAAAGACTTGATTGGTGAAAATTTATTTTTTTAATTTTTGCCAAAAGAATATTATTCGGTAATGCAACCCTATAGAAACGCCATCGACTATTTAGGCAGATGAACTACAACCAAACTTGGTTGCCTGTGAAAAAACATGTCATAATCCACAATGGAGGGAAAAAAACAATCTTCTGCTTGGCTGTGAGTGGTATAAAAGCACGTCACAACTTCAGTTCGGTGACGACTGGCTGCAGGGCAAATTCCATTACCGCTCAAGTTCCTGATGAAATTCCTCACGTATAACCTTTGAATTCCCTCAGAATAAAATACTAAAAAGAGAATAATTCTTAAAAATTAGAACAGGTGAGTGTGCATTGCCAAATTCTTCAACTCTTTTTCACGGCATAATATTATATCACGCAACGTGAGTTGAAATCGGGTCTCTTCAGGGTGTATTTTAATTATTTTGCAAATTTATTGTAAGTGGAAATTTATTTTTAATTACATAATAAACTGTATTATAATCGGAAAAAGATTCGGTTGTGTGCTTATGTATTTAGAAGTCAACAACTATAACCAGAAGATATCTAATTGTTACGAAAAGGTTGAATCAATCTTCCCGAAAAGAAGACGAAAATATGTGGTACACTGGACCGTTTCATGCGTGTTTAGGTACATCGTTTCCCATTAACGATGACACAGAATCATTATCGGTATTCCCCACGTATTCTGTCACGATCTGTACAAATCCTGAAAAATGCCCAGAAAAGTTGGGAAGGAATTTCGTCATGAACGCATTCCTTTTGATTGGCCGTGCTCTCGGTCGGGTTATAACGCGGTGGAGGGGCTGAAACAAGAGTGGAACAGGCTTGGCCGAGGCACACACACACACACACACACACCGAATGCCTTACAACTTATTGTCTTTTTTAAGCTAATTAGTTGGTAGTATGTTCACACATTGTGAGTCATTGAAGAGAATTCGTTTGCGGAGGAATGTTCGGCCAGTCGCGGATTTATTCCGTTTAAGTAGGAAGTCAACCGGGAGGTACATTTGGGAACATTTATGCATACGAATCAGACGTGTGAGTGCCTTTGCAAATCGAACAGCCATTGAGAAACAAAAAGTCTAAACATTATGATAGAGATTTTCATGTATGGACTCAGGCCAACGGTTTGGCACGCCAACCGAGGAACTGAATGGGAATTTCGAGTAATCAAAGAGAAAACCGACATTTGTAAGAGCCTCGTTTACGAGATTCGATTATTTACAAAGAAGTCCGTCCCAACGTGATTCATTCAACGCTGTGTAGTTTCTTAGAAGGAATTCGACGCCTCACCCACAAAACATTTCGGAGACAATCGCAAGACCTGCCTATTCTCAGACTCGCGTTCTTAACGAAAAGGTGAAAACGGAGAAAGAAATAACAACATCGATCATCTCTTTTGGCAGTTTCGAAATGAGTTTGTGAGAAAGAGAATAACGAGCCACGACTTATACGGGAACAAAAATCCAAGTTTCTAACATAAACTAAACGCAATTGCACCGACGAACTTGTTTCATTAAATTTATTCAGATTCGGAGATCGAATTCCTCGTGACTTTATTTTTCGTCCGTTTTCAAACCAATTATGAAATTTCCAATTTCCTTTGACTAAAACCATACCTGACTCCCAACTAATGATTGATGATAACTTGCCGTTTTCACTTTTTCAAGATGATAAACTCAAATTATTTTTCCACGATGGGTCCCGACCAGACAGTCGTTTAATATTTCCTCTAATGTCAGAGGCGGCTGCCAAATTCCTGTCCAAATCAAATAAATAGCTGTAAACACTGTAGAAAAAATTCATTCCAAATCCACTGGACCGTTCTGAAGGTCACCATAAAAAGTCCCTAGAGATGCGTGCAATGAAAACGAGCGAAGGCATTACACCTGCTGGCGGCGGCAATTATCTGGGCGGAGATGTTCCATAATCAAGAAGGCATTTGATAAAATCCTTGCTCGCAGAAGCCAATCTCCGAAAGAGCAGAGGGATACCCTGGTTGAAATTCGGTCAAAATACTTTTGAAAGGATTCTTTTTTGTTTAATTTCAATCTCGAGATGGTCTCTCAATTAACCCGAGCCCTTTCTTTAGTGGTTTTCTTAACTAATTTTTACGTGAGTTGTCTGGAGGGGTCATTGCGGACACATCCTTGAGGGTCCGGTAACCTTCGTACTTGACTAGGGTCTGGACGGGACGTAATCCATTGCATTTGTATTCTCTCCCTTATTAATTTGCAGTGCAGGAATCCCATCATTCGACACTCGAAGACCGGTTCTCAAGATTTCCGCAAAAAATCTGCGAAAGAGATTTACAATTCAAATTTCGATTCGAACATAAATGAGGAATTTCCTGATTGTTACTTTTCCTGAAAAAATAAATAAATGAAGCGAGATTTGGATGACACCGAACACACATTGTCAACACAGAGAAAGCGGGACTTTGAATAAAGGTCACCCGAAGGGACATCGGTCTAAGTCACTGAACAACTTTTTAGAAGGACTCCGAATACCTAAAATTCAATCAAATTTACATGTTGCTCCAGAAGGAGGGCAACGCCGGTGTCATTCTTTTGTTTTCTGCCTTCGATATTATTGAAATCCGAACGACATTTCAATGCAATATGTACTCCATACTTTAAATTCCGACCTGCGTGAGCCCTTCGGCTATAATCTCGCCCAAAAAACCATGGGACGAGTTTAAGAGGTGACACCGTGCAATTTTCAATAAGATTTTGTAGAAAGTGCGTAGAAAAAGAGAGAATAGAATCGTGAATTTGACGTCAAAAACAAAATGCAGCCAACTCTGTTAAGGTGAGAAATCTCCGAGAAATATTTTTTCCCTCTTTTTCTTTAACGCTAACAACAAAACCTGCATGAATTATAGTTAATACCCATTGTTAAAATTCCTTCAATGGCAATATGCTGCGGACTGAAATCTTTTAAAGCCATTACTTAAGTTTTTAAACTATTACTCGGTTGAGGAAGTGCAATTTCTTTTAGGAACTAACAATTCCTTCCTGGTGCTATTCTCCTCGGCTGAAATCTTTCATCGAGAAATAGTTTCCTTTGGAGTACTTCGGCAAAGTGCTCGAGTTGAATTTTGGTATACTTCGTTCAGAAGAAAACTAATGACAGAATTTAAAGCTTTTCTGGTCAATGGAGAGTGCAGAAAAAGAGGCCAATGTTGCCAGTGTCGTTTGAAGGGAAAAGAATTCCACGATCATTATCAGATAATACAATTATAAAGATTATATTTGTTTCCATTATTAAAAGCCTAACAAGGGCAAACAATACCATTAATATAAAAATGAACAAACATATACAAAGGTCAGAAAAACTCAAAACAAAACGGGCAAGCTTTGAAAAGGCAGGCTTCCGGTCGATGACCATTCCATAACATGAGATTCAGACATTACAGGTCTCCTGCCAGGCCAACAACAATTCCTGTTGATCGGCTAATTATTATCGACTGACTAAAATATGTTCCGCAAAACAATACATCGTTTGCACGGACACAATTTCCGTCCTTGTCTTCGTTTTGATGAATTTACGCTTGAGAGACTCAACCTTGACCTTGGGATTTCATTCAAGCCTAGTCATAAATAAAATATGGAAAATGGGAGGTGTGAGCACGGGTGTTTGGAAAGGTGCAGGTGATGTCTTCGATGCGAATGCCGGATTTTTCCAGAAAAAGTTTTTTGCATATAATTAGGCCAGCCCACACCTAAGGAAATCTCCGCGATTCCCTTCATTTGGTTTCACACTGCCATTTGCTTTCCAAATAAACATTCAGGGCAACCCTTTTCCGCTCATTTAATGTTTAACATCACCACTGCTTTATTTTTACACCGGTTAAAAAGAGCGGAGATTATTTTTAGGGATGAAGAATAGCTTTGTTTAAGACTATTCAATGGAAATGTTTTTACTCGAATGCAGGTGACTGCATAATCATTTGTGTTTTCGCCTGCATTTTAAAAGAATCCCACATAAATATTCTTAAGCACTTCTCAAGTCCGGGAAAACTCTCAAAGGGGGCGGTGACGTAAGGATATTTCGCAATCGAAGATTTATTGGAAAAATAAAGCGCGAGAACATCGGGTGACCGGCACTCAAAAGGAAAAACCAACACAAACACATCTAATTGGCACCTAGCTATTTCGAGATTTTTCAACAAGCCAGCACTTTAAAGTAAACTCAACTCTAGAGGGAAATTAGAAATTAGTTTCAGTGGTAGTGTGCCACTGTTCTCTGTCCGAAGAGGGTCTGGTTTTCGTGTGATATGCGTTTATTGAGTGTTAAGGCTGAGGAGGAGGATGGCAGAAGTCTGGCACTGAACAGAACACTTTTTTGAGGCACGGTTTTGCCATTAACACATTCCAGTTCAAGAAACTAATTTCTACTTGACGTGGGAGAGTAAATATTTAATGTTCGTTTTCGTTTTTCTCAAAAAAAAAAATATTTTCAAGTCTTAATATTCATGTCATATCCGCCGAAACACACGAGTCGATAGTTTCCACATAAAGTGAAACTGTTTATGGCCCGGTTGAGAATGTTGTTTTTATGTCGATTATCAATGAACTGGATGTGACTTTCCTAAAGTAGATTTCGCGTCCAAAAAGTTTGAGCGTTTACTTGACACCTGACTCTCATTCAACAGTTAAAAACCTTATACTGAATTCCCATTATAAATCCATAAAATGAGGAAGCGAAAAATTAAAAAAACCACTAGAAACGTTTTGTAATTTATTCATTGTATATTATATATTTCTGGAGACTGACAAGAAATTATATTATTAAAACTATTGATGATAGTTGGGCAAACCATGAACATATTCTTATAAACAGGGCCTTGATTACAGAGGAGTTAATGATGAAAAGTAAAAAATCGTCAAGTGACATTTCTAAATGGAGGTTTCCATTTGGTACCGACTAATAACTCGATTCCATAAAAAGACAGAGGCATCTGCCAATGGTGCACGGGACGCGGTTTTCCCTCGCGTTTTCTGGCATTAAAGTCGGCTGGAAAAAATATTAAAAAAAAACCCGCGAAACATCCGAATATTCAAATACGCTGCCATATTGAGAAACTAAATGAATTAATTACAGGACTCACTTAAGATGAAAAAATTTCCCGACTCGAACTTGTTTGGCGAGCGAAGTCGAACAGTTAACTTTCTGAAGACATTTCCAACTGACGATTGGACAATCTGCTAAGCAAAATGCTTATTTCTTTAAGCATTTGAGTATTCGCAATCAACCCTTGGAAATGAAAAGCCACCCGTTAAAAGAACGCAACATTGTTCGTATCGCTGCCCTGAGGTATAAACAAACATGGTTGAAATATCAGTGTTAAGGCAGAGGTTTAAAAAGAAAAGGGCAAGAAAAAAGAACATGTTATTAGCGTGGAATGCGATGTTCACGGACGACCAGTGAAAGAATATGAAACTGTGAACTGCTCAATAAACACGAAAAGAATGTAAACAAGGCGGCATACATTTTTTCAGAGACTTTTCATTTTACTTCGGCCGAAACCGAAATCTCAATGAACGCCGGCATCGAAAACTAATTTCCGAATTGATTTTTCGAGGGCGAGTTGTCCGGAATTACAAATGGCGCGTGGCAAATTCTGTTACATAAGTTCCAAGACTTCAACTTCTGAATGGGTCCATTAGTGGGTGATGGCTGCGTTGCTTCGTGCCGTCGTTTTCAGGAATTGTGCGCAATAAATCTTACAAAACCCTTTCAATTAGACATATGTCATCACCGTGCTTGCGGGTGTGACCTGACTGTTAATGAATTCGGATTCCTTTGGTATACAGCGTACATAAGGTGCATAAGCCAGTCCGATGTGAACATACGAAATTGAACTACTGTATTAACAAAACACAGCTTCTCCCCCTCAGCTGTTAACCACACAGGACTACCCGAAGATTATTTAAATTTAAACCGAACTTTAAATAGCTCAATCTTTTTTTAAAACCAACAGCTCTCTTTACACGAAACCAATTTCAAACCATGGTTTAGGTCGATCTGCTGTTGCTCACTCAAATGGCACATTATCCGCGAGTGACAAAAAAGTGGCCCGGCTCTGGAAATTCCAAGAAACCAATCTCATGGATGCCCAAACCCCCAACTTGGTTTCCAGTTCGTCTTGTGTGGTCGCCCAAATGTTTTCAGCAGCTCGACCGTGTCCATCCCGCCGCTCATCATCTTATAATAATTGGTTCTACAAATCGAAGCTAAAACAAAAGAGCTGCTTTTTTTGGAATATTTTTCAGATTCTGCTTTGTTTCATCAAGAACTTCCTTCGGGCCGATTATATTAGCGTTTGATGTAACCACCGTAATTTAAATAATCGTTTCTGGAATTTATCCTTTCTCTCTTTGAGTGTCCACTGATTTTCTTACTTTTTTTTCTTCACCTGTCCATTCTGAATAAGTTTTACCTCGTTTTGCGGCGAGAGGCAGAATGAAAGTGGGGGGAAAAATTATAACCGTAACCTAAATTTCAAAAATTGAGTTTTCAAAAAGCCTATTAGTAAAAGTCGCCGGTCCCGACAACGTCGAAAGCCACTTTTTGACTCAGTAACAGGTTGGCCTGCAAGATCAAGGCATTTATAAGTGAAAAAAAATTTTATAGTTTCAGGTTTACGTAATTTTCTTAGAACTTGGCGAGAATCTCACTGCGAGTGTCTTCGCCTCATATAAATAAAAAGAAAATAATTATTTTATATGTATTTATCACAGGGAAAAAATCACTTTCTTTCGTCCGAGTGACAAATTAGGTATGCAACGCTGGAAGAAAGTTTAAAGAAAATACTGAAAGAAGTTTATAGAAGGGTGCCACTCAGGATTAGTTTATCCAAGTAGCACTCCAATTTACCTGACTGTCGAGCAATTAAAAAAGTTAACACAAATTCATTTTAATAAAACTTTTCAATTTAGTTTCACATTAGAGTTTCTTTTCCTACTTTCAGGAATATGCAGCCTAACAAAAGGCTTATTAGACAACAAACTATAGTAATGACACCAAATAAAAATTCAAAGATATATAATTACTAATCTGAATATTCAACTGATACCACAGAAATCAGCAAACTCGCACCAAATTCTAAATGCACTCACAGATTTCAAACAAGTACTTAGTAAAATAATTAATTAATGTGTTAAAAACTAAGCTGGTTAGTTTGTGTCAATAATAACATGAAGGAAATGTGAAATTAAGGGAAAAGTCAAGCGGCAAAAAATCCCCAAATAAAATTGCTTTTAGGGGCTAAAAATAATGAAAGGAATTAAAGCACAGCTCCTTTGCTGAACCTGTTCAAATAATTTAGAAGTATATTCAGGCTGGAATGCATTTAGTTAATGCACATTATTATTTCAAAGGAGAAAATCTCTGAAACCAGAAAAAAATAAGGTATAAAAATGGAAGTAAACAAAATGAAAGTTATAACAATAAAACAGACAAATAATACCAAAGTTAAACTCTTGTTAAGACTTCCCAAAATTCAAAATACATGAAATACATATGTTTATATAAATAAATATGCATGCATTTTCTGTGAGCATGAGGAAATTTTCCCTTAAGGGGCAGGATTGAGGCTGTCCAGATTATGCATTAAAACTGATTATAAATTCACCAAAGACACAAATGTAGAACTCATATTAAAAAATCATTTATGTTAAAAAATGGTTGTTTAGACAATCCTGAACCGACGTGAAAACGTTAGACATTAATTATTCCACAAAATACGGTTCGAAAAATACGATGTTATATAAATCATTAAAAAGAATTAATTTAAAATTTACGATCGAAGCTTTCACTCTTTAACAAATTGGTTTAATTTCCTTGTTAATTACATAAAAGAAGTTACTCCAAAATTAGGTAAATCATAATTTTTCCACAAGAATACTTTTTTACGGCGACCAGCTTTATTGCATTACTGTGGTCACATTTACAATTACGACCTTTAAAAATTTTCTCTTTAAGCACAAGTAAGTATTTCAGATAGTATGCAAAAAGTAATGTTAAAAACTGGAAATTATGCGTACCATTCAAGAAACTTCAGGTGCATTTCAATAACCGAAAAAAAACGTTAAGATTATGCTTGAATTCGCCGTTACACGTTACAATGACCTTGACCAGTGAAAATCAAATTAAAGATGTTTTTAAAACTTTCAAAATTTACTCGTAAGTTAATTAAGTATAAATTTTAGTTAACTTAAGGTGGTGTTAAGGAAATAATTATATCTAAATAAAGCTAACAGTTAAGAGTAAAACACGAACTTGGGTCAAACCATACCACTCCCAAAAAATTCGAAGAAAAGTATTTACCGCTAACGGGCTGATTGATTATCCAAGTGGTATCCACAGTTGAGGTATCCAATATCCGAAATAATTATAAAAGAGCCCCACATTCACTCAAACAAAAAAACAAACACTTATAAACATGAGCTACATTCAACCGACTAAAATATTTTAACCTACTGACCATAGAGCAACGGCCAACTGTACAGGATTGCACAGTACCAAACACAAACCAAAGTACTGCAACAGGTTGTTGTTTAAGTGCGCATATTCGAGATCTTTCGACATGTTGCCGTTGCTTTGATTACGAGCAAAGTATTCATTTTTAGTTTAAAGTTGGCAACACTTTATAGTAAACAAATGGTGGATTCTTTTTTGTATCTGAGTTGTTAGTCGTGGTCAAGTTTGATCGTATTAAATAAATATATTTCTGAAGCAATGGTAAGACTACACATCAAGCGAGGGGATGAGAGTCACTTCTTATATGACACAACTGTCAATACTGAAATCGATAAACTTATCGAGGAATTGGTCGCTATTTACAACGGTCGTTTAAAAGTCACAAGGATTTGTTATGAATTAGAAGAACTTGTAAAACATGGAACTTTTTTTCCACCGGAAATATTGGGTCTTACTGATGAACAAGTTGAAGAGTTGCATCTTGTTGACACTTGGGGAGAAAAGTGCACTCCAAGCGGTGGTTGGACGTTCAATAAAGATCCCATTGGCAGACGTAACGGTCATCAACCAACTGAAGCTATGCAAAACGTTATTAAAAAAACCATGGATGAAGCAAAAGCATTAATTTCAAATAAGCTGGTTAAATCTGATGCTTGCCTTGACTTAAAAATGGTAATGTCAGCTCTTGACATGTTACGCGGCGCCGTTCAAATTGTCTATCCCATGGGACTTCCCCCTCATGACCCCATTCGCCAGGAATTTGAAAATGATGAAGACTTGACTGGAACTCAGGCTTCTTTAGAGGTGAGCAGTACTACTGTTAAATATCTGGAAGGCAGGGTTATCAGAATAAATATCAATTACTTTTCTCAGGTTTTGGAAATTCCAAGAACAAGTCTTTGGTTCAGTGGAAAGGAAATGATGAGAGGAAAAAAACTTGAGGATTATGTGGGGAAAAATGAAAAAACCAAAGTCATTGTTAAAATTCAAAAAGCTGGTCAGGGAGCTCCTCAGAGGGAACCAATTATGACTGAAGATGAAAGAAAGGCCATGATGTTGCATGCATACAGAAGGCAGGAAGAACTCAAGGTAAGTTAACATATTCTAATGGGAATGAGATTGTACATATTACAATATGTTCTGTGAAAGGGAGACCTGCATTTCATAAATTTCCATTTATTTGTATGCTTCACATTATTAACCAATAATATTCTGCCATAATAAAGATTAACCTAATTTTAATAAGCTTTATTAAGTAAAGTTTCATTAAAGAATATTGGGATAATTTGAAAAATCAATAAAATTAAGAATATTAATACTTCTTTCTCAAATTAAAGCTTATTTCTTTATTTTACACTGTTTTTCTTGTTTTGTCTTAGAGCTCAAAAAATAATTTATCATTTTTTAATTCTTTTTATGAAGTTGCATTTCATAATTTTTTGCACACATTTGTCATTCTATACCATAATCAAAAATTATTTTTTAAATTCAACATCAAATTATTGGAAATTTTATTCAAATTAGGTTCAAAGTCACAAAATCACTGAATTAATTTAATTTAACTTATAAAAAGATTTTTAATGCTTAATTTTTCTTGATTTGCACTTTTGAAAAGGATTTGAGTATTATATTCAAATTCTGAATCCCTTTCAAATGAACTAAATTATGGATACATACTTGTGAAACTTTTCTTTTTTTTTTTCTAAGCATTATCTTAACAATACTAAATTTAGGTTGTGACCATTTTATAAAAATAAGTAAAAATTTTTCTGCAATTATTCCACAGCCATTGCGATAGAATAAAAATATATGAATCTGTGGTCCTCTGTTAGAATAAAATAATTATCGGGCCAAAAACTATTCTGCATCCGTCTCCATGGCCAACAGTAACGGCTATAAAACCATCGCTCCGCCATTGTTATCCGAACATTTAGGGGCTCTGGTTCTTCTCGTGTTCGCGGATATGTTTTCTAGATAATTCTCCGCTTCGGCTTCGGCTTCGACGTCTGTCAGCTCATCCGCTATTCGTTTCGATTTGTTTTCATCCGCATTTGTCTGATTGTCCGAACTCCCGCAAAGCTGACACCTGAGAACCGTGTCGTCGCCAACTTTAACAGACCTCGTGATTATTATGAGAGTTGTAAAGGACACGATGAAGAGAACCGTAGGAATTGTAAAAGCTATGATGAGCTCTCGCCTCGTTTTAGCTAGGTCGTACCTCGCTATTGCCTTCGCAGAATTTTCCTGCGAATATTTACAATAATTAGTCGCTGTCGGTTGGGTTTACGGTCGTTGGTTTTACCTTATTATAAAAACAGGGAAATCTGGAGTAGGCGGTTCTGTTTCGTCCATCTTTCCCGTGTGTCGCTAGAAACTCCTTGCATTCCCCCTTGAGTGTGTTCACGCATCCGTCCAGGTTTATATAAAGTCTGCTCGTGTTGTATATAGTGAGGGATTTTTGGTTCGGTAAATATATGTCTTCGGGATCCACAGGTTCGACAGCCCTTTCGTAGATTTTCCAAAAAATGGTGTGATTGATGTAAGGCGTTGGAATTTCTGATTCTGGAAGCATTGTACCGTTGATGCAGTCGGTGCCTCTGCGCAACAGAAAACACAAACATGTTAGTTATTAAAGAGTGGATTTTAACCCTTTGTATGTCTGCTCTCAGTCACCACAGCAAGGAACTGTACGAATCCCAGACTGTATGCATTCCTGTATAAGTTTACACTTTTCCTAAGGGAACCTCAATGCCTAAAGAAGAAATTACAATATAAAAAAAAGGTGTAACCAGGCCTACATGTTGGGGAGTGTTTTGAAAAATACCACACTATGGAGAGTTATAAAACATAATTCTTACAGATTCTACATTTAGAGTTGAGGTATTAAAAGTTTGTATAATTTTTGTCACTTTAAAGCCTTTCTCAAACTGAGTTCGCATTAATATCATCCGAAAGTGCATTAATTAGGGGAAAATCTTTCAACTCACGAATTGGGAATTTCTTCCACTTTAACTTCTAAGTACACTTAAGTCCCCAAATAATGCGTGGGCAACTCTCAGAGCCAAACCATTTTCCTGCATCGTCTGCAGAGCGCCTAAGTGAGGAAAGCCAACATTTGACATTTGCAATGGGAGTTTTTTCTCTCTCTCGAGAGAGAGAGATATTTTCTTTTTGCTTATTCGCGGAGATCGATTTCCTTTAACCTTTTCCTTTAATTTCATTAGTCCATCTTTAATTAGCATTTCGAGTGAATGGGAACCCCGCCTTTTGTTTGCGAGAGTCTCCGAATGATGAAAAAAAAAAATCATTTTTCTAATTACCTTAATGTGAAATTGTCGATCTTCGACACGACTTCCACTTTGGTGCACGACACGAACAAAACTTTTCCTTTTTTCTCCTCCGACCAAATCTCCGTGGATGGTTCGGATGCAGTCCTCATTCTTTGGCAGTCCATCGAGTACACGTCGTTCTCGTGCACAACGTAGGCATTCATGCCGGAAGTGGTGATTTTTTGGCAAAACCGATCGCAGGTTATGTACTTTTTGACTTTTGTGCACCGCGAGTGTTTGCATTCGAAGAACCTGTTTTATGACATTCATCCAAAATTAGAATTTTCCATAACGATTGCACTACTCTGAGGCGTTGATGGCATTTAAATGATTAATCAATATTTGAAAGGGGACATTTTCTTCTTCTTCTTTCCAATAAAAAGATTAGATATTATATTAGAAACCTGATTAATATTAAATACATGCAACTAAATTGGTTTTTTTTTTTAAAATGCAACCGAGAAAATTTAATATTTTCTCACAAAGTCGATATTTCACATTGAATAATCCTTTATTCATTCTCCCATCACGAAAAAAAAGGCTTCAGATTCAAAATCAAATTTTCGTATTAATATATGACGAGAGCGGCTTTTTTTCTCTTAAAAAAAATGTCTTCGGGAGAGAGAGAAATGTGAAAAAAGAAGAAATGAAATTTCCAATTTCGTGGCTGGGAAAGGAGAATTATTTTCTAAAAATAAAACAAAACCATTGACTGTCGTTTCCCTCGAAAGTAAGCAGATGAGGAAAAATATCTTCGTACAGTTCATTCGCGAAAACATTCTTTCATTTCGACCGAAACGGTTGTGAAAACTAATGAGAGGTTTTCAGTGTCTGTTAGCAAATGGTTTTCTCTTATATAAGAACACAAATTTCCGAGGAAAATCATATTAAATATTGAAAAATGAAAAGGTTGGCCTGCACGAAAATCACATTATCCTTCTAATCAGTTCCGGAATTATTTTTTTTTCCTGAAAGCGATACTGCGAGAAAATGGAACTTAATCCCGGAATTATTTTTGTTTTTTTCATTTAGCAGTGAGTTGAATTTTTTTTTGGAGGGAATTCTCGTTTGGAGGAATTAAAAAGGAAAATAATTGTGCTCTGAACATGTTGCTTTGGGGGCTGAGATGTCAGTCCAACTTTTTGAATCGTTATATCTCACAAACGGTGACTCTTAGGAGGAAAAGTACTTTGTCAATGCTTACCCACTCAGTTTTGAGTTGTCCTTTTCACTGTCTATGGTAACGGTATCAGTCTTATAGTCGCACTGATAGATCTCTGACATGTTGGCGCAGTGTCCCAAAGAGCAGTTGAAAAGTCCCGTTAAAGTGCTGCACTCCGTCCCGTTGTTGCAATTGTGTTTGTGCAACAGATCCGGCCGGGCCTACAGCAAATTTCAGCAGTTGTATCGCAATAATCACAATTGAAATTTGCGAAAAGGGAGAGCAGCTTTGTCAATATTGTTCCTACGTTCGAACAAAGCAGGATAAATACCGGGGGGCATGAGCTTTTGCTCAGTCTCGAGCAGTTTTCCAATATCATGTCCGTTCCGTTTCTCCGGACGGTGACGTGTATCTGCGGACAGAATCCTGTCGTTTTGGTCAGGCACCATTCCCCGCAGGACGCCCACGAGCAGTTGTTGATCATGACTGTCTCTATGGTCTGGCAAGTGACGGGGGTGGTTTCGAAGCCGGATTTGAAAGCTCTGAGGGATGGCATGTAGATGGCCACGGAGAGGTACATGAATGCCACCAGACTGAGCACCACCGTGAGTTGGCACGAACAGATTCCCGCGATGAGGGTTTTGTTTTGCTTCGGTATTATGCGTTCTTTGTTTTTCCTCTGCGTCATTTCCGGTATTATGTTTGAATCCTCGAAAAGAGAAGATTAAACGGGAGGGAATCTGTAAATATAAACGGTCTCACTTTACAAAGGGTGATGAAATACCGAAGAAAAAATTTCCTATCAATTTCAGCTGTTGGAAACCTCATTTGCTGTTTAGGTTGAAAAAAAGATATTGATCGGTCATTTAAGATTTATGTATCGCATTTTCCTTATCTCCCGTGGAAAGTTTCATTCTGAACGAATAACGGAAGACATAACTCCAAAAAAGGATTAAAAAAAAAAGAAAAATGCTTCTTTCTTTAATCGCAGGTTGACACAAAAAAGAGTTGTTTCTCACAGGGAAATTTTCATAAAGGATTTAACGACACTTTATTAATGGAAGAGCAATTTATGTCTGTTACGGGCCATAACAGACATTTTACGAGTGCTTGCTCTTTAAAAGGGAGAAAAGTATCGCGAAGAAAGTGCCTTTCGCTGTTTGACGTCGTCTGGGCGAAGACCTTTTTTCGCGCCTTCCGTTTGTTAATCTATCGAACAATTATCTCATTTTGAGAGAAAAGTTTTCTCACTTCTGAGGAGAAATTCACTTTAATTAGTCGGGGAAAATTAGACATTCAAGGTTACGTAAAGCCCTAAGAAGCCAAAACTAGTGTAATTATAAATAAAATTTCAAAAGTCCACAAAAAAAGTGGCGGGGGGGTCAAAGATCAAAAAATTAGTTTTTCGCCAATGTGTCGTCCGAATTTTTGAATCGTTATATCTCAGAAACGGTGACTCCTAGGAGAAAAGTATTCGTACATTTTTGTAGATAATTTTATCCTCTACAATTTTTGTCTGAGCTATTTTTGCGATATAACGTACCGTTTTGCTGAAATTGGCGAAAAACTAATTTTTTTGACATTTGACCCGCCGCCATTTTTCCCCGATATCGGAGTTTTGGCATTTTATGTATAATTATACTCTGAATAATTTCATCACGTGCTTCAGTTTCTTAGGAGTTAATGTAACTTCACCCCACATTTTTGACATAATATGAGTGGACTAATTTTTTACTGAGTGGGTAAAACTGACCCGCAGAAGTTGCCACATTAAAAATGGCGACAAATATGTCATGCAATTTTTTTGAATCGTTATATCTCAGAAACGGTGGCTGTTAGGAAGAAAAGTGTTGATACATTTTCTGTAGATAATTTTATCCTCTACAATTTTTGTCTGACGCTCATTTTCACGAGAAAACTTACCGTTTTGCTGAAAATGGCGAAAAACTAATTTTTGAGGACATTATGACATTTTATACATGATTATACTCTGAACAATTTGACCAAGTTTGAGCTTCTTAGGAATCTGTGTAACTTCATCCCTCATTTTCGACCTAATTTGAGTGGACTAAATTTTTTCTTAATTAACCCTGGAAAGACCGGCATTTCAGACTCCCGCGAACGACCGCTGGGGTCCGCGCGGACCCCAGAGACTTTGCGCTAGTTCCTTTGTTTTTCTCGATGGTTTTTTTTCATTTTTTTATTGAAGGCGAATTAAAGGATTAATAAAAAGTCGAAAATGTAAAAATAAGCATTTTTATTGAATATAAAATAATTGAAAAACGCAACAAACATTAGTAAGGTAAATCACTCATGTAAAATTTTTTTGTTTTATAACTTTTCGCTACATATTTTACAAAATACTTGAGAGTGTTCAGGACAGACATTCAGTTTGCATAGTCCGAAACAAGATTTTTCACCACCGTTTCACCCACATTTACTGCCCGTTTTTCCCCCGTCTCTCTGCCCTTGTAAATCATTAGTTTCAAGCAGTAGCTTGTTTCAGAGTCACAGAGGGCCCAAAATTTTAGACCATATTTACCGGGTTCGGCAGGTAAATACTGCTTAAAAGGGCAACGTCCACGAAAAGTGACAAGTTGCTCGTGAATGGTAAGACACCACCCCGGTTTATAACCCTCACCCAAGTATTTATTCCATTCTTGAAAAATGTCATCGATAGGCTCAGTTTTATTATCAGATCTGTGTTTTCGGCGAGCTTCGGCATTATCAAATCTAAGAATCCGTAATAATTCTTTAAACCGGTTTCGACCCATTATTTTACTAAAAATGGGTCTGCCATCTATTTGGCTCCACAGCTGACTAATCTCTTCATTTTTCGATTTGTAGACCCCAATCAGAATTAACACACCTAAAAGTCTCTTTATTTCCTGCAGGGTTGTATTTACCCAATTTTGTTTGTAATGCAATTGCCCCTCTTTGTTTGTCCATTTAACAATTTTTTCGAGTAATGAATTGCGGAAGAAAAAGAGGAACGCAGATTGTAAATCACAATTCTAGTTTTTGCGAAGCGAGTTATCCCACACTGTTCAACTAGAATATCTTTTTTACTTTTTCTACCTTCCGTACTACCCATGGGGGTTTTCAGCCAAATTTCTTCTTCGTTCTTGGAGAAAAACATTTCCGTTTCTTCATCAGGAAGGGGTTGAGCTTCGGAATCTTCATCAGCAAGGGGTTGAGCTTCGGAATCTTCATCATCACTGCATTCTCCTTCTTCTGAGTCACATGAAATAATCCTATCTATTTCATTGTCACTGCAACTTTCACTACTCTCTTCATCAGATTCCTCCAAACTGTCCTCGAGAATCTTTCGTATTTCCTGAGGTTTCAGTTGCCTAAACAAAATGTGACATTTGTGTATCCAGTCTAATTGTAAATATGTTCACCAAAGGGTATATTTGAAATTTAAGGTAAAAGATTACTCACCTGCACATGGTGACTGGATGTTTGATTTTTTTCTTTTTGTTTCCAAAAATCACAAAAAAACTAAATGACCGCTATGTTACAAAACCCTCAATTATTCAGAACCAAGCTGTTGGGTGATTTGCTTCTGACTGTTGACAAAGTCCGAATTTAACAGCGTTTTCGAGTTTTGATGAAACAGCGAATATGGGGGCATAAAGAGCTCAGAACAAAGAAGTCAAAACAAAAATGAAAAAAGAATATGACTCTTAAGAACAGTAAGGCACACATTTTGCGAAAAACAATGCTCGACATTGTATCTTTAGCTATATAATTTAAAATCTTTTTAGATAAACAAGCTAGAAGAGCTGTTTTTGCATTTATTCGGCACCCATTATTCATTATCTATGAGATTTGAGCGCCCAAGAAGCGTGGGAACTTGAAAATCATAGGAAATAGTCTGGGGTCCGGACGGACCCCAACGGTCTTTCGCGGGAGTGTAATTTTTTACTCGGAAACTAGAAGGAATTTTGGAAATCTGAAAACACCGGGTTAAAGCCTGAAAAAAGTTAGGAAAAGTCACCGAATCTCAACATTTTACAATGACAAACAAAAGAGCTACAGCGGAAGAAAAACCGCTTTGGGGTCCGCACGGACCCCACGGTCTTTCTAGGGTTAAACTAATTTATTTATTTAATTAATATGAAACCAGAAAGCGCAACAGGTAACCGAGGGCTGTGATAAGACTAAGTTTTCCGGGAATTATCTTCACTATTTTTCTATATTATGATAAAAATAATTAAATTATTTATTTATTTACCGATAAATATGATAACGATGGGTTGTGATGACACCGCTTTTTTTAAACTGTGACTTAAAAATTATGGATATGCTCAAACATTAAAAAATTGATTGTATTTTCCGACATTTTGTGATTCATTAATTTTATTTAATTATCCCTTAACACTGAATTAATTTTCTTTTAACACTGAATTTTTTAATGATCGTCATTTGCGACTGTTTGACCTTTAAAATGACCATTTGTTTTATTCGCGGCATTTTCAACACTTTTTAAATTGACAATCCGACTGAATAAATTTCCGGACAGTAATAGTCAAATTTGTTGGAAAGAACAGTTTGTGACGTTTGATTTTTGATTCTTTCGGGAATGTCAGCGGTTTAACAGAAACGGGAACTTCACTCTGTAACTTTCAAGTTTGGCCACTCGCGAATAAACTTATTTTAGCAGTTTATCGCCTTCACGTCGGGTTTACTCAATGAAATCACTCAGTGGGTTTCCCTGAAACCCTTTTATGTTGCACCCTCGTGTGAGTTCATCCCGCGCGATGCTTCCAGGCCAGACAGCGGCATCGGACTATCGGGACTTCATCCCCATGTGTATGTTTTAGAGTTGCCATGGAGCCGCAAAAGTCGCGTTCCCACCCTCGAACACCAAACGGGGCTTGCGCAGCTTTATTTATTTATTTTCCCTCGGCATTATTTACTTTTGAACGTTGGAAAGGTCAATCAAGTTCGAAGTGTTTTCAATAGAAATTGCTCTGCCGAGTGACCATAATTCGCCGGTATGAAATAAGTTTGAGGCATTTCCAGAGATGGTGGAAAGGTTGAGGAGGGTTTGTGAGAGAGCAACCTTCGTAGAGAAGGAAAATCAACAATTTAAGTATATTAAAAAATTATTTTACATAAGCATAAAGAGTTAACTCGTTTCAACGTGTTTTTTTTTTCGAAAAATCACAAAACGCCATTGTGCTTTTTCGAAAAATCACACATTCCGAAAATGGTGTCTTTAAATATTAATTTGTCAAAAATTATTTGAATTAACGAGAAATGTGAGTAATATTATAAATATCTGATTGTAACTATTTGAAACTTTCGTAAAATTTATAGTGCTATAAATTGAAAAAGAGTCAATTATTAATTTCAAATTTTTAAAGGAAAAATCGTTATCTTTTTAGGAAAAGAGTAAAAGCATTGCTAATGAAAATAGTGACAGTTGAGTTTTTAAATACTTTTTGTATATCATTTTATGCCGTTAAAAACATTTCACCCCTTTTATCTCTTTCAGAATGAGACTGATGTTCAGTTTTGAGATAAGGTATTGGCCATTGTACTTTGATAATTGTGTTCCTTCTAAAGCAATTTAGTATTTTCTCTAAGGTACGATAAAATAAAAACTTTAAAATGGCGGATCCGACAACACTTTTGCATTTACCCGTCGCACCCGATTGTCACAGAAAGCGACAAATTATTTTTTCATAAATTTTTCGTATTGGCTATAAGAAGGGGGAGGGTGCAAATCTTTTTTTTGTCAAGGCACAATATCATTCTTGAAATATCTTAGTGCATAGTTTCTGTCTCGGTCGGTGGAAAGCATCCATAAGGGCGGTGTTATATCGTGAATTTTGCATAAAATTCGTGATATCCAAGACATCGGCAATAAAATGTTCTCTAATTGTAGTAAAGTATTGCTGCAAGAAAATATTTCACCGCCCTCTTTTTTCGGTGATTGGTTAGAATTTTAATTAGTAAAAAATTTAATAATGGTGGAAGTATTGTTGCACCCGAACGCGGCAATGTTTACCGCCTCGGGTTCGCCAAAATTGCTCGAAAATTTGTACATATCATAAACGTTCCCTATCCATTCTTCCGAGAGTGACGTCTCCGTCTTAAATATTTAAAAAAGGCTACGAGGGAAGCATCGTCTTGGAAAGGTGACGCGATGCACCTTTTTCGCAGAGAAAGCGGAAGAATCCGAGGAAGACCATTTACGGAGCGAAAGAAGGAATCAAATATATATCGGAGTGATGGGAGCTGACATGGCCCGCCTTTGAAATCTCGAAGGAGATGATGTCGTGACGTAGTAAATCGGAGACGTCACTGCTGAATTTCAGTATTCCTCTTCTTCGTAGTCTTCGTGTAAGCTGAAACAAGTGAAAAATGGGGTCAGATTGTAATGGGGTCGATATTTTGGGCGCTGGAGGTTGTTTTCAATTGGACCAAACATACTTTGAACTTACTCTTCTTTCGACGGGAACTTTTCCCTAACTTTCGAGCATCTGCATGGAATTCCGGGGCAGTACCAGTACGTAAGCACTCCGATGGATACCAAAAAGAGCACGAACGGCACTATCAGTGATAGAAGCAGTTGTCTGAGGAAAGAAAGCAGTTGTAGTGTTTCGATTTGGAAATCTGCAAGCGTGAATGCACGGCCAAATACCTGAGGTTTTCTTCCCAGCTGTAGCGAGCGACCACCATTTCGGGATATGTTTTGCTGTAGTAGCAAGGAAAGGTGTTCCTTATGTTGCGGTAACCGTATTGTAGGGCAAATTCTGAGCAATTGACTTTCGGGGGGTATCCGCATCCCTCTGTGTTGATGTAAAATTTGGTATCGTTAACTTCCCACACTAATGATTCTATGTTTTGGTGCTTTTGGAACTCTTTATAAGGCATTTTGCTGTAGTTTACGGTTATCTGGAAAATTAAAACCCTCGCACTCAAATCGTGAAAATGGCGGTTCCTGTTTTTTTTTTTTATAAGTTACGGTAAAAGTAGATATTGCGGAAAATGTACATATTTTCCGGTAAATGTGCACATTTGCACATTTTTGTTTGAGTAATATGCATTAAATTAACATTTACAATTTCAAATATGGGAAATTACATTGAATTCACAATGACCATTCCGTTTTGGTAAATGTGAGTATACAAAATAACTGTTATAATAAAGAAAAGTATGTTATTATTATTATTATTTATTTGATTACCATAGTATTGTATTGTATTTGTATCCCATTGTACTGTATTGTTGTATCCCATTGTATCGTATCGTATTGTATTTGTATTACATTGTACTGTATTGTATTATATACCATTGCATTGCATTGCATTGTATTTGTATCCCATTCGTGTGACGAAAATTGTATTTATGAATATTGGAAACATAACCTATGTGTGTATAATTGAACATTGTTTAATACGCAAAGAAAAGTATGTTTTGTTTGTCATTTATATTTTTTAATCAAAATAATTTTCGTTATTAAAGCCTTTTATATTTAAAAATTTTTTTACTGAAACAACATTTTTAATTTATTTGTATTCCAACTTTTCTTAAAACATGAAGGGGAAAGTATACATTTACCAAAACGTGAAGGGGAGAGTACACATTTCCCAATAGTGTACATTTACCGTAACATACGAAGAGAAAACTCACTTGATGACATTTGAGTATAGCTGTAGTGCATCCTTCTCTGCAGGACGACCACGTGCAATTCCGGAGTCCCTCGTAGTAAGCGTGCGATACTCCCCTGCAGGTGACCGGTTCCTGCTCGTAGTCGGCCATTATGGTCGAAATGGCCGGGTCCACGACGAAAGGGATGAGGAATAGGAAAGCGAATACCGAAATGATGGCGGTCGTTCCCAGACAGAGGGACACGTAGAATTTAGCCTTTTCCAACAGGGTCTCGACGGGGATGGCCGGGGGTTCGACCCCTCCCTCGCAGCCCACAACATTGGCGGCGTCGCACTGCTCTTCGGCATCCACCAAACCGTCCTTGGCCCCCATTTATTTCAAACAAATATTTGTAAATTTAAAATTTAGCCTAGAAAAGGATTTTCCAGATTATCGGAAGACCCGGTTTCGATTGCACATTATCTGCAAAAATTGAGCTTCATTTCTAAACTGTCTCTCTCTACCCGAACGGTGACTATATAGCACAGAATAATAAAACAGTTTTATCGATTATTATTACTTTGTAACAATATTCACATGCAATTTGTCGATTACTTTCTACGGTAAAAAAGTCTCGAATGTCATTTTACATTTGCTTTTATAACGCGTTCCCCTCCGGGTTAGCTGCTGACTGCCTTCCCGCGTAAATTGTTATTGCTCCGTGTATTTCTTTTTCTTAAGCTGCATTAATTTCACTGTGAAATTTATTTCCCTGTACGGATATAAAGCGATGTGCGGTGTTTCTGTAAGCGTGAGCAACGGTGGACTAATAAATCGGTGCTGGAATGGGTTCGGCTTTGGTTTATCACTGTTCTTGCAGTGAAAACACGTGCTGATGATCTGGACTGTCGTGCAGGAGGGGAATGCCTGAAACCAAAAAAAAGAGTATTAATGTCATGATAAATCATTCAGGAGCCGATTGGAGGGAAACAAAATTGGAAAGCAGAAGAAATGGATTTCTCTGACGTCATATGGTTGCCACCGCGACGGAATCTGCCGGGGAATCGCAAAATAAATTTGATAATCTTACGTGCGGGATCTCAGAGTGCCATTGCTGATCCAACATCGCCCACATTCCCGGAACCGTTTTTCTGCGGGGCAATAATCTGTGCCCCCGGTGAGCACTTAAATCGCATTTTGGCATCGTCGCCCACCACGACCGTTCTCTGGCACAGCAACAGAGTCAAACAGGACACAACGAACAACACCGAGGGCAGAACCGAAGCTATGAGAAATTCTTTGTAGGTCGTCGCGAGATTGAACCTTGCAACGACCATGTCCGGTTTGCTTTCTGAATAATAGCATGGGAACCGCGCCCTGGCGTTGTGATCCGTCCCGTCTCTCCCGTACACCCGAAGAAATTCCTTGCATTCGTCCCTCAGAGTGTTGACACAACCGTCGAGGTTTATCTTCAGCCTCGACTCATTAGCGATGATCAGTTCGTGTTCCGGTGGCGCTATCACGTTGTTCTCGTCCAGCGGAATGTCGCTCCAGATGCTGAGATAAGCTAAGTATGTGAAATTGGTGACGTCGTGAAGAGCGGATTTTGGGAGGAGAGTGCCGTTAATGCAGTCGACGGCCTCCACCCCTAGTGAGGTGTTGGCGACGGTGTAGCAGGACGCCATTAGTATGTTTCCGTTGTTTGCATTCCATATTTCTCGACCCGAGTCGATGTCTATGGCTTTGTGACATTGCGACAAGTAAGCCTGGTCGCCCGAGAGGAGAATAATGTTTTTGTTTCTGGTCGGGATGTCGACACACCTTCGGTCGCAGTTATATGGCGTTCTGATTCGCTCGCAGGTTCCTCTGTTGCACGACTGCAGACCTTCTATCGTGCTGCAGGTTATCTTCCCTCTCCTTCCGGAGCATTTCAGGGGAGGATCCGTCATTTTAAACTCGCACTCGAATGCATCCGTTATGTTAATGCACACGCCCATGGAGCAGTTGAAAGTACCTGTCAGGTTCTTGCAATCATCCGCTATGCACCTGTACTTGACCGCGCTTTCTTGGTCTATCCCGTAGCAGGTTTTGTTGACGGTGTTGGTGCAGTTGGCGAAGAGCAAATCGGTGCCGTTTCGCCTCGCGTGAACAATTATTTGAATGCAGGCTCCGGAGCTTTTGCTCAGGCACCACTCCCCGCATGATTCCCACTTGCAGGTTTCGTTGTTCACCGCTCTCAGGGTGGTGCACATGACGGGAACCTCACTTATACCCGATTGGAAAGCTTTCATCGACGGAACGTAAATGGCAACCGTCAGGTACACCAGAGCAACCGTGCTGAGGACAGCAGTCATTTGGCAAATGCAAATGGTTCCGCAGATCCTTTGATCCTGCGGCGGAATCAGCAGGTCTTCAGGAGGCGTCTTTTTCTTTCCCATTCTCTTTATTAATTTCACTCCAACATCCCGCACTCGGAAAACAACTTCACACTTTCTTAAAAACAATTCCACTTAAGAAATGGGGCACACAGTCAACTGAATCATGGCGCCCGAAAATTGCAGCAGGTTTTCGAGATTGCGCAGCTCTTTTGAAAGCTCGAATCGATATGATTGCTTCCCTCCAATCTTTTTCGTCCTATAATTCGTGCTCCGAATCCCTCCTTTTTGTTCTGCTTTATTCCAACGAAGGGAACGTTTTATACGCGTATTTGAGGTTTCATTTTTCTCCCATTTCCTGCCGCATTTTTCCTTTGGAATAAATCCCTACCACCTAGATTGTTTATGGTCAGAACAAGTCGACTGCACTTTGGACGTGTAAAACTACAGATCGTTTTATGAAACTGCCGTGAGTAATCATATGTCAGTTTAACAGGAAATGAGAAAGAGGAAAAAATGTGAGGATGAGCTTTCTCCTGCATCAGAGTCGGGTTGAAATTTTTTAACTTACGCATTACAGTATCCAAGCCCTTGCTTTTATTTGTAACTGGAAGTTTAATAATTTTTAAAATTTGAGCGAAAAAATTGAGAATCTTTCGTTAAGAAAAGGGACACAGGAAGCAACACATTGCAACTATTTAAGTGCGGCCGAGACTTTGGGGAAGTCTGAATGATTGATGATGACGTTTACAGGAGAATATAAACAAACAGAAAACATCGCCAAATATGTTACTTATTTTGTAATTACCACTGCGTTACGCGTTTAAAGTGCTCTCGTGCTTTCGCTCATTTACGGTGTTTAATTTTCAACCAATGTTCATCGAAACAAATAAAAAAAAGAATTTGTTGGATTGAATTTAATTTCGATGGGTACAAATGGTTCAATCTCTCACCTCCGATCCACATGGGTTATAACATTTACATATATACATAAATTCATTTAATCTTTTTTATATCACTTCGCAATGTCGTGTTTTAATTTTTTTACTAAAAAACACGTAATTCATAAGATAATGATTCACTCTTACCCGAGGTATTTTTGAAATTCATTCACATTTTTGACTTTATTTCACGCGGCATATTTCAAAATGTCGACACCAGGCACCGCTGTGCGGCCTCTGCTGGCTGTCGAGAGATAGCCGATCAATAAGCGGCTCCAACGCCTTCATGGGTTGCGGCCTTCGTCCTGCGACTACACTCCCGTTGTACTCACCCATGAGGTGGAATATCAAGAAATTACTCCCTTTAAAACCACCCCCATGAATCGTTTTTTATTTTCACGCTACGGGGGCGACACGATTCCCTTCCGTGGCCCGACCCAGACCTCTTCACCGGGTTTATTTTGCATAAATTCATACGTCCATAAAATTTTGCCTCATGGCTTGCGGAGTTGTTTAAAGAATTTATGGTTTTTTGTTTTGCTTTTTAATGAGAGTCGGCGCGAACGTGAAAAGTCCCGGAGAGTCGAAGGGAACGGTAGTTTGATGCTCGGCAGCGTTCGGCAACAGGACGACGTTCCCCGAACGGAGTTTTCATTTTGTTTCTTGTTTTTTTTTTTTTTTTCGAATCATGTTCATGAAATGTAATGGCAGTTTCGCTTGCAAATTTCGGGAGAGTTGCGGCAGCGTTAAGAAAAGGCGGAAATGCAAATATGATTGAAGGGGGACCGCCTGAAATGATGAGCATTCCGCGGTCACGTCTTCCGCCTGTGGAATTTCGATAGTCATCCTCCCCGAAGTTAAATATTGTGCCAATGTGCGAAGAAGTGACTTGGGAGGGTAAGGCACCGTTGGAAAACTCAGATACAGTCGGGAACAAAAATCGGACGGGTGAAACCCCCCACTTATTATACCGACAGTAATTGTAAATTATTGGAAAAGTAGCTGAAATTGTTACTGTATGAGTATGATTAAGTACGGGGGTGGAAAACGTCGAGTCGCCGTCTGGTTTTTGGTCAGGATGGGGATGGAAATGCCAGTCATTCGAGGGTGACCTCAGAATTGAGGGGGGATGAGTGTGCTCGTGTGTTATTTCTCATCACAGGTTAATTTTTTTCAGTCACTTAGCAATCGCTGCGGACAAATGAGGAAAAACATGTCGGATTTCGTTAAAACGATTCGGACAAAAATTCAGTGGCGTTGTATTTAAGTGAAAATGGCGGATGAAGTGGCGGAAAAATTGAAACAGACATGGGGTGAAAAACTCCTTTTTTACACGACCGCTTTTTTCTTACTCCTCGGAATTTTCAGTCTGTTCTCGTTCATGTTCCTCGTGCCCTTCGTCATCGATCCGGCCTTCGCGACAATCTTCATGCACTTCGAGGAGAATCCGGCCCTCTGTGTCACCGTGTCAACGGTCACCTACCGAGGAGCGTCCAACTGCACGTGGAGCTCCTGCAAAGAGGGCTGCACTAAGGATCTCTACGAGTGCACCCAAATATTAGTCAATTACAAATTCGACGAAACCTCAAACCGCCAAAAACGTTCCGCGCCCGCGTACTCGCTTTACAGGTTTGCCGAAAGGTACAGCTTCCTTTACCCCGTTCACAGCGAAAGGAGAGCTTTCAGGGACTACGACTACTTCGAGAGTGACATTACGGGAGACTATATCGAGGGTCTGCAGGGGAACGACTCGGAGTGGTACTACGTCGGGGCGAGACTGTTCCCCAACGTGAAAGGCTGTGGCTATCCGCCCAATCTCAACTGCACCATATTCCTCAAAGCCTACCGAACCATAGGGACTAATTTCACGTGTTACTTCTCCCGTATAGACCCCAGTTTAGTCATAAACGAATTCGATCTGCATCAGGTCTACATGAATTTGGTATACGCGATGGCCATTCCCATTCCTTCTTTCATCCTCTCCGTCGTGTACCTGACCTTCGCTTACTTCGTCCTGTACGCAGAAGAGCTCCAGCCCAAACCGCGAGTGGTGAGCATTGCCCTGGCCACGCCTGTGCCTCCGCCCACCAGCGGGGCCCTCACTCCTGCCAGCGAAGTGTTCCGCGAGGATTTGGCCAGTTTCGGGCATGACTTCAAAGTGGCAATGGCGGACGAGGCCAGCAGGGAAAGTGTTGTCACTTGCTTCGATGCCGTCCCTACTTCTAATTCCTTTGTCGAGGGGTAAGGGAACTTCTCCGGCGATGTGTTGTTGTATATTTATGAAAGTGTTTAACCATTCTGTAACAAATTGTAAATGTAACAAATTTAGGTTGTTTATTTTAAAAAAAAGCAGGTCGAACCCTTTTCAAAGTGTGTAAAAATATCCTTTTTGAAATGCAAACACCTTTTATGGGTTTTCAAAGGAATAATCTTTTGAAATAAAATCCTTTTCATTGCAGAAACTTGATGAGAACGATGACAACGAGTATCTCAACTCCTCCTGGGCCGATAGCCGCGGTCTGAAAAACTCTCTTCAGGGCATAGCAAATATTTCTTGGCGGCCCAAGTAAGACCCATTCCTCAAGAGAGTTCGCCTTCGGTGGGTATTATTTTGAAATGATTTTTACTCTGATTCCATTTGGAGCGAAATAAGGCTTAACACTTGTGTTCTTCGTCAGTTTCAGTTGAAGGGAGCAGTGGTTTAGCGGGAATGCGTGTGTCGTCACAAGAGGAGCAATTTTTCCACAGACTTATACCATTTCCTTTCCTTTCGTTTACATCGGTTTCGGTAAAAGTCATTATAAAGAATATGACAAAGGTTTTCAATCCTTAATTAAATGATTGAATCACTTTAGATTGAGTTTTATTGGTGGATGAATTAGGCTTTCTGCTGTAAAAGCTTTGCGGCGACATTTTGTCGAAGAAGAATGTTGTCTTTCTGAATGAGGCGAAGAACTGATAGAAATCAGTTCTGTGGCCATTCTGACAATTTAGTTTTAGCATATTCTCAAATGCTCAGATATTTTCACCAAAAGTGCGAATCTGCAGTTCTTCCTCAGTCGCGATTCTCTTATTTTGGTTTACAAAACCGTAATGTCTTTGCGTAAGAAATTTCGCTCAATTAAAAAAAAACGAATGCTTAAGAAATTATCGTATTGTATTATTATAATAATAAAAAATCTGACTCAAGCTCACTTGTACTTAATCAAACGGATTTGGCCATATTTTTTTTTGGAGGATGCTTGCAAAACTCCCTTTCTCTGGATTTCTCAATCCTTGGGGGAAAAAGCTTAAAAAATCTAAAAAAGCTAAAAATCAACAAAAATTTTAACCATATCTGAGAGCTATTGTAGAGTGTCTTTGAGTAGAATGCTCTGTCAACTGCGAAACGATTTTTAAACGCTTAAAGTCTCATCGTTGCTTATTATAAGCTGTAATTAAGCAACAGTATTTACAACAGTCAGCAGCAGCATTTAATGAAATTCAAATTTGGTATCAGTGTAATAACTTATAAGTAATGTATCATAACGATCGCTTTTGTATTCATGGAAAATACACTTAAGTTTTTTCGATTGTTTGAACTATTAATTACCTTTGGTTCCTAACTACAATCTCAAAGAAAAGGGTCATCGGTAAAAATGCGCACAATTTTTTTTTATCAGAAAATGTTACTTGAAGGTGTTAGTGGAACATTTTTAGATGTATTAACATCAAAGCCTTAAATCTTAACACTTCATAAGAAATCATTGTTGATAATCACATCAAAAAGTACTATCAAATAATCAATGATGAACGTTTCAAGTGGAAAATTGTAACGTTTCGGTTTGCTGTTCTCAGCGATTGCTGAGGTTAAGAAAGAACTGTTAATATTGTCATTTAAAAATGATAGATTATGAAGTAGAGAATATATTTAAAATGGAACTTCTCAAATTCCTCCGCTCTTTTTTTATTTTAATATTATTTATTATTATTTCTTCCAAATAAATGGCGCGTGTCCTAAATTTTATTCTCATACTATTTCCATTTATTTTCCTTCGGGTCATTATCAATTCATATTATTTCTTGTCCACATTATTTTGTCAAAAAATATACGAAATCACGCGAATATTTTTCAAATTGATGGAGAAACTCAATACTAATTTTCCTTTTCTTAGAATCCGAGGAGGAAATCACAAAAATGAAGAGAATTTCGGTTGCTTTTAGGGTAAATTGTGATACTGTGATTTTGATAATTGATAAGTTGGATTCAGTTATAGTGAACATTTTTGCCGATAATTGTGCCGTCAATTGATTCAGTTATTTCGGGGAGAAATTTTTTTAATCTATGCTTTGGATAATGAATGAAAATAACGACTGAACATCAACATTTTAAGGTTTTTCCTGTGATAAAATCTGTAGTAAAACACATTATTTATTTGGTTTCTGCTTCTCAACAAATTAGGAGGTCTTTGTCATTTTCAAAGATTGTTTTGAAGAGACAACAGTCGACCAAAGCCATCGAAAGCTTAACCAAATAAATACTGCGTATTACATTAACATTTTAGCTTAATTCTCAAAGCTAATGATTGGAAACAGCGACTCCAAAATCTCGACAGGAATTTCAGCAGCTTTTATAGTTCCTTGAGAATCCTACAGGTGACGTCGGAGTCTTCACTGCTCTCCATTTCGGTTTTTTCTTTTCAGAGAGGATAATTAATATTTTCTCACTGCTATTAAAATTATTGGCATATACATTTAATAAATATTAGTATTGATTTCTCTCTATTTATTCACTATATACTTTTTGTTTATTTATTTATTACACACTTCTTGTTTATTATTTATTACTTATTGTCTATTTATTTATTATGTACTCACTGTTTATTAATTAATTTAATTTTGATATGCAGCAGATAGGCTTTTCAAATAATACAGTGGAGTCAGTTATAAAAAGGCCGATAGCGGAAAATATTCTGCCAATTTAAAATTATAAAAAATACTTTATAGCTTTTTATATAATGATTATAAAACTAGGAGTCAACATAGAGTTACACGCGAAGGAATGACACTGGACAAAAGCTCCAAAAGAAAAAGTACAGTCTGTAATTATATTAGGAAATGTTCTTTCAGTTCAGCTGAAAAGAATTATTGACAAAATATATATTTCGAAAGGCCATAAAAGTTTCACCTGTGCATTCAATAAAGCCTCGGCTTCGCGTTAAGTCCTTCAATAAAAGAGAAAAGAAGGAAGGATTTTCATCAATCGTTTGTAATGGCCGAACGGGGGTGGAAAGGGAGGGAATAAGGGTGGTGCGAAAAGGCTGCTTGCCCTTGACCCACTTTTAATCCTGCAAACACCATAATCAAATACTTGAGCGAAACTACATCCCCAGAAATCCCGGGATTGATTAATTTTCTATCAGAGCATTCGGAAGCTCCAATCTTCCGCCATTTTTATTTACAGTGGGAAAAAAGGTTCCTTTTTGAGAAAATTTTGTAAATTAAATTATTGATTAGCGGGGTAAAAATTAAGGGATTAATGTTCGGAGGGTTTTATTTGCGTGATTGTCGATTGACATGCGAAAATTTTAGGTTCCTTTTCAGCTTACTCAGTGAGTTACGGAGCCAAACGTCGACAAATAAAACTTCTAATGTGATCGCCGGAAAATCACCGGAAAACTAAACTTTTCCTTTCTATTTTTTCAATGTCATGGGAAATTCCATCTTCAGAAGATTAAGACGGGCGGATCCAATCGAAACCAACGTAACTTAAATGTGAATTCGTTCAATGGGAAGAAAAACCAAACTGAAAATCATATCGGATTGAAATGTCTTTTCAGTCATGAAACCGTCAACGAAATTAAAAGAAAGCAACAAGTGGGAGAAGAACTTTATTTATTTATTTTTCTCTTCATTGGAGTTTCGCCAACGTGATTCCACGGTAATATGAGCCCATTTTTAAAATAAAACTTCACGGAATGATATCCCCGACGGATTTTAAAATCCGCCTGGAAAATGTTATTCACCGTTGATGAATGTTTTATGCAAATGCATACACTCGGTTTAGACATGGAAAAGATAGCCGATATTCTTGAAAACCCCTCCAAAGGTTTTTTTTTAATTTTATTATTAATCGTGCGATTTTAATTGGAAATTTCACTGGGAAACCTGTTTATAGAATCGTCCCCACACCCATTCCGGGATATTTGCACCACCTAATCCGTAATTTTCATTGGCGAAATTAAATAATCCGGCTCATGTTAAGTAATAATAAATTAATAGCATTAAGTATTAATCGGTCAGTTAAAGGAAAGGTCCAAACGGTTCGCTAACCTCAAATATTTTAAAACGGTTTAGGTTGGGAAAATCAATGGAAAAGCTTTAAAAAATAAAAAATTGCATGCAAACAACCGGTCTTGGCCTTTAAGGGATGGAGCTTATAAAACTGGCAATAATATTAAAAATTCACATTCGTAGAGAAAAAGTAATATACGAGTCTTGAAAATATTAAAAAAATGAATAAAATAAAGAAGTCGGTTGCAATTTCGTGACGTAAAATATCCAAATGTGAGTGCGAAGAATAAATCGCAACTTCAGTTAATCTCAAGTAAAAACTAAAACCGTCCAAAAATAAAATAATTGCCGAATAAATAACGAACGAAAACCGTTAATGCTCACTTTTACGTTTCATCCGGTTTTGTACTCCCATTTGTGATCATATTTTGGCAAGAAATTTAATTTTAAAGAATTTTAAAAACACTGAATAATTGTTTTTCAAAAAGAGTATGCATAATTCTGAGATTTATGGACTCACGAACTGGTTTTATTTTTATTTTTTCGGCGTCGCGCACGCGAAGTTCGTTTTTGAAATGACCGTTGAAAATGGCGGATCGTAGGCTGCATTGCTCGCAGCAAAAATTCATCGTCTCCCGATTCGCGCTGTTGCAGTCATTTCCGAAAAGAAGAAACGAACATGGAAACGCCGTTAAAATCACAGAAATTCTCTTTTTTGATCTTTGTGGGTGAGTATTTCGTCTTCTCGGCCTTTTCTTTCGCGCTCCCTAAATCTAGATATAGGGCAGAGATTAAGTTCGCAAACTTTTAAGAAGTTCGCGTGCTTTGAATCCTAAATAATACAAAAATTTGTTGCGAATCAAAATTTTCAGCTGAGGTATTATAATTTACTGGGCCCACGTCATCAAAGAATCGCTTCACAGTTTATTTTTAAATAATAATTTATATAATTCTCGCATTAGGTGAGTTCACAGATTATAATAATATTGCCGAATATAAATTCAATGAATTGTAAAATATTAAAAAATAATTTTTTTAACCCATGTTTTCTGGATGGATTCCATAAAATCGGTTCGAATTTAAAACTTTTGTTTTGTTGTTCAAAATCCGGGTTAATGTCTTTCGTTTCGTATTTTTTCGGAGGAAAAAAAAACTAATATTTTCCGTTACGTGCTTTGAAAAATATAAACGTTTGACTTGTGTATAATACATGGCATAATTTCGGGGGCAAAGTTTTCTCAAATATTTTGTTATCTCCCAAACGAAAACAAGAAAAACTATCAAAAGGGGATTTTTTCAACGCAGGAAGTTTGTTTTCCCCGCTCTGAAATTTTAAATAAGACCGAAGGGATGAAGACACCGAACACGAAAACATTTACAACCTTTAAGGCGACAGATCGGTTCGAAAAGAGCGACAAGCAGAATCATCCCCTTCTGCGGTGTACGAGGGATGATTATTTTGCGGTTGTGGTTTCTTTGCTTGCAGTTGGAAAAGACTGCTTTCCAACCTGTTTACCCTCTGCGTTAAGGGTTGCAATTAGGAGAATTTAAATATGGTATTAATTTCCATTAAATTTGGATTCGATCAATTACAACCAGGATTTGTACACTGTATTTTGCATATTGTACTTGTACATGTATAATGTGGCCACATTATAAAAGTAAGTAATTATTATGAAATAATTAATTAAAATATTATAATAATTAATTAACAAAAAATTTCATTAATATTCATTAAATATTATACATATTTACGTAAGGGTTTTTGCATTGATTATTCGGGCATAACGAGAGATCACAATTTGAGAGAAAAAATTTCTATTTGAGGTGGTAAAATTGAGCTTTCGTCAGAAACACACCGGTTTATTTAAAGGCAAAGCGCGTGCGTTAAAGAAAAGAAGAGAGGAAGAGGAGGCGAAACATGGAGGGCGGAGGCAACAGCGGTAAATTCTCTTCTTTCATTTGGTTCCTCAGTCAGCTGTGGCTCCGGATAGCGCGAGGATCGAGCTCGCCTTTTCCATGAAAAATAAACTTTTCAGGCTGATTTTCACTGATAACTGACAGACTGCTTGTCGTTCGCTCACCACAACGTCATTTCAACATATGGTGAACAACCATCGAAAGCTGCCAACGCAATCCACCGGTGTATCACCAAGTGCCTAGGAAACCTTTGGTGTGTTTTCAGTGCCTTAGTGAAAGCTTAAAGCTAGAAGTCCATTCATGAACTTTTCGCTGACGACCGGAAACAACTGATCTCGAATTATGCTGACGACTGCTTCATTTCGAAGTCTCGACATGACTTAATCGCGGTGTTGTGTATTTGTTCGCGGTGCCTTTTAGCTTGTTAAATGGTGTTGGTGTTGAGTGAGGAAATGGTGTGCCACTCTCAGAAACCGGTTCTTTCGGGCGCCGGAAATTCCAAAATGTTTTTCCGCTTTCCACCTCTTTTTCCGAATCGTCTATTAGTCCCTTTCTGTTATTGTGTTAGTCGACCTTCTGACCTTTTTATGTTCCGCTAACCCAAATTAAAAACCGATTTTTATTTCTGTGATTCGAAACAAAACTGCTGGTTGCTTTTTCCACCGAAGGATTTTCCCGATAAGATCTAAAACTGCTGTCGTCGTCTTTAAAGATTCTCTCTCTCAAATCGGTCTCTGAGGGTGATTATTCGACTGAAAAATTTAGCAACGCTTTTCGAAACGGATTTCTTTCTGTCTAAAAAAACAGATCTACGCATATATAATGAATTCTCTTCAAATTCACCGCTTTGGAGAATTAGTATTGCTGTTGTTTCTGAGAATATTATCAGTTATTTAGAGCAAAAGTGAGCGGCCAAAAATCAACCGGGACCCGGCTGGCTGTTGTCAGGGAGGAATTCGATGACATCGAACCGTACCCTCAACCTCTGCAAAAACGAGTCAACCAGGAAGAAGTGATGAGGAGCAGCAGCTCGGAGCTGCTTCTAGACCAGCAGCAAGAGCTCAGGAGGAAGAAACTCCTGGAACTGGTTGCTCCCAAGAAGAAAAAGGCGCCCAAACGAACCTGTCGTCAAAGGGTTTGGTTCTACACCACCTCCATCGTCGCTCTCACAGCAGTTTCAGCCGGAAGTTCTCTGCTCTTCCTCGTTCCGCTTTATGTTGACCCCGCTATTTCCACGCTGGTTGCTGACTTCACAGAGAGTCCAGTTACCTGCGTCACCACTCGGAGGGAGGACCACAGCGGGATTTTCAACTGCTCCTGGTCCTCCTGCCGGGAGGGCTGCACCAGTGACATGTACAAGTGCACGCACATTTACGTTTCCTACTTGACTTCCCTCGCGTCCACCCCTTCCTTCGAAGACTTGGAAAGCTCTGCGATGAACGGGACCGGGGAGGGGGTGTTGCTCGTCAACATTAAGGGTTGCGGCTACCCCCCCGAGGTCAACTGCGGGCAGTTCACCGCCACCTACGGGATTGAAGGGACCGAGTTTCCCTGCCACTTCTCGAGGGAGAACCGAACTGTCGTAATGACGCACTACGACCGGGACGATCAGATTCAGATAATAATCAACTACTTTGCAGTGCCATTCATAATCACAGTTGTTTCTTCTGTGGTGCTGTGCATAATGCACTACGACTGTCAGTGCTCGGGGCAGTCGACGAGGCGGCGTCGGCCCAGGATTGAGAACGCAAGGTGAGCTCTTTATTTTCTGACTAATTAAAAGGGCGGTCATAAACCACCGCCCACGATTTATGCTCGTCATTCGGTCTAATTATCGCGCGAGCATGCCATTCGATCTTTCAGCTCTGGGAAAAAATTACAATGAAGATGCGGTAGGAAAAGCGATTTCCGGTGATCGTCGGCCATTTTTAAGATTTTAAAAAAAATTCTCTTGACTTGTGCCACTAAATCCGGTTTCTAGTTCATTCATGCATTTTTCTTTTTTATGTTTCATAATATTTTTTACTTTATCTTTTCCTTCTCGAATTTAAATCCGCAATGCTTTCGCTTCCGGTCGGCTTTCAATTTTGTCATTTAATTGAAAATATAATTTTAAACTTAATTTTTTCAACCCCGTGAAATGATGAAGGGTAAATGGCGGAAGGAGATTATTCCTGTCGGGGTCATTTGGATACTCAGACGGTTTTTATTTTTTAGTAAAAGGATAAAATAAAAAAATATACATAAAAATAGGGAAAAACCAGACAATATAAATTGTCGACAATTTAAAAATTATTACAATACTTTGCAATTTTGCTATCATATTCTGACTTAGTTGTGTTCTGCGACAACCCAAACGCAGTGAAATGTCAAATCCTCCCCTCCTCGAGTGCTGACTCATGAGATTTTGCTTAAGACCTTTCCATTCGTGATGAATCAAATATGCCAAAGAAAAATTATGCAGTGCTTTTGTATTCGTGTGACTGACATATTCACCGAAAACGAAATTCGAAACTTCTTAAGAAAAGGGGGAAATCTTAGGGGGATTCTCATTTACGCTTTGCTTTTTTTTACTTAATCTATTAAATGAGCTCATTAGTCGGGAAAGTGAGGAAAATACCGCTTAACTGGAAAGTCATTATCTCCCGATCGTTTATTGGATATGACGACAGCAGCGGCGGTAATTTTCTTACCTAAAAATCATCGATTTTTCATTTTAAGAAAATACAATGGTCGCTCACTCAAAAAATTATAATTTTTGTTGGAACAGAGCAGAGTAATTCAGGTTTGCTTAGCGAAAAATGGAGGTTATTTCCCGGATATTCTCCCTTTTTTGTCCTGTAAACGTTTTAGGCTAACATACAGTAACATATGGGCAATACAGCTATGTTTATTTAAATCCCTCAATAACAATACACCTGTCTCTGTTTGCTTTTCTTTTCCTTTCCATTTTGTTTGCATTCTGTCCCTTCCACATGAAAATTCTGCGTTGGGGACATTTAGCAGTGCTAAATTTTGTTTATATCAAAAAGTATTTTGACAATAAATAATGTATTATTGACATATTCAAAAAATATTGAATAACCACTATAATTAAATAATTAAATAATTAAATTATTACATACAAAGCAGTAAAATATTAAACGTTTAAATGTCGAAGTATTTACAAAATGAACAAAAGTATATAAAATACAAAAAAAACGAATGTAAAAAAATGTGTAAATAAATAAAAATAGTGCAGTAATTATACAAATTCAATAAATTATAAATACAATAAATATGAAGTTAAATAATACTGTAAATACAAAAAAATACAAAATAAAATAGAAAAAATTCTAATAAAATTAAATAAAAAAATCCAAAAATATGAAAGGGAACTTTGGTACATACAGTACATTTACAGTAGCACTTAAAAGTATTTTGACAACATAAATTTGTAGTTTTCCACCCGTAAGAGTTACTTACAAAGTGAAATTTCATTAAATTGCTTAACAACATTTAAAAATATAATATTAATTAAATAACAGAAGAAAGAAAGAGTTTATTTTTAAAATATATAGAAAAGTAACAGTAGAATTATAGGATAGTATACTAATAATACTAATAATAATTAAATAAAACGGCATAAAATAATACATAACCATAATAAAATGTTATAATAAAATAATTATCTAAGAAACTATAAAATTTAGTATTGTCAAAATACTTTTGAGCGCTACTGTATGTTACATCGAAACACCGAAATGTGGAGAATGTCGACTTTAACCGGTGAATGGTCAACATTGACATAGTCGGTTTTGGTGTATTTCTGACTTACACCGGTAAACATCTGTGATTGTCCGAATGTACAACAATGTAATGAAATGTTTGGCATATGTTGATATTCAACCGGTGAAAGTCGACATTCTCCAATTTCTCTCATTCACGCTAACATATATTATATTAATTTAGAGTGGGTCCAAAAGAGTATTTTATCAATGGCGGCAAAGTAAAAATGATTCCTTTCCGGATTGGTGTCTTTCATGTGGAAAATCATAAAATAAATCGAGTTGGTTCCGCAAAGGAAAAACGAACGTCTAGTCGTCCCCTGATAATGATGTTAAAGTGCGATGTCTGGTTGACCGATTTTCTCGTTTGCCCCGCAGAGACGGCCATTTTGCCCTTTTTCTTATGGGGAGAGAGCAGAAGACGTTTTCATGGGAGGCCCTATATGTTGCGCTACAATTTGGCTCTGAAGTCCACTGATCTCAGCAAAATCTGTGGATGAACTCTTTCCTCTTGTCAGCTATTCAAGAAACTGTGACTAAAAGTGAATTCGCGATAAATATCTTCTGTAATGGCAAATGACATAAAGGTGGTTTTATTTCTCTTTAGATATAAATCTCCGGTTTAATTATTTATTCCAGATGTTTTTCTTTCTCTCTTCGCCTTTAGAATGATTCCGTTGCCTCCTTTTTATGGGTCGGCACTCTTTTCATTCATCGCTGACATCAACTGCTTTCAGGACATTTGCCTGCTAAATCCTTGAACGTTTTAATGATAAGATAAGGAATCCTCTGGGAAAGGTTTCTGTCGGGAGGCCAAAGGAAAAGCGGTGAGGTTACTCATCCCCTTATTTACTGAAAATCAGTAACCGTAAACCTGAAATAGAATTTAGGAAATGGAATATCGGAGATAAGAAGAATATTTGACAAAGGTCTGCCGACTAACCCCGCGTGGGATGAGGGAAGTTCTTTTCCTTTGATGGGATTCACGATGCAAGACTTCAATCAAAACCCGAAAAAAAGTGTAATCAGGGAAAATCGCAGAGGCGAACACTCAAAAGAAAATGTTTGCTTCTTTTCCCCCGGGGAAACTGATACTGTATTACTGTATTTAGAGGAAAACTCGGATGGGATTCGAGTGGGAAACTCGCAATTTTCGCTTTTTCATCAGTTGGATGAGAAATGACGTCTGTTCGAATCAGCGCAATGTAATTCTTGATTAAGCGATCGGAAAGAAAGTTTAGCTTACGAGCGAAAGGTTTTGCAAAACTTTTAACTTTTAGATTAGGGTAACATGGAACCATATATAGAAACATGATGTTTTCATTAGCTAAAAAAATACTTGGACTACAAAAACCACATCTGACTGTATCTAAACTAAACGAATTGGAATGGAAAAGAATACAGTACCACTCAAAAGTATTTTGACAATGAATATTGTATTAATGACATAATCAAAAATTATTATTACATACAAAGCAGTAAAATATTAAATGTTTAAATATCGAAGTATTTACAAAATGAATAAAAGTAAATACAAATATATTTTGTATTAATATACAAATACAAAATATATGTAAACACATAAAAATAATACAATAATAGTACAAATTCAATAAATTATAAGTACAATGAATATGAAGTTATCAATATTGTGAATAAAAAATTACAAAAAATTGTAATAAATTATAATTATCATACAATAATTAAAATATAATTATAGTAATTAAAAAGTACAAAAAATAAGCAAATTAAATAAGAAAAATTCAATTAAAATACGAAAGAGTATTTTAGTAAATACAGTACATACACAGTAGCGCTTAGAAGTATTTCGACAATACAAAATTTATCGTTTTCCACCCGTAAGAGTTACTTACAAAGTGTATTTTCATTACAGTGCTTTACAACAGTCCTCACATTTATATTACTTTAATATTAATTAAATAACAGATGAAAAAGAACAGTTTATCTGTAAAATATATGGAAAAGTAACAGCTGAATTATAGGATAGTATACTATCAATACTACTAACAGTATTAATAACTAAATAACACAACCACAATAAAATGTTACAGTAAAATTAATTAAGTAAGACACTACTGGGCGGTACTGTATCTAATATTAGAAGAATAATCTGAGACATGGGTGAACAGGACAGTACGCAGAAATGTACAGAAAGACATGACATTCTGAGAGGGAAATTAAAAGAACCAAACTTCAAAGAGACATAATAAATAATGAAAAGAAAAAAGAGATGGACGAAGATAAAAGAAAAAGAAATTCAACAGGTCGTTGCCGAATGCGGAAAACCGTCTGTTATTGTCGCCATTTTGCGCAAATGGCTTTACTTCGTTCTTCGGTAGTCAGAAATTGCTGAAAAATAAAACTGAGAATGGGCGACACTTGCAAATGACTGCTCCCGCTTTTTATTTGCCGAAAATCCTCGGTGAAATTCGAAAGCTGTTAGCTTTCATCCTCTTTCACCTGAAAATGGCGCATTTCACGGATTCTCGAAGTGTGCGGGGATGAAAATGGAAAGGGAGGCGAAAGCACGGATTTCCTAAACTTTTTATGATTGAGATAAAAAAAACGTTGTCGCGTTTTCAATAACCCGCACATGCTCTGGGATTTTCTCTTGAAGTTGAAAGCTGTTTCTTTGGGGGATTGCGAGTGGGGTGCTAAGGGGGTGAAGGCACCCCGAGAGAGGGAAATAGACGGGACCTTTATGAGAGAGGGTGGATTTTCGAGTAGTTTTGTGTGTGTGCTTTTGTCAAGTGAGCGACTCGCAGCGGGGCATTTCTTTTTTCTCCTCTTTCCCGTTTTTCTTTTGTGACCGGAATACATTAAAAAAGTGGGCTCGCCGGACCGTGGGAGATTTCCAGATTCACACAAAAAAGGTTTTCCGCTCCCGACGCTCCCCTTTTCATATTTTTCTCCTGGCCACTCCGCCCCTAAAGAAACCTATTTCATCTACATATTTTTTTAACTTGAATTTGATACCATAGACGAGAATATTCCTTAGAGTAACCAATGTCCTTTCTTCCACTTGTCTCGGCCACAAAGGGGTGAATTTCACGCGACGATTATCTGATCCGTGCTATGTTTTCGTGAGGGTTCGTCGAGAGATCAAAGCCGGGCTTTCCAACGACCGCAGGCAAGGCAGATATCCTTTAGGTCGGGGAAAAGCTCGAAATGAATGCCAACACTTGACCTTTCGTCATAACCCAGATTTTCCAAGAGGGAGACAATAAAAGAAAGAGTTGTGTCCCAAGGAAAGTGCTCGGGAAGAAAGGGAAGGCGGGAGATGGATTCGGTCGCCGTTGTGTTAAATCAGAAACCTTGAATATTTACTCGTTCGGGACACATGTTTAGCCTAGGGAGAAATAGAAATTGATTGCTTTTTTATGCTTTTAGATTTATCATGAGTCTCCCGATTTTCACCTTTTTCCTCCGGAGTGCACCGCGCATGCGCACCATTTGTCCCTGATAAAATAAATATTCGTTAAAAAGAAAAAAATTTTCTCCGTCTTTATTAAGAGGGAGCAATTTACAACTTTTAATTTTTCATAATTTTCTCCTCCAATCGTTCGAAAGGCAAAGGATAACTTCGGGTAACTTTCAAAAGACGTTTCATTAAATGAAAGTTACTTTCGTTTATTGAGTGCACCATGTGCACATTAAGAGTTACCATATTTGTTTTCATTGTTATCTCAAATGCCGAC
This sequence comes from Brueelia nebulosa, assembly GCA_028293925.1. Taxonomy (NCBI): domain Eukaryota; kingdom Metazoa; phylum Arthropoda; class Insecta; order Psocodea; family Philopteridae; genus Brueelia; species Brueelia nebulosa. The sequence continues at coordinate 123,090 of JAQIBA010000127.1, read as the reverse complement.
ATTTTGACATTATAGTTCAGTCAAATTAGCTCAGAAAAAAGGGGTTAAGTTACATTGATTCTTAGGAAGCTGAAATTTGGCCAAATCGTTCAGACTATAATTATACATAAAATGTTAAAAGTCCTCAAAAATCTAATATCGGGGAAAAAAATGGTTTTTATCCATTTTCAGCAAAACGGTAAGTTTTATCGTAAAATCAGCCCAGACATAAATTGTAGAGGATAAAATTATCTACAAAAAATGTATCTATACTTTTCTTCCTAAGAGTCACCGTTTCTGAGATATAACGATTCAAAAAGTTGGATGAGTTGTAAAAATTGCTCATGAGAAAAGGATTCGAATTTCAAAACTCCATAACTTTTTTTCAAGGCAACCAATTTTGACCAAACTATGTATGGTCAAAGAGCAACATTAGGGCTTTAAAATGAGCCACGTTTGACATTTTTAGCATCAGAACTTCAAAAGTTATAAGAGCTCTAAGTTGTAGAGAAAAGGCTATTTTAGCCATTTTTGCTCCTTTTTGCCCATTTTTTGAGGCCAAATATCAAAATGACGTCATGTGGGATTTCTTTCTAACTTTGCTCGTTGAGAGGGCATATTTTAAGCTTCCGAACGCATCCGGTTTCATTTTAGAGAAACCATCCTGAGTGGGCAAAATTGGCCTGTTAAAGATGCATACTATTAAAAATGGCCACAAAAGTGTCATCCAACTTTTTGAATCGTTATATCTCAGAAACGGTGACTCTTAGGAAAGAAAAGTGCTGATACATTTTTTGCAGATAATTTAATTCTCTACAATTTTTGTCTGAGCTGTTTTCACGATATAACTTATCGTTTTGCTGAAAATGGCGAAAATCTAATTTTACCCGACATCGAATTTCTGACGACTTTTGACATTTCAATTTTAATTATACTGTGAACAATTTAATCAAGTTTGAGCTTCTGAGGAATTATGTAACCTTGAATGTCTAATTCGACTGGACTATTAGAATTAGAATAGAAAATGGGATCCGTGAGCAGACGACGGAGTGTTTTCGCTGACCTGAGTTTTACAACGCCGAAGGAAGTCTTAGAAGAGGTTAAAAAAATTATGATTTTGATTTAATGGAGCTTGCTCTGTCTGATAAAATGCAAATTCGCAGCTTAATGACGGCTGTAAACTTTGAGGCGAAATATTCTTCCCCTCTCCCCGCCACCCCTCCCCTTTCTCCCTTTCACCCTTCTCCAATCTTTAAATGAGATGCACTCTTGGCGATGTGAAAGCGTCGACACTTTGCCAACTTAATTGCTGAAAAGGTGCCATTCTTCTCTTTCATTTAATTGGGTGCGGAATCCCTCTTTTAATTTTTCCACTTTCCGTTGAGTTCCTTTGACGATTCCTTTGACCGTAAACGGAGGGAGTGCGTCTTCGGGGCGGATTACCAACGGAAGAGGCATTATTCTCTTCGGATGACAACTTCCGTTACTTTTTGCATTCTACATAAAATTCAACTTCCCGGTAATAAATTTTACGATTTCTCGACTATTTTTCCCCCCGAGTTGAATCATCGAAGGAAGAAAATATTCTCCTCAGTCTCACCGTTTTCTCGCTTCCTTTTTCGGGGTTGTCTTACCCTTTCGTTCTCACCCTTGAATCGAGTGACGTTTTCAACTTCTCAACCATAAATCATTTCTCTCTGAATATTTGTTTTCGGGTGAACCTCCCGTTGGACGTGTTTTAATTTCGCGGGAGTGTTTTCAGTGGCGCATTCCGGAAATGACTTTTCATCGCATGTCGAAAGCAGACATCCCAACACTCAAAAGAAAACGGAAGAAGCGGAATACGTTCCGCTGAGTTGCGAAAGTTTTCAGGCAAACACAAACGACTTATGGAGGTTTTCTTTTGTAGAAAATGTTGTGATACGCGGAGACAATGATCGCCGTATCAGAGAAACTTCGCCGAAGGGAAATCCTTTCTCTGCAATTAATTCCTTTCTTGTCGGTTTATTCGAAAGCCTCGAGCCGGTTTGCTTTCCCCCTCTGTATGTATGTAAACCCTCAATGAGACTCAAACAATTGTTTTATCTTTAAATCCTGTGTTCGGTTCTAAGTTAATAAACAAACAAGAAACTCGGGAATGTTTCCACTTTAAGGATTAATCCTTTGACGGTTCTCATAAAAATGAAATTCCGATCATTTTTCAAGTTGAATTCGGTCGAGGAAGAGCTTTTAAAAGGAAAAGTAATTTCGTCGGAAAAGTGCGAATTTAGGAAATTAAACAATTCAAAGAAATGGAAAAGAAGGTGGGAAACAAAACGCTTTTAAAAGACAAATGCACATTTACTTTTTGTTTTTCTTAACCCTTTTAGTTTTTCCATCTTATTATCCTTTGATAAATTCCCCTCTTTCGCAGTTTCAACTCTAATTTGTCTTCTCACAAATCTCGAAAAAACCAAACATTAACTACCGGTGATGAAAACATTGCTGGAATTTATTAATCGATAACTTTTCGACTTTAGTCTGAAAGCGCTGAATTTGTTGCAATTTTTCCGCTTTTCTTCGTATTTATTAATATTTATTGCTTCTTTAAAAATTTAATGTTCAAAAGTGGTGCACAAATGGATTCTTTCATAATATTAAACACCACAAGAAAATATACATTTATATCTGATTTTATTTCATGAAAACATCAAAAAACAGTATATGTTTAACACTCCTCTCTTTTAAAAAAAAAAAAGAAACACTTCTCTCATTACTCTTTGAAATACTTTTATTTACATTTTTTCCGCGAATGTGTAATTTATGCAGGCGAAATGAAAAAACCCTTTTTCTCTTTAGTTTCAATAGTGAAACATTAATTTCATGATTTCATGCAACTCAAGGTCGCCCCCGAAAATTTCCCCTGTCACGCATTCTCTTCCAAATTAATATAATAAAACTTTTTTATTTTCGCGTTAAATTAATCGGCTTTAATTACATTTTTTTGCGCTGATGCGGCCTTTTGCCTTTTTGCTGACACGCAATGAATATTACAACTGTCTGCGAATGCGATGTTTTGCACCGGAAGTAGATACCATACCCTCGAGAACAGGTTCTTTTCTAAAAAAGTCTACCCTCAATAGTTTGCACTCAAATAAAAATGGCTGTCAGCAATTTCCATTTCAATTTCTTCTCATGGTTTCTCACGATTGACAAAAAAATATTCACTGAAAACGTCTTTATTGAAACCGAATCATAATCAAATGACGTCACAAACGTTTCTCGCTTTGCGGTTTCTCCTTTGGGTTTTTCCCGACTCTCTGAAAAGATTTCAATACTGATCGAAGGTATTGCACTCAGCAATTATCAGATATCGAAACAGTTTCGCTTAAAGTAAGCGAAACCCCTGAAGAAACGAGTTTAGATTTCCGCTGTGTTTATCTGCTGAGAAGTCTAAACACTGTTTTTAAGGCGCAGGCGCTTTTCATTTTGGTTTTTAAACGTTTTCCCCTTTTTGTAACCGTTTGACCGGAAGCGGTTTCATTTCGGCCTGAAAAATTGAGACTAATGACGGAAGTGATTATAAACAGCTTAAGGCAACAAATGAGGTTTTTTCCAAACGGGATTTCTTCTTTTTTTTGGGGTCGACTCGAAATAAATCGTTTAATTATTAATAAGTGGGACACTTCGTTCGCCATCTTGCATTTTTTGGGAAATTTACAAACGGTTAAGAGGTAACTTAGTAATAAAAGGCAATTCTTTAGTGGCCTTTAATTATGTCCGACTGTTTTTTTTCTTGTTAACAATATATAAATAATGAATAAATTGTTTCCCCGTTTTTATCATCTTTATTAAGCCTCGCCATCAAATTCTCACCTTTTGAAATTGACTTAAATTAAGAGGTCCTTTTGACCTTTGAGGCTGCATATCTCGGAAATCGGAATAACGACATTTGCAAAAGGAACCTTAACAAAGGAAAAAGACCAAAAAGTGCCTTTAATACACCGAAGGGGGTCCGAAGCCTAAAAAACAAAAATTTTCGAGCTTTCCGAAAAACCCAACTGATTTACAATTTTTTCTTTTCAGCCTTTGAAACGTCGCATAGGCAACTTGTACGCGTGTTGTGCGGATGAATTGCCTATGTGAAAAGCGTCAGGGGCAAAATGAATTAAAAAAGGCTGATTTTGAGGGTTGGATGAGGTCTGAATAGGAAATCTTTTCTTCTTGATTTGAGAACAACATAAGAATGGTCTAAGTTCGGAAAGGAGGTGACAGAAAAACTCAATTTCGGTAAATTTTCGGGGTTTTTGAACTTCGCGTCAGTATGAACGGCGTCAGACGTTTTTGTTTATTTCGTTCTCCCCTTCCGTTATTATCTTTTCCGTTGGAAAGACTTCCATACGTGCTTCTTCTTCCTCGAAATCTCTTCATCCGCTTTCCCATTTCCAGTCAATCACCCCCCCACACAAACCCCTTTCTCATTTCAGCATAATTTCCGAATTTATTGAAAGTCTTCGATATTTGATGGAGCGAAAAATGCCGAAGAAGAAGAAAAGAAATTGAGGAATTCAACCGACCGGGAAAGGCGGGGGTTGACATGGTGCGCCTTTGAAGGGTCTCTCAGTTTCCTTTCCGAGCTTTCGCCTCGGGATTCCTCCCCCGACCACCCCCCGCACTCTTTGCTTTATTATTCCAGCCCAGTTACGGGTCTGATCGATTTAAAAGGAATCAAAATCGGAGATGACGAAAGGAGATTTCAGCTTAAGAAGAAATTAGTCCCGAGGGACGTCTTAGCCAATTACCTCGCAAATCATCCCTTTGGGGGGAGCGACAGCAAAGTGACACCTCCAAACCTTTGACGTGGACTCAAAATCGCGGTGCAGCGTCGGAAAAGCTACGAATTTTAATTATCGATCGATAGTTTACCGTTTTTCCGCTGAGTTAATTCGTTTTCTTCAAAAAAGCAAAGCTTTCATCATTTTCCATTCGCAGGTAAACATTTTCAAAGGAAAACACTCTTTAAACGTCTTTAAAACGCAATCAGAAATATATGAGTGAGTCGGGGAAACATTTCCCGAACTTTCCCTCGGGATTATATACCGGTAATCCCATCGTTTCGCATCTCTTATATTGAAATTGAGCTTTTGAGGAGTTCTTTCAAAAAGTCTGAGTTTATTTTCATTGCGGGTTATCACCTGAGGAAGGAAGGGGGTGAAAAGGAGAGTGACAAGTTTCGCCCCCGTCGTTGTTTCCTCCCTTTTCAATGGGGAAAGCTCTATTAAGGGTTGTTTACTCGCGTTGAAAATCAATAAGGCGATACATAGGGCCATAAACGAGAGGATTTTTTTTGATTTAGTAATGCTAATAACCTCGGGGAGTTATCTTGTTTGCGTGAGGGGTGGTGAGACCACCCCCAACGGGGGCAGCTCACTGCTGACTGTTTGCCGAGAGTTATCGCCTTTGGGGTCATGGCCGAACTCACCTTCTTTGAGCTTAAGGAAAAAGGGAGAGAGACGTAAACGAATTTCATGTCGAAGTTTAAAAGCTTTCTCGTTGCTCTCAATTATGTTTCTATTTAACGGATTATTAATTCAAAGGAAGGTACAGAATAAAGGGTTTCAGAGACGGAAAAAGTCGGCATTTATGAATTTTAATGAACTCTCTTTCCAATTTGATTCTTCGGGACTTTTCATTTAAAAAATATCACATTTTTTCGCTTCACTGACTCACGCCGTGATTTTCCGACAGAACTCAATATGGATGACGGTTATTACGTAAACTGAACCCATCTGCATTACACTACAAAATGGGCAACGCCCCGAGAAAATCTTCCAAACCAAAAATATATACACAATTTATGACGACTCTTCTGAATGTGATTAAAAGAGGACGAGAGATTTAATGGCTTCGAGTGTTCTCTGATTTTATTGTTTTGTGGCCATTTTGATCACGACTTCTTAACTCAATATCCTTCAAAGATTCCCCCATTCATTCCGCCTTTGTAAAAAAATTAGACATTCAAGATTACATAATTCCTAAGAAGCTTAAACTTCGACTAATTGTTCAGAGTCTAATTAGACATAGAATGTCAAAAGTTCTAGACAAAAATTCAACGTCGAGAAAAAAATGGCGGAGGGCCGAATGTCAAAGAAATTAGTTTTTCGCCATTTTCACGAAAAACGGAAAGTCATACAGTAAAAATAGCTCAGACAAAAATTGTAGAGGATAAAATTATCTACAAAAAGTGTATCTATGCTTTTCTTCCTAAGAGCCACCGTTTCTGAGATATATCGATTCAAAAAGTTGAATGAGTTGTAAAAATTGCCTATTAAAAAAAATTTAAATTTTAAATGTCCAATAACTTTTATTCAAAGCAACTAATTTCATTCAAATTATGCACGGTCAAAGAGTAACATTAGGACTTTAAAATGAGCCATGTTTGACGTTCTTAGCATCAAAACTTCGGAAGTTAAAGGAGATCAAAGTTGTATAGAAAACGCCATTTTTAGCCATTTTTGCCTATTTTTGAAGCCAAATATCAAAATATCGCCACCTCAGATTTCTTTCTAACTTTGCTCGTTAAAAGGGCACATTTTAAGCTTTTGAACGCATTTGGTTTCATTTTAGAGAAATCATTTTGAGTGGATAAAATTGGCACGCAAAAGTTGACATATTAAAAATGGCCAGAAATGTGTCATCCAACTTTTTGAATCGTTATATCTCAGAAGCGGTGACTCTTAGGAGGAAAAGTATCATAACATTTTTTATAGATAATTTTATCCTCTACAATTTATGTCTGAGCTAATTTCATGATAAAACTTACCGTTTAGCTGAAAATGGAGCAAAACTACTTTTTTTGAACAATTAGGCCAAGTTTCAGTTTCTTATGAATTTATGTATCCTTGAACGTCTAGGAGTTTCGTCTGGTGGATTATTTTCAAAGCCAAATGTAAAGGTAAAACGCCCGCATTGTTAAATTAGTGGGAGATGTGACACAGGAAATGGAATTAAGACGCGGGCGAATTTCAAAAAACTTTAAATGAATTCAGCGAATCCTTTTAACACTTTCTCACTTGACCTTTCATTTGTCCTATAAAAGCAACATTTTTCACTCACCTTAAAATGTTTATTTCGTGAGAGTTTCAAAGAGAAAATTTTGGTCCAAAAAAGCAATTTTCATCCCCCCAACAACAACAACCTTGAAGAAAGCTTTCCTCTTACATTTGCTCAAATTGTGTTTCCTTGGGAATGAATTAATTTATTTCATTAACCTTTGACTTCTTCCGCTCCGTTGTCGACTTTCCCGCTCGGGGGGATTAGCGACCCGGTTCCCTTCCAAGAACCGCCCCCTGGCACCCCCAACGGGCGGCGACTCTCATCAGCCCTCGGGCAAAGGCACGCGACATTCGAACGCATGAAATCAATTCATTTATCGGAATGGAATAGACCGGAAGTGGCTGGCGAAACACCGATGGAGATCTATTTTCTTTGGAAATGATTTCCTGTTACCTAGGAAACTTGATCGATGACTGCTATATAATCTGGAAACTTTTCTAAACAATTTTATGTTCCTTTTTGTTAAGTTTCGTGAGAATGAAAATGAAATAAAAAATGGGAAAAGAAATTCACGGGTTATTCAAAGTCGGATGAACCGGAAGCGGAAGCCGAAAGGGGGAGTTTTTTATAATTTTCCATCCCTAATTTTCTCCCTTAATAAAATAATAATTTTCCAATTTTGATCCGTTTTAGTTAAAAACCTCGGGGCGATGAAATGACTGAAATCTGTGCTTTTTATTTCAGCGATAACTCCATCAGCCGCAGAGTAGACATGTCGACGGGGCATCAGGGACTTCGCCCCCTCTGACAGAGGGAGGAGACAGCGGAATCTCAGCTGGTGTCCCAATCCAGCGGGTTTTGAGGCCGTCCGCTGTCTCTTCGCATCCGACAACGAGGAAAGGCCTCAATTTGGATTTAGTCTCATTCAAATTATGTAACACGTGACGCATTATTTACGAAAGCTTTGAAAAATATTAAGCAGAAACAACGCAACACCGATGTATTTATTGTATGTATGAATATAATTTTTATATAAATGTCGGAGTGTTTATGTAACTGAATATGAATTCCCACTGTTGGATAATCCCTCAATTTATTATTATTTCATCTCCGTCGTTGTCGTTGTAGTCATAGTCATTTTAGTAAAAAATGAAGGGTGAAGTTACACTAACTCCTAAGAAGCTGAATCTTAGTGAAATTGTTCATGGCATAAAAAAATCCGACGTCGGGATAAAAATGGCGAAGGGTCAAATGTCAAAAAAGTAGTTTTTCTCCATTTTCAGCAAAATGGTAAGTTTTATCGTAAAAATAGCTGAGACGAAAATTGTAGAGGATAAAATTATCTACAAAAAACGTGTTATTACTTTTTTTCCTAAGAGTCACCGTTTTTGAGATATAACGATTCAAAAAGTTGCACGATATTTGTGGCCATTTTTTAATATTACGACTTTAACGGATCAATTTTAGCCACTCAAAACAATTTCTCTAAAATGAAACCAAATGCATTCGAAAGCTTAAAATGTGCCCTTTCAATGAGTAAAATCAGAAAGAAATTCCACATGACACTATTTTGGTATTTGGCTTCAAAAATAGGCAAAAATGGGTAAAATGGCGTTTTCTCTACAACTTTGAGCTCCCTTAACTTCCGAAGTTTTGATGCCAAAAACGTCGAACATAGCTCATTTTAAAGCCCTAATGTTACTCTTTGACCAAACGTAGTTTGTTTGAAATTGGCTGCTGTAAAAAAAAGTTATGGGGTTTTGAATGCTTAACACTTTATTGGCAATTTTTAAATTCGTTCAACTTTTTGAATCATTATATCTCAGAAACGGTGACTCTTAGGAAGAAAAGTATTAAGACATTTTTTATAGATAATTTTATCCTCTACAATTTTTGTCTGTACTATTTTTACTATAAAACTTACCGTTTTGGTGAAATTAACGAAAAAGTACTTTTTTTTTGAACAATTAGACCGTTTCAGCTTCTTAGGAATTTATCTAACTTTGAATGTATAATTTGAATGGACTATTATTGTAATTAACAAATCGAAAGCTTTTGCAAATTAAATTTAATTAAAGTTAAGAAAGCACAATTCTCTGTGATTGTCGTATAAAAGAGGAAAACCGTTTTGATTTTGCTTTCTTTAACCTTTTTCGAATCTTCTTTCGCTTTTATTCTCCGATTGTATTTTTTTAATGAAACTTTTCTTCTTTCTTTCATCCTTTCCATTCTTTATTATAATCCTCTGTTTTTCAATGCTCTCTTATGAGTTTCCCTCCGAATCACTTCAATTGCTTTTGGGGGTTTTTTGGGATGGAAATGATTACAAACAAAGTTAAGAGCCCAGAAAATATGCAAAATAGGATGCAATGGCGTTTGTGTTCTAAGTTTTGGCAAAAAGCAAACAGGTTTCCTTCTGCTTTTATTTAAGCAGTTTCTTCTTTACTTTCCTTCGGAAGAGTTGTCGACATTCCATATAAAAGCCCGCAGCGTTTTAGTTTGGAAAATGAAATCAGCAACGCTGACAGACGAGAAAAAACCAAAGCCGGCGGGGAGTGCGTTAAACTAATTTTCACACTCTCTAAAAGAAAGCACATATTCTTTTTGTCTTTTTCTGAAGAAACTGTGGTTCAGCAGTTCGCACTGGAAAATCACCGACATGAGCACTCTTTCCGCTGTTCGGGAAAAGTGGAAAACCAATTTTACACTCTGAGAATTCCGTAACATCTGAACGAAAACGACATTTCGTTGACCGCGAGGAATAGATCTCATTATCGGAAACTCTTTCAAAACGTTAGGAAACACTCGAAGCGTTTTCATTATCACAGAAAACTCCTTTTTCTCAGAAATGGGAACTAAGTTCATTAAGATTCCCCATAATGGAAGAAGGTTTTCCTGAACGAAGGAAAAGCTCATTGCGGACGAAGTAAAGGGGTAAAAAACAAAAGTTTAAAACAACCTTTCAAATTGGAATTAAAAATCTAGTCCACCCAAATTAGATATCCAAAAAGTCACAATAAGCTGAAACTAGGTGAAATTGTTCAGAGTATAATTATACATAAAATGTCAAAAGTTCTCAAAAATTCGATGTCAGGCAAAAAAATGGCGGGGGATCAAAATCAAAAAAATTAGTTTTTCGCCATTTCCAGCAAAACCGTAAGTTTTATCGTGAAAGCAGCTCAGACCAAAATTGTAGAGGATAAAATTATCTACAAAAAATGTATCTATGCATTTCTTCCTAAGAGCCGCCGTTTCTGAGATATAACGATTCAAAAAGTTGAACGAGATTTAAAAATTGCCCGTTAAAAAAAATTTAAATTTTAAATGTCCAATAACTTTTATTCAAAGCAACCAATTTCATTCAAATTATGCACGGTCAAAGAGTAACATTAGGGCTTTAAAATGAGCCATGTTTGACATTCCCATCGTCAAAACTTCGGAAGTTAAAGGAGATCAAAGTCGTACAGAAAACGCCATTTTAGCCATTTTTGCCTGTTTTTGAAGCCAAATATCAAAATAGTGTCACGTCGGAATTTCTTTCTGACTTTGCTCGTTGAAAGGGCAGATCTTAAGCTTTCGAACGCATTTGGTTTCATTTTAGAGAAACTATGCTGAATGGACAAAATTAGTCCGCCAAAGTTACTATGTTAAAAATGGCCACAAATGTGTCATCCAACTTTTTGAATCGTTATATCTCAAAAACGATAACTCCTAAGAAGAAAAGCATTAACACGGTTTTTGTAGATAATTTTATCCTCTACAATTTATGTCTAAGCTAATTTCACGATAAATCTTACCGTTTTCCTGAAAATAACGAAAAACTACTTTTTTGGCATTCGACCCTCCGCCATTTTTTTCCCCCGGCATCGGATTTTGAGGACTTTTGACATTTTATAAATAATTATACTCTGAACAATTTCACCGAGTTTCAGCTTCGAATTAATGTAACTTTACCCCTTATTTTGACCTAATTTGACTGGAGTTGAAGGAAAGGGATAATAACAAAAGTTTAAAAAAATCTATTAAATTGAAATTAAACAGTTTATTTTTCATGAACGAATGTGATTCTTCTGTGCGATGGAGAAATCGCTTGCACTTCACCTGCAACCCTTAATCTGAATTTCAAATTCTCCCTTTGGAATTTAAATAAAACAAGAGGACTAATCCTGTTGGCCTGGAGCGATTGTCCCGTCCAAATTAAATGCATCGACAGCTGTTTGAGCTTTGATTATTATAAATAATTTGGTGGTTTTTAAATCCCTCCGCGCAGCCATTATTCAATGTTCCAACACTGGAAAGCGTCAAAATGGGAATAAAAAGCTCCCTCGCGCAAGGCGTGTCTTTCACTCTCTCAAAGTGGGACAGTGGGACGTGAGGAATTCCCTCCGCGGAGAAAATAAAAAATAATGGATTCGGAGGTTTTAATGACATTCCTTTTCCCGTTTTACGTTTCTGTGAGCGAATCGGGACATTATGAGTGTCCCACACTGAAAGAAATGTTTGTGAAAGCGTTATAAATTCACACTTTGAGCGGTGTCCCACCGGAATTCGGTTTTCAAAGGTTCGGTCATCCCTTCGGACAATCCCGAATGAAATGTCGACACTGACACCCCCGCAGTAACGAAAGGGTTAATCTTGAAAAAGTTTCTCCCGATTCGGTGGAGAGGAAAGCGAGATTTGCGGGAAGGAATTTCAAATCTTTGTTGATGTCAATAAAGTGTCCCTGTCAGTTTCTTCCATTGAAAAGTAAACCCAGGGGTTTCTGGGGAACCCAAAAGGCGCACTTTTGATTGCCGGCCAATAAACTTAAATTGAAAACTTCTCCAAATTTTGAAAACGTCGGCTTTCGGTGTGAATTCAATGGTTTTTCCAGTGAAAGAAATCTTTTGCCATTTCCTTTTTAGAATATCCGACGATTGCAGAAAATGAGAGAAACCGTTGGAAAAGTTTTGAATTTTGCTTCCAAATCGAAAGTGAGTGTTAAAAAGGAGTGAAATTCAGCCGACGACCTTTAGTTATTTATTCCTTTGATTAAATGGACGTCCTCTCATCAGTTTCAAACTAAAACTCTTCCAAACATTCATTAAAGAACTTTAATCATAAATCAAAGTCTAAGCTTCTTTAGAGCAGATAATGCAACGGCAGCTCACCTTTTTTTCTGCTGCCACGACGGGTTTCAATTCGATTCAGAATATTTTTCTGGGTCATTCATTAAAGAACATTAATTCTAAATGAAAATCTAAATGAATTTCTTTATTTTCCTTAACGGTCATTCTCTCTGCTGCCACGACAGAATATTTTTCTGGGTCGGTTGTGATATTTTTAAGTGTTTCATTCCGTGTCGGAATAAAAAGCGAAGAAAGCGCAAAGGTCAAGTGAATGTTTCATGTGCTGTCGCGTCTTGCCAACTTTACTTTTTCACTATTGAAAGCTTCACATCACGAATTTCATTTTAAAACAAAAATTACTTATTTTCATGAGGAAAAATTAAATGTTTCCGTTACGTAAATTGACAGTTGCGTCGAGGTTGTGTGGGGCGTGGCGGGAAAAACTTAGTCTGTTTCCACCGCGGCGGCCATTTCGTTGTCAAAATGTTTATGTTTACGGCAAAATGGAGGACTTGGATCGAAATTTGCTGATTTCAGTCTTCTGCGGGCTGCTGTTCGGCCTCGCCTGGTGGATCATGATCGACATTTTCGCTCTCTACCCGGAGGTGGTCTCCTTCAAGCACGGCCTCTTCTTCCTGCCCATCACCCTCAGCACGACCTCCCTCTTCGTCAACAGCGCCATCCCCAATTCCAGCCTGCTCGAAAGCAACCCCCTCACCAAAATCGTGTTCATGCACCGGCTCATCTTCTTCCTGTCGATGACCCTGGGATTCTCGGGCATCCTCTCCTCTGTCATAATCTGCATGCTCAGGGACGCCTCCTCTCTCCCCGTTTACTCCCTCGTTGGAATCCCCATCCTCAACGCGTTTATCCTCGTCGCCAATCTGGCCTTTAAATTCGCTGTTGTTGATGAAAATGAAGATCTGTACTGAGGGAGCGGAATGGGGACGCTGTGTGTACCTTTTCAGGACGACGAAACGTTCACATGGAGGTATTATATCTGACCATCATTTATTCCCGTTTTTCGATAAATTCCCGCGTAGGAGAACCTTTTTGTGAGATCATTTTTTTGAAAAGTATCCCGGCTCGGTCACTCAGATGGGACGCTAATAGATAAAGTCAGTCATCTTCGATTTACTAAATGTTCCCTTTTCCCTTTTTTTCCTTGGACATCCCAGGGGAAAAAGATGCGTCGAAAAATCCGGACTATTCGCTTATGGTCATTTTGAACCGAAAGACGCTTTTACTTTAGTTCAGTCACATTAGCTCAAAAATGAGGGGTGAAGTTACATAAATTCCAAAGAAGCTCAAATTTGGTCAAATTGTTTAGAATGTAATTATGTTTAAAATGTCAAAAGTCCTCAAAAATCCGAAAAAAATAGTTTTTCCCCAATTCCAACAAAACGGTAAGTTTTATCGTAAAATCACCCCAGACATAAATTGTAGAGGATAAAATTATCTACAAAAAATGTATCTATACTTATCTTCCTAAGAGCCACCGTTTCTGAGATATAACGATTCAAAAAGTTGGATGACACATTTGTGGCCATTTTTAATTTGGCAATATTTTACCCACTCAGAATGGTTCCTCCTAAAATTAAACCGGATGCGTTCGAAAGCTTAAGATGTGCCCTTTCAAAGAGCAGAGTTAGAAAGAAATCCGAGATGACACTATTTTGGTATTTGGCTTCAAAAATGGGCAAAAATGGCTAAAATGGCGTTTTCTATTCAACTTTGAGCTCCCTTAACTTCCGAAGTTTTGATGATAGGAATGTCAAACACGGCTCATTTTAAAGCCCTAATGTTACTCTTTGACTGTACATAGTTTGTACGAAATTGGTCGCTGTGGAGAATAGCTATCAAAATTGAACACTTTTTGGTATAGGCAATTTTCACAACTTATCCGAATTTTTGAATCGCTGTATCTCAAAAACGGTGGCTCTTAGGAAGAAATGCATGGATACATTTTTTGTAGATAATTTTATTCTCTACAATTTTTGTCTGAGCTATTTTCACGATAAAACCTACGGTTTTGCTGAAAATGGCGAAAAACTAATTTTTTTGGACCTTTGACCTCCTTTTTTTTCTGACGTCAGATTTTTGAGGACTTCTGACATTTTATATATAATTATAGTCCGAACAATTAGAGCAATTTTGAGTTTCATAGGAATTTCTGTAAGTTTGAATGTTTAATTTGAGTGGACTACAAAATTAATATTTCGTTTGGGACATTTCCTAAGAAAATCAACGGGAAAAGAGTTCGGTTTGAAAGGCGGTCAATGGAACGCTGATGACGGTCGTAAACCTACGCGAGAAGTTCTGAGGTTATTGCGGTGAGTTTCCACCCTTTACTTTTCGGATTTCAACTTCACATTCGCCCGTTCTTCTGTAAATCCGTCCGAAAGTGTTCTCATCGAAGTGAAACCTCATTAAAGAGTGTCCGAATGAAAATACACTAAAACTCTTTCGGGGAGGAATATAAATAAAATCGGTCATTTGACATTTTTTTGCATATAAAAATGCGAAAGCTTTTATTTATCGACTGTTTATTTTTAATCAGAGGCGAAAGTTTTAATTTAAAAAATAATATCTGTTTCTTTTAAACGCCGATTGTCTCCGAGGGAAAGCTATCCCCTCGAGGTTTCCCTCCTTTCGGTGATTTTCTTCAGCCCCATTCAAATTGTCAGTTTTATTTCTTTTGTGCTTTTTTCCCTTGGAGAGGTTGTTTAAGGCGACGTTAATGGAGCTTCGTAAAATCAATTCCGACGAAATGAAATGCGGACTATGTTGGTGGGTTTAAACGTTAAAATGAATTCTTTCCCCACGCAAAATTTACCCTCATTCTAATATGCTTTTCTTTCTTTTTTTTCCTTTTTCTTCATTTCAACGATGCTTTCCTTCCATTTAACTGACTTTTGTGGTTTTCCATTTGGTAAGTTTTCCATTTTCTTGCATAACGACGATGACCAGTTTGTAATTGTGATTTTTTCATGACGTTATATCCCCGAATGGTTCCAAATCGTATTCACCTCCCGGCGATAATTGACAATCCAATTAAATGACTCGTATGTAATTAATTCAATTAAATCGACGGCTCTCACAAACCAGTGAATTTCAAATATTCATTTTAACTTTGTTTAAGACTTATGACTGAACGGGGGATAAACGTCAATGTGGGCTGTCGGTCTCAACATTTTTCCACCCTAATAACTGCGCCCTCACATCTCTCAAACGTCTGAGCTGCACAGAGTAAATGCGCAGTATGTAAAACCACACTGGTTACACTTACATTTACATAACGGAAGTGTGGGAAAGTTGGTACCACTGTGAAATGCCCCAATCTCTTCCGCGCAAAGATCAATAAATGCTACACTCTATAATTAGTTTATTTGATACTTCTCTTTTTCGAAATGATTTTCGTGGGTTTTTCAAAAACTTGTCTCATTCCGGCGGCCTGATTATTGTAGAACTTCAAGTTCTGTGCTGTGTCCGACGCCCAAGGGGAGTCCAACTGAGTCGTGTCCTGATCCACCAAATGAGTGTACTTTGTGCGACCGCTCCGACCGAAGTTTTTGACCTGATGGACATTAACAGATGTGTGTATTTGCGTTTTGGCAGTGACAAACAAATAAAACATATAATTACCTGCATGACTTTGGGAAGAATGGTCTTATCAAAGTGATCTTCCAGTGTTGCTGAAGAGAAGTCTCTTTTGAACACTTCGTCGTCTTGATCCTGAAAGAAAATATGTTATGTATACACCTCGAGGGGTTGGTGAGGGACAGAAATGGAGTAATCCTCACCAAGTAGAAAACACCACGGTGGTAGTATTTCTGAAGGAATTTGTATTTCCCTTTCGTCGCTTTGTTTGTGATTATCTTCGGATTGTTTCTCAACTCGATTCTTCTCTCTTCGTCTGTCATGTTTCGGATTCTTTCCAACTCCAACCGCTCTTTCTCGAGACTGAAATTGACAAAATGTAAAGACGACTGCTCACTCATCCGCCAAACTTCCTCTAAACTTACGCCTCTCGTTCTTCTCTGTCTCTCTTTATCCTTCTCAGTTCCCTCAGCTTCCACGCTTCGTATTCCACCTCGTCATTTTCATCATCGGTGTTCACATCAGCTAACCGCGTCTCGTCTCCCTGTTTCACTAACGCTTCTTTCCTTATGTCTTCTTCTATCATCTGTAAATGGTTTCACAGTCAGAAAAGGGGTCAATTCAAAGCTGTTTTGGGGACAAACCTTGAGTGTCTGCCTTCTTCTCTCTTCTGCCATTTTCTTACTCTCCAATTCTGCCTGTTTTTGCTTTTGAGCTTCCTTCTCTTTTTCAATCACTGTTATTCTATCTCTCTTTCTGACAAAGACTGGTTTCAATCTGGGTCCTGTCTCTTGTTCTGAATCTGCAAAATTACAAAATGGAAAAGATCAACTGTATGCAAAAGATTTCATTTATTCAGGTTCACTAACCTTCCCTATGAATACAACAATAACATAAATAATATAAAATATAATTATAATGTAATAAGAAAAATGATTGAATCCTTCAATTTTACAACTCCTTAATTGAATATAATAATAATATAAATAATATAAAATATATAAGACAAACGATTGAATCCTTTAATTTTACAACTCCTCAATTGAATGTAATAATATAAAAATATCCTTGAATATAATAATAATATAAATAGAAGAATGATTGAATCCTTTAATTCTACAACTCCTCAGAGCTCATATTTTTTGCTGTTCAATCTCTATGTTCCACAGATTTAAATTCAATATCAATTTACCTGTGTATTCCTCATATTCAGATGATTCTTCTTCACTTTCAGAAGATGACTTCTGTTCATCTTCCTTATCTAAGACTTCAAGTTCCTGTAAAAATTAAAAACATTTAACATCAAAAAATAAATATAATCAGTTAAAATTCTTACCTCTGCTTCATTTCTGCACAAAAGTTTCTGTTTTAACATCTGACGTCTCCTCTCGATTTCATCATCACTAAGCTCTCCTTCATCACTGCTCTCATCATCTCTTCTCTCTTTTTCTGATTCTCCCTGCTCAATCACTTCTGGTTCATGAATGTGCCTGATAAATAATCATAATGTTAAGTCAATTAACCTGAGGAATGATTTTAAATTTGAAATTAATATAAACCTGTGTCTCTCCAAGGGATCTTCAGTTTCACTTTCATCACTTGCTTTTCTATTTCTATTCTTAACAAGTCTTCTTAACCTAGGATCTTTGTCTATACATTCAGTCAAGTCTGGTATAATTTCTGGTTTGGGTGAAGGTGAGTGAGGACGTTTATTGGGCCTTTGCTGCTCAATGAAACCGTCACTGTCGGAGTCTTCTTCACTACTCGTAGCGGGGGCGTAATCTGGACGTTTTCCTGATACATATCTGTGAACTTTTACTTTTTGCATGGAAACTTCTCCTGCAACGGAAATATGATGTGAGTTTCTCCACGAAGTAGATTAAAGACAGAAAGAATTAAAGCAAATGTTACATTACCTTTGTCATTTCTAACAGGTACAGCCCCTGCTGTACTCTGTATCCCAAAAACGGCGGGTATTAAGCTATTCATTTTTATTTATCCCAAATACCTAAATTAATCGATTTTAAGTCATCGAGTTGTAAAATAATTACAAAAACTTCGAAAATAATGAATGGAATCCAGTTTATGTGCCAATGTAAAATTACTCTCTTCCTTAACACAATGTAAACACGAGTGGTAATCAGACGTGGCAGGAGTAATGCCTCCGCGATTCACTTGTCGTGGCGACAGATATCCGTTGCGAGTTTCTAAGCGGAGGTTTATTCTAATACATATCAACCGATCTTTCTGTAAGACAGCTCAATTAAAATAACTACCGAGAAAAAACAGCCTAAATCCTTGGTCTAGAGTACACCTATTGTGACTGCATGGGGGAAAAATTTAGGAAAATCGGTTATTCATTGCAGGAAATAATTCTGCCTTGAATGATTTGTAGTGCTCGATTCTTATATTTTTGTAATTTTTGTAGTCTCACTACCTTTGACTTTGTGCCTCCTGTAGCAGAAGACTGAGTACTAAGGATCTAAATGCATATTACTTAATAGTTTTATTCGATTTGATGATATTTATTATTATAGCCAGAATATTGACCGTTAAAATAACGGTCAATCCAAAAATTACCTTAAACTTACCTCAGCCAAAAAAAATTATTATTTTGTTACATTAGATCTGAATTAGGGCATTCGCTTTAGGACAAACGAAGTCGTTGTTAAGGTGAACAATATTTCAGTATTATATACAGGTAAGAAATATAACACAATATACAATTTGAAAGAAATTATAATGAATTACAAAAACTCACAAACATCAACGAAGGCAATAAAATTATATAATAAATTACTCGTTTGTATTTGGTTCATATCATATTCAATCTAAAAATTAATTAATTAATTTAATTCGTGGCAACAAACCCGTTTCTTTAGCAAAACCAAATTCAAAGACGCTTTTTTTAATACGAGGAAATAAAACATTAGCGTGAATTCAGTATTGCCAACTTTTTCGGGTAATGTAAATAACAACAATAAAAAAATGGTGGTAGCCATTTTAGCCATTTTTGCCCAACTTTGAGGTTGGCAATGGCAAAATAGTGTAATCTCAGATTTTGTTGAGCCTAGAAGCCATCTTGAGCTTATCTATCCGAGCTCTCGACCGATTCAGTCACTGTACTCTTACCAATACAGTTGCATTACTTTTATTAGATACAGTGTGCGGGTTTATCTTTGGTTTGTCTCCTTTTCTTCCTTTCAACACGTGTATTCGCCTAAACACAATCAAAGTGAGGGAATGCTCCCCGAGTCAAACCTTTTCAGGTGCGGCGCCGACACAATCTTTAAAAGAAATCATTACATTAACACATCGCTGTGGAAACGAACAGTCGAACTGCGGTGACTTACTTCCATCTCCTGCGGGAGGACTCACTTTTCACCGGTTGAACCGTCTTCCCGTTCGTTGCAAACGCACTTCTGAAACGCAAACATTTTCATCACCGGTCTGAATGGAAAGTCACCGGTTGCTTTCACTCTTACCTTATCCGAGTAATGAGCGTGAGGGTGTTTTATCCAATCCCCCGCACCAGGATCCGCCCCTCCTAAAAAAACGAAACCTTTTTAGAGCGGGTTCTCAGTGCCTAGGACCAATAAATAATTAGCTTATTTAAGGGCGATCGTTAATAAAATACATGAAAACTTGGTGCCAACTTTCCCAACAACTTCCTTCAGTGTAATAAATACTAATCGACTCAAATCCTTTAACCCATGGGTTTATTTATATTTTTTCTTAGACTGAGCTGATTTCGTAAGATACGACTGAACGAGGAAATTAGTATATATATATACAGGCCTGGGCAAATGGCGGCCCGTGAAGTATTGTATTTATATTATTATTAAAAACACAAATATTAGTTTTTGTCCAACATAAATTTTAGAATTTTGACTCTGAAAATTATAATATGTCAAAACGCAAATGTCATTAGAACAGTTTTTGTAATCTGATCAATTTATTATTATTGGAAGATTTGCTTTCATTTCAGCATACATATTGTATTGTAGTTATCTTTTTCTTCATATAACTTATCTTTCTTTCATGTTATTATTTTATGTTGAATCGAAGTGAAATATTCCATCTAAGAAGGCGTTCTGTCAAATCAATAGTTTATGTTGAATTGTTTTTTGTGACCGTTTGTGACTCAATCTATTAAGCATAGATGATAGTGCTAACACTTTTAATAACACCTTTGTATAATTATTCTCTGATATTAAGGTTTAAAAATTTTTTTATTCAAATGACTTTATAAATAAAAAAAAAATTCATTAATCCTTAGCAAAAACTATACTTAAAAATTAGGAAAAAAACTGTTTGGCCCGAGGTCGAATTTTGCCCACCCCTGATATATATATATATATATATTATATAATGGACGATGAAATCACATAAATTATTTCCTGGCACTGTATTTATTTCTCACTCTAATAGATCTCTAAAAGCATCTCTAATTAAGATTTCAAATCCTATTACTGTCAAATATTATTCGCATTCAATGGGTTTAATTCTAATTAAAATTTTTCATATTAATTAAAATATGACGGAGGGGTTATTCCTTCGCCACCACCCCTCGTTATTTGACTTTCGCATTATTTCCGAAATTTTTAACCATTACACCAAATACAATTTTATTCTCCAAAGGTAATTAAGGTCAAATCTTTTACTAACAGTACCGAAGAACTGTGCAAAAATACATCGAATGCAAATGAACCGACACACGAATTTGTCGTCGAGTGCAGCGCTCTAATTAATTAATCAGTCGTTGAATCCAACGCCAAAAAAAAATTAACTCCGGTCTTATCTAAAATGTATTCGACATCTAAACAATCAGTACAGTATGTTTCGTACTTAAAATCTTACCTTGGACTAAAAAAAACCCCGACTACACTAATTTATATATTCTACAATGAGGAGTTAAAACTTCCAAGTTTTCGCATCTCCGTTATCTCAGCTATCCCGTTATCCCCTCTGCATTTAAAAGCAGAAAAGCCTGAATCCGGTGTGAAATATTCAGAAGCTGTTTACCGCCATTTTAAAGGCAGTAAAGCATCGAAAGGACTTCTTGACCACGACAGCAGCAGCAGCAACTCAATGTCTTCTCGGCGATTCCTGTTAACTCTTAAATTTAAATTTTCCTTTCCTCGTCACAGCTCTAAAGCTTTTAATTTTATTTTTTTTTTGGGGGGGGGGGGGAAACGCCTCAGAAAAATTTCCATTTAAGAGATTTCAAAATTCTTCCGCTCCTAACCATAGGATTACGATGTTTTCCAACAGTGACAAATCCTTCGGAAGACATCTTCGTTAAATTTTCCTGTATTTCTAAAAAAGAGATAATTTTTATGCAAATATAAAAATCCACAAGTGTCGTTGCCGTGTCGGAGTTCCGAACCCGAACTCATTGAGAACTTTTCATGTAGTTCTCACTCTTTCACCGGTGTGGTCGTAACGATCAATCAGTGAACGTTATCACCATCATAAGAGCAGCGTTAAGGTGACGTCTCTTTCATCGTCACCAACTGCCATCTTTAAGCAAGTCAAGTTCTAACCTGGAGGAGCGCGTGACCTAATCACCTTCTCATAATATATTTTATATAAAAAAATTGAAAGGTCGTTTGCATCACTCACCGCTTAAGCCGAAGGGACACTCTTAACAATGACTAGCTACGCCCCCTGCTATTTCCATTCGAACAGCAAAGCAGGACTCAACTGGGGTTGGCTCCCTATCCGATTCTTCATTAATGCCGCGGTCTCCGGTGGGCTTGCCAAAATCTAAAAGGGATCGTCAGTCCTCACGAGCCTCAACCAATGGATAGGAAATGATCTTCGTCACGCGTGGATTTAATTGTGGCGCCGTGAAAATAGTTTCGGAAAGTCTTCCAAACCGTAAAATGAACTCCTACGCCGGTGATAAGCACTTCAATTATAACCTTCCCTTGTAAACATGCACTGGAGCACTTGATAAAAACTATTTTGTTCACAGAGTTTCATTCGGATAGATAGAAAATGAATTAATGGAGAAAAGAAAAAATCAAATGAAAACTCCCGCTGCTGATAAAACAGCATTTCTTTAAGATATTTAACCCGTTAAGCGGCTCGGCGCGTTGCGAGTAGTGGCTCCTGTAGTGGCCACGTATTTTTCAATATATTCGTCATATCCACTCGAATAATTTTTTATATGTTATGTTTATATAACTTTAGGTTATGTTTATTACAGATTATGAAATATTGACATAAAAGCCCAAAGATAATTTATACACAGGTGAACAGTAGAGAAAAAAAGAAAGACACTTTATGTATCTTTATGTATCATACTATGAATCTTGCGATGCTCCTACCCTCCCTCTATTACCAGAAACAATCGATCGTATATTATTAAGTAAACCAAGAAAAATCATTCCATCAAAGCCGCTACAGTATATAAGAGATCAAGCGTATATATACGGCATATCCGCTTAACGGGTTAACCAAAAATCCGAGAGAAAACTGCAAAAAACAAATAATCGCACAATGGATTAAAAAATATAAAATTTTCAGTTACGTCACAGTTTAAAGATATTAATTAAATAACCGAATGGTTTGTGTTAAAAATTTACAAAAAAAAAACATTAACGCGAATTTACAACGCACTTATACATTTTTCACATAACATAATACACTATTAACTGATGGGGAAGATATTTTCCGCAAGAAACCTCAATTCGAACTCCCCAATTCCAGACCCTTTCCTCCTGGTGGCACGTTTCTTACCCCCATGCTTTCCTGTGGGGTTGTAAATGCTCAGACAGATCTTCAATTTCTGTCTAAATTGTTCAATCGATTTTTGGTCACAGCGGGTGTAAATGAATTAGGTAATTAATTATTATTTCTTCAATTAATGGATATCCGTTCTATATTCACGTTGCTTCTTTATCGCTCTTACAACATTCACTTTAATTAGTTTAATTTTATATAAATTATTCTAACAGATGTTGAATTAGTAAAAATTAAAAAATAATCAATTCAAATCACGACTAATTATCTCACGCACTAAAACAGATTTTCATTAAAATTCACACTTCACATTTATTGTGTTCAAAGCAAAACACCCCAACTTATTTGTGGTGTAAACTTTTCAATGAATACAATGTATTAAATGAATTCAATCCTCCTCAAATAAATTGGGGAGCCTTCAAAATATCTCCCGCCCATTTCTGAAGTCAGTGGACATTTACCGAATTCAATATTTCCGCAATCCACCCCACCCCTAAAGATGTAACTGTTATAATTCGGGGCTCTCCTTTACAACATTAATGACGTGAGTTTTTTAAATACATAAATTACTTAATGAGTAACAATAAGTTTTCTAAACTGATGCACTATTAAAACCAACTGCAGTCTTTGTAACAGCATTACAGCTTCCATTTCCCAATTGTAACGCGTTCGTTGACCGTAATACAATTGTATACCGCTAACTCTTCTCCTGTGAAGCCGTCTACTCGTCCGTACCTCTCAGGTTTGTTAAATAATTCAACTCATCTTTATTATAATAATCAACCTTATATTTAATTTCATGTAAATAAAGAAGATAAAACTTCTGAGGAGCCGACTTACTGCAAATAACCTACCTTAAACAGATACTCTTAATCAACTAAATATTGCCCTCAGCGGGTGTAATAAATACCCCAATACTGCCGATACGGGTCCGCTAAATTTCCACCATTTAAAATTTAATTCTCGTGTAAACCTCATTACAAAAATTAAAATTTCTTTTTTGGTAAAAAGAAGTTGAGTCAACGACGCTTATAATTATTTCAAACGAAATATTTATAAGTCAGCAAATGAAAACGAACGAAAAAAAAAATAAATTGAAAATAAATGAAAGGTCTGCCAAATAGTTGCGGGGCAAAGTAATATCGCCTCTGTTATTGAACTATGCACGTACCTAAAATATAAATGTATAAAAAACCGAGTCTTTTGTGTCAATCATAAAAGGCAAATCATTTTTTCTAACTTTTTCACTTTTCTCTTTCGTCAGAGTCGATTCAGAACCGGCGACGCTTGCTGGGAAAATCATCCATGGGGCCCATGCCGCCGCCACGGCGGTCTCCGCCGCCCCAACGGTTCCCTCGGTTGTGGTCATCCCCTTTTCCAGGGCCTCCTCTGCCCCCTCCGTGACGGTCGAACGAATCCAGGAATGCTTTCTGGTCCTGTCCAATCAATAGCCACGTTTCAAAAACAAAATTCTCATTTATGCAAATTAATTATTGGTGGAGAAAAACCAACTACGGGCATTCGAAAGAGGAATGATAACGCTAAATTGGTCCTTCGCTGCCTAAATAATATTTTCAGGTAAATTATACGGCATTTTCAAAGAACGTTTCCAGATTATCGGATTTAATGGAAACAAACACTGAGAACATAAAACGACTACAAAACCGTTTACATATATTATGTTTACAATAAACTGCTTTGCCCATTTTTTGGATTAATGAGATTGAATTTCACTTTAACCCTCAAAAGAGGACAGAATATTTATCGTACTGAGGATCGTGTGACACTGTCACGTTTTCATCGGGATCAGAGAAAAATTTTGCTTAAGGCTGAGCTGGAAAAGTCCACTTTGGTTACCATTGGTTCTGAAAATGAGTGGGGAGATGAAAGAAACCGAGAGAAAACTCACATCCGTAATGTGATAATGCGGTAAATGTTTCCCGAATAAGAACTCTTTCGTTTAATGTCCTCCTCAACAACCGTAAATTCTCGTTTGTCAAATGATAACGTAAAGAGTCAGCCATAAAAAAGCAGACGGCACCTTCTTCTGCTTTCAAACCATAAACCACATCATCAACTGAGAATAATCACCCCCCCGCTTTAAAAAAACCCCCCTCTCTGCTTACTTTGCAGTCACCATTGATTATTTAGCCCTCAACCGCGACATCATTTTCGAAAGTTATTCTCCTCATAAAATAACTCAATATACTATGAAATACTTCACTCTTAAATATTAATCGTCATCATTATTTATAAGGCTAATCACCATCATCAAAAATATCCGCAATCATCACCGGTAATAAATATATTATCATCGCCATCGTCATCTTCGTAATTATCAGCAGAATCAACATTATAAAATCATTACAAGTCTCAGTGTTTCTCATCGTTGGCCCAAAATTTCGCTCTTCTTCGCGGATATATACAAAATTGGAAATTTCTGGACCATTGCGCATATGCCTCGACTGGACTGTACGCATATGCGTCGAATTTAGGAGAAAAGGGTTCGAGACCCGTTTATATTAATTAATAAACGACGTTATTAAGACTACAAAGTAAGATCCATTCCACAGAAGTTTTCTGTGCGTCAGAGAAATACTCTGAGTCAAAGTTTTCACGATTCATTATTAACATAAACGCGCATCATTTTATACTGTTATTATAATAAATTCGCTACTGAATATGCAAATTAAACAAATCAGTACTTTTGCAGTCGTTTAAATGTCTGTACGTGTTTAGAGACCAAAAATCCTGATCCCTTGAAATTTCACTCAAGCGGTTAATAAGACCAATAGTTCCTTTAATTGTTGGTCAAAGGTAAATATAAAGTTCTTGAAAGAAACAATTATCAAAAAATCATTACACGCGCGATAATTTGGGCTGTTTGACGCAATGTGCTTTTCTTAAGTGACTTTGCATGATTTCACAGCGAAATTCACCCTCCCCGACAAACAATTACACTTTCAGTATAAGTACAACAACTCTAATTGCCGTTGAAAATATTCGTAATATAATAATATGATGTAAAGCAATCACAGCAAAATCAAATTCGAAAAATCCGTCGCAACAAATGAACAACACCTTTCATGTGATAGGTCAGAAATTGTCAGAGCATTTTAACACGACTGTAACATATAACGGTCACTCTAGAACTCACCCAAATAAGTGTGTATATATTTCTTAATAAAAGGAAATGCCACTATGTTTAATGCATTCAGCAATATTCGCAGAAAGTTCAATTGGGGAACAATGGTGATAATGAAAATGCAGTCAAAAGGGCAAATCACAAGAGATTCAAAAGCCCGTCAGCAAACACGACCGCGGTGAGATTACTAAAACGCTGACCATAAGGCTCAAAACATTATGCCTGCTCAAAACTATAAATCCGTAATGTAATTTTTATCACGATAATAAATTGGAGCGCGGAGAAAGGAGAAGGCCATATTGAAATCGCCGAACAAACAGAAAAGGCTTTTGTCGAATGTCCAGTTTATCTCAACAATCTTCGGTGGCAGTAATATCATGATGAGTCACTTAACGCTGACAAGACGAAGAGAAATTCACACATAAAATCGCAACAATCATATTTTAACTACTTTCCCTATTCATTCAGATCAACGATGATTGTTATAAAACTTATAAAAAAAAAGCATACAATAAAATCCCTAAAACAATCCACGGCTGACCTTAAAAATAATGACAGCCAATCAAATTCTGCTTTATCATTTCGGTAACCCGAAAATACTGAATCGATATAATTTTAATTCACATAAATCATTATCTGAAGCCGTAAATATACGTCTGGTCTCGCTTAATGTGAAAAATTCATTTTGGAAAAGTCATAATTTTCCCACTGACACAGCGGGATCCACATTTCGAACGATATAACATAAATTCCACCGTTGCGTTCAATTTGAAATTCATTATGAGTTCAGCACTAATTTCTTGAATCTGCATTAAAAAAGATAATAGTTTCGTTTGATCACTTTAATGTGTCACTAATACCTCACATAGTTTAAAAAGTCACCTTAATTGCCTCGGCGGAGGGGATCTCGCAAGTGAAAACAGAAAAAAACGTCACATTTTTCAAGCACAAGTCAACGCATCGTAACTTCTCTCAGTATTTATACAATTAAACCTCCATGAAAGCTCCAAATTACAAAGAATTTCGATATTTCCAATTGTGGAGGTTCAACTGCATTAGAATAAAAAGGAGAAATTCCATCGGTATAAAAATACCCGAAAGAATTCAACTTATTTTTTGCGGCGTAAAATTCAAAGATTCACAATAACGACTCAAAAATTCTTCAATAATTTGCCATATTGTCGGCAATAAATAAAATCAGGCTTCAAATAATTAATGCATTTAAGAATTTGAAGATATCTTAGTGCACAATTTGCACAAATCATTCCTCGCAAATACGATGAGATAAATTTAATCAGTTGTATCATAATTTATGACCGTGTGATTCATAACGGGGTATAAATTTTAATCGGGCGCTTTTGCATAATCAGTAAATCAGGAAACCTGATTGTTAACCAATAAGAAAATTAAATCCTTCATTTCAAACACAGAACTCGAGATAAAGCAACAAGTCACGATTGATTTCTCCATTTTTCAAACAACAACATTTTCCATTATGAAACCAAAATATGAGCCTGAAATTAAGGGAAGAAACTTGTTCTTTACTATTGAAAATACTTTCCTCGTGGTTGGGGTTAACTGACAGTTACAATCTCTTGATTTCAAATAATACATTATACCCTAATCCGAAATGCATACAGTAAAATTGAAATTCCCATCACCGAAAAGGTTTCAAAATGAATTTTCCAGAATTTTCCACCCTCATATAATTCTAAATAGGTTGAAAATGAATTTTCTTTTGCACTCTGAGCTCCCGTTTAAAGATTTAGTATACAAAAATTTCATTAGATTAATTTGACAACAATATTTCAAACTTTTGTAAATGCATTTTTACCTGAAGCCTTAAATAGTATTTGCAACAGCCAGCTAATTTTTGTTTATTAAATTCCCAACTTGTGGAAAATACTAATTATCATGCCCAATTATCCCCCGTTATGGGAAATCCAACCTTCTCGCAAAAAATGGGAAGGATAATTTATACAGAAAACTATCATGGCTGCAATGAAAATTAATGGTTTCTCTCAATTAAGCTTTCTCTCTATCCGGCTTAATTAAGCCGCCCGAGGGCAAAAATTTCCACGTCAAAGCAGGGGATGTTATGATTACAATCTGCACATGTCGAAAATTATAGCAAATTAACGAGATTCTCATGAGAAAGGAATCATTTCGCGAAAGCTGAAAGAAAAACCTCGTTAATCCTACTTACTAAAGTAAATAGAATGAGTTTACATTACCAGTTGTAGGCCGCTCATCGCTCCTATAATAAAGACAAATTTAAAATCAGTCAAAAAACGACTTTGTTAAAATCAAAAAGGCGAGGACGGATTCTACCTTGGTCAAAGTTCCTTCCGGGTGGCATGTCCATGTGACCACGATTGACCGAGTCGAATCCTCCTGCAGAACCCAATGCCTGTTCCTCCTGATCCAACAGGCTGTTTAACTGATGGGCTTGCATGAACAAAGTGTTCTCCTGTTGTCTTCTGCGCAATTCTTCTTCCTTTGGACGAATTGAAAAATTAATTCAACAGTTTAACCCATTCAAGTGTTTATAAAACCGCACTAACCTGTCTGTGCATTCTCAGCTGCATTTCCTCCGCTTGGCGACGCATTAACTCCTCATTATTCCGCCTTTGCTCCTCTGCTTGCCTTTCCTTCATTTCCCACTCCCGTTTCTGTCTCTCTTTGTCTTGCTCGCGAATTCTTAATTCTGCGAATAAATTTCAAAATTTATTTCTTCACCAGAAAATCCCACTGACAAATGTTTTGATGATAAATAACTTACGTTCGCGGAGAAGTTCTGTCTCGTGCTCGTACTTCGCGTACTCCATCTGCGCTTCCAACTTTTCTTCCTCCATTCTCATCTCTCTTTTTAAGGCTTCTTCTTTTTGTTTGTACAGCTCGTGAAGTTGCTTCCAACGGGTCCCGTACTCGAACTCGAAGCTTCCAGGATTGGCAAAACGAGGTCCCACCTTTAGCACAAAGTCCACAATTTGAGCTATTTGTGATTTTGTCAACTTTACTATATTAACAAACTATTCTCAATATTTACCTGACGTTCCTTATAATACTCAGAGCCTTTTTTGAACAAATTCTTCTCAGAGTATCCATCTGTATCATCTACCTGATCAAGTGGTTCCACAATCACAGGTCTCAAAGAACTGAAACCCAATTACATTGTATAATATACATAATAAATGTGAACAAAAACACAATATTCAAGAAACTGTAGCAGTTCAGAAAAAAAGCAGCCAAATTGTTTTATCATTATATCAAACGGTAATTACTTTCATCATTGTGATTAATAAGTCTCAAAATATCATTTAATAATAGTATTTAAAAGGTACTCACGATGTTATGAAGTAACATCCTTCTGTGCATCTCCTCAAAGCTTGTGTAGCTCCTGGTTTTCTAGCAAATTCTACAATTCCCTCCCCAGTTGATTTCCCACGATCGTCGCCAATAACTACTGCTCTTTCAATCTAGGGAAATAAAGAGGACACATTTATTCTACAAATAATGCAGACTATTTAAGAGCATTAGCTTCAAATTTAAAATGCCTACTTACCTCACCAAAGACATGGAAGGCCCATTCAAGTAATTCATTTGTTACCCATTGACTTAGATTCTTAACCTTTATAGCTGCACTGTTTGGTGCAAACCGAACCTTAAGTGCTCTTCCTTTTCTCATAAAACCATCAAGTTCCCTTTTAGCTTTCTCAGCATTGGCTCTGTAATCCTGTCAACAATAATTCAACACATTAAATAAATCAAATTTAACACCTTTCATGTAAAAAAATTACAAAACTTAATCTCTCAGAAATAAAGCAGCCAAAAATTTATAATCATTTTAATCAGCCGGTAATTCTTTTCATCACAGATATGATTATAACAATTTATGTAAAATTACTGTAAGAAAACTCACCACTCGAACAAAAGCAAACATTTTTTCTGAGTTAATAAATATTTCAGAAAGTTCTCCATATGGAGAAAAGAGATCCTTGATTTCTTGCTCAGTTACATCGCTGGCCAAATTACCAATGTACAATCTACATCTACCAGAAAATTTTTTTTCATTTGTGTCAGTGGGTGGCAGATCAGTTGTAGGTCCAGAAATATTGGAAACTCTGTCAATAAGTCGATCCTGAAAAAAAAATTATTGCTTAGACAAATGTGACAAACATAGAGGGAAAGTAAAACTTGAGTTACTTACTTCTTGAGATCTTAGCATTTTATCATCTCTTGATAGATGTCCACCCCCTTTACCCATTCCTCCCCCTCCGCCCATACCACGATTCATTCCGGGCCTGTTGGGGCCATCGCCGTCTGCATTCATCTGAAACTTTATAAATTTTTATTTGCAGATAATTATAAATGAGAAGACTTGTTAAAGCAAAGGCTTTTCTTACAAACTGATGTGAATTTTAAAAATAGACAATATTTGGCGGCTTGGAATTCAGAAATTGCCGAAATTAAAGCATTACCGGTAAAATTACATCCTGATTGGGCATTTATTTAAAAGTTATACAGTTTAAGAATGATAATTGATAAACGCCAACAGTAAGATCAACTGAAGTGAGAATTTTGAAAAAGCATAATGCAACCTTCATGAAACCAAATAAAAATTACCTCATTTTTATTTCTGCGGTCATCCCTCCTCAAACCTCTATTTCCTCCCGGACCACGGCCGCCTCCTCTATTTCCACCTCCTCGCGAACCGCCTCGTCCACCATGAAATTTCATTGGGGTATTTTCCTCTCCGGGTCCTTTTGGAGCAGGTTTCGTTTCCTCTGGTTTTTTTGGCCCATTTGTCTGAGGAGTTTCACTTTCTTTTTTCACTGGAGCAGCAGACATAATTACAAAAAAGCAATATCTACTCCTAAAAACGCCGGGTTAAAACTCGAACCGCCGTGGCGTCTGAGAAAAAAACCAAAATGGCCGACTTCAGAAATTCTATCTTCTACTTTCCTTCGGTCATAGAGTATACAGTGGTGCCAACTGTCTCTGCGTTTGCTCATTTTAAATTTAACAGTTTTACTCGTTTCATTTTTTGTTTAAAAAAAAAATAATTATTCAATGATGAAGAAAATTTTAGAAGCTAGATATTTTCCTGTAAATAATAAACGCGAATATTTACACTAATGTATAAATGCTCCTTCCTCACTTGAGAACAGAGAAAAGCAAATTTCCGAAATGACTGCCACTGTCGTTGTATAGTCTCATTAATTCCGTTACAAAAAATTTTTTAAACTGAATTAAACTTCACTTCTGACTACAAAAGTAGCCTAATCGCAATTCTGCTTGATGTAAGTATAGCTTACATTGCACTTTTAAATGCAAGATTGCATATTTCAAAAGCAGCAAATTTGAAAGGCCTTTTGCTTAAACTAATTTTTATAATGACTCCAACAATTTGTTGAAAAAGAATAAATGGTGAATTTATTACTAACAATTTTATAAGAACATTTAAATTTTAATTTTGAGACTTTTCTTCAATTTCAAAATGTTTCTTCTTTTCATTTATCTCCATTATTTGCATTCCAAGTATTTCATTCATTTTTACAGTTTTGTATTATTACTTTTTAATATATCTTTATGACGTTTCATTGTCTTCCTGTTTTAATATTCTCATTGCAAGTTCTTCTCATTCTTTTTCCAAGCGGAAGCAATATTGTCGCAATCAATAAAGTATTCTTTTCTTTTCAATTTACCGACTCTTTCGCGAGAGTCGTGGAATCAGTAAATTATGGTTGAAAAATAACTGTAAAAATTGAGAAAGCCTAAAACTGTCATGGCGAACGAATGACCCTTAAAAATTTACTCCTTATCTTATATTTTGGTCTTCCCTTGAAAAAATAAAAGTAGTAAAACAAAAAAAAGAATGTCATAAATCTTTCTTGGAGGCGATTTTAAAAATGAATATAAAAAGGGGAGCAAACTGTCAAGTTTTTGTCGACCAATTTTCTTTTCAGAAATATCCGTATGTTTTGTGCCCCTTTTACCTTATGCTTTCATCCTTTCAGACTGTGATTTTTGTGAACACAAACAGAAAAAGACGTATTTATCAAAAATTGTCGTTATTTATGCAGAAACTTAACTCTCGTGCAATTCCAACAGAATAATTTAGGAAATGGAGGAGCACATGCCTTTGTAGGCGCTTTTCAATAGACTCTCTGATGTACTTATATTTGTTTAAAAACATACAAAAGAGATGTATTGAAGTGTTAAGTTCTTGTGAATGGGGGCTCTGTCCTGGTGGGCGGCCAAAATCCTCCCCCCCATTGTTCTTTGAGAGTGGAAAGACGTTGTCACGGACCGAACGTGTTTACTCGATTGACGTTCAAGAAAGGCTTCAAACTACCATAAGAAATGTCATTCAGCGAATCCTTTCTTCGCTACATCAAACGGCCAACGCTTATTTACTTTTGTCGTTGAAAGGAATTTACCCTTTGAAAAGAAAGGCGAACAAACCTTACAGACAGTACCTGAACTCAATCGAAAAGCAATTTACAGAGTTTATTTCTTTTTTTAAGGAGTTCGCCATTTAAAAAAATGGTTGATGAACTCTGTCTGAACAAAACGAGACATATTTTCGTTCTAAAGGGGTACAGAGAGAGAAAACTCTGATTAATATTGGAAATTCTCCGTGAAATTATAAGAAGTTGAAAATTCCCCGATGCTTTAAAGTTAAAACGCCTTAAGAACTGTATCTATAATTTAATCAAGCAAAAGTCAGACATTTGGCTTTTCCGCTCAGATTGTTTTAGAGCTTTTTCGAGCTCACCAATGAGAATTCCTCTTTCCTTTGCTCAAATTTAATTGCAACGAAACCATTTCACATTCGCTGCAAAACTCTTCAATCTTTTCAATTACCAAAATCATTAAAATTACTCCTATTATATATTAACAGTTTGACATCTTCAACAAAAATTAAACTATTATTTATATATTTTCACTTTAATAACTCATACAGGTATAAAATCCATCAAATTTTGTAAATATTTAAATTCGCTATAAAATTTCTTTGGGGTGCATTATCAAAGGAGATTTAAGTTTTTTATAATATAATATATTTCAGTGATGGCCAACCTACGGCCCGTGAAGGTGTTGCACGTGGTCCGCTCTTTTATTGCTATATTCACATACGTATTTGGTGATTTTAGTCCATTTTAATTTTTAAATAAAGGGTTATGACTGTACGCTAATATTAGAATAACTTTCAATTTTAAATTCTTTCTTACCTTTCGGCAAAATAGACTAAAAATCCATATTTAATTTTTGGCTGTGTACAGCAAAGTCAACTTTGGCCCTCATATTATGAAAGGTTGGGCATCACTGATATTATATATTTTTATCATCCGCGTCCAGGCCAGCGGGTATTCAATCCATTCCAGTAAAAAATTTTTAGAATGAGATTGGGCTCCGGATGGTCGGGGTTTTAAATAAAAGGCACAACATCCGGCATCATTTCCCCTTTTCCAGTCAACAAGGAACACGACGCAGATAAGTCATCAGCTAGGGTCCATTTTCCAGACGGGGGGGTGGAAGGAATATTCCACTTGGATTCTGCAACCCTGGCGGAATTCCACCCCAGAAACTTGGCAGCGGTGTTCACGTGCACCGGGAAGGGAGGGATCATCTCCGAGTGATTTCGCAATCGCCTCCCCCCAGAAACTCCGACCCTTAAGGATGATAGACGTGGGGTTTGTAAATTGAGCCCTCACAGCCCGTAACCTGGTATTTATGAAAATCAATGAGGAACAGAGTGGAAATGGGCCTGCGCGCAGACAGCCTCGGCCCGGCACGCCCTGGAATTGTGAATGGTGCCTCTGATAGGATCCAACAGCGGTGGTACCGTAGACACGTACGGAGAATCGAGTGCGTTCGCGACAGCACCGACCGCGTTCAAAAGCCCGTGGTTTTCCAAGAGAAATTTTCCTAATTTTCAGGTGCTTTTCCGAGGGAGCTCGTTTTTCGTTCCTCGTGCGGACAGTGCGTTGGAGAGGATTTTTAAAAAGCGGGAAATAATTGGAGAAGCGGGATGTTTACTTTATGAGGAAGGAATTTTTTCGAGTTTATCCCTCTCTCATGGGGTGTTCACCCTCATTCGGCACTAAACCTCATACTCGGAAACGCATATCCGGAAACAAGCACAGGTGAGCATTTATTAAAATTGTTTCAACTAAAAAACTCCATCGTTTATTTTGATATGTTTAATATGTTTGAATGAAAACGGATATTGGAACGGTCTTTGCTAATTTGTTTAATTACTTAATGCGAGGGCGTGGAATAATCTCCGGCATAAGTGCTGAGCTGAAACCGAATAAATTATTTCTCGGGATAACTTTTGGAAACGAGAGCGAATGAATTGTTGCTGGAAACTTTGGGGTTGCCGAAATTCGTGCCCTCGAAATTAGTAAGAGGGCGAATTTAGGTGTTCGGATTAGTCTCCGGTGGCTAATTAAGGACCCACTGAAAAAGTTTATTTTCACGCTCAATCGAATGACCGATTGGAGAAAATATTTCTGCCGGAGAATTATCTACTTGAAATAATTAACTTAATTTTAAGGATTTCTGACAAATTGAAAAATTTTGACTCCGAGTTGCAGGGGTTTTGGAAATGCCCCATTTGGTTCTTTTGTGGTCATTAGGAGTAAATACAGTAGTCGAAACCAAATAAAGGAATGAGTATTTAGCAGACGAAATCTCCTCAGCAAAAGCACAGACCTCTGATAGTGAGGGATGATGAATTTCGAGCGAATAAAGGGGTGGTTCAAAAAATTCATTTTTAAAACCCCGGAGCGTCTCTTCCGGGTGAATGAATTACCATATGAAGGAGTATGACACACAAATACAGTAGCGCTTGAAAGTATTTTTCCTATTCCACCCATAAGAGTTACATACAAAGTGAAATTTCATTGGCTTTCATTAAATTGCTTTACATCATCATTCAATTAAATCGTTTACATCAATGCAATTAAATCATTACAAACATAAGCAGTAAAATATTAAAATGTCGAATTATTTACAAAATTAAAAAAAGTACATAACATACAAAAATACAAATACAAAACATATGTAAATAAAAAAAAATAGTACAATAATAATACGAATTGGGTAAAATATAAATGCAGTAAAAATGAAGTTAAATAATACTGTAAATACAAAAAATACAAAGTAAAATACAAAAAATTGTAATAAAAATAAAATTCAAAAATTCAATTAAAAATACAAAAATACGAAAGAGTACTTTAGTACATGCAGTATACGTACACAGTAGCGCTCAAAAGTATTTTGACAATACAAAATTTTTTCTTTCCCACCTGTAAGAGTGACCTATAAAGTGAAGTTTTATTGAAATGCTTTATAACGGTCCTCACATTTATAAATAAAATATTAATTAAATAACAGAAGCAACAAAGAGTTTATCTTTAGAATATATGGCAAAGTAACAGCTGAATTATAGAATAGTACACTATCAATACCACTAATAGTCTTCCATAGTATAAAAAAATCTTACAGTAAAATAATCAACTAAGAAACTACTAAATGTTGTATTGTCAATATACATTTGAGCGTTACTGTATATTCATTGTGCCAAAGGGGAGGAATTCCGACGTTAAAAATATACAAAGCAATGGCATTTTATAAAATCTAAAACTAAAATAGAACGGGAACAATTAACTTTTGGAACTGAACGAATTTCCAAAGCCGTTTATTAACTTTTCATTGAAAGCTTTCTCCCGAACTGATCGAAGCTTTGTCTCTAGCCTTTCACCGAGCATGATTAAGTTAATAATTAACGGGGATTTAAACATTTTTTTTCAAAAGCGAAACCGAAACTCATTAAAAAAGTCGAATCGGATTTCACCTTTAGGTGAATGAGTTCTGTAGTGAAAGAGCAAAATGAGATTAACAATCTTCCTTTCCTCTTTTAACGACTATATTATTAATTTATATTAAAAGCAGCCCAATTCGATCGAATTAACGACCAAAAACTTAACGGATGGGAGTGAATTATTTAAGAATTAAAATTTAAGCTTAATTACTTTTCATATTCATAAAATTTGAAATTTCGTTACAGCAAATCTCCATAAGTGTATGAGCGGTTACGTAAAAAATTGTGCTTAATTTTTTTTATTTTAAAAAAGTAATAAAAATTAGTTTAAAAAAATTGAATAAGAGATTTACAGGAAATTATATTTTCCTCAGAACTGATATTCACGATAAAAAAATTTAAAGTGGAAATGCGTTTTGAAATTAAATTTCTGAGATTATGTGGGGGTGTTTGGAGAAAGAAAGAAATTTGAGTAAATCCTTTTCCCGTCACCGAACACCCATTTTCTTGATGAAACTCCTTAAATCCGTTCCTTTCCATTCTTTAAAATTTCACTCAACGCTTACACAAAAATACCGAACCGTATAATTTTAGTATACTGTCCGAAATATAATTAAACAAAAGAAAAAAGAAAAAACCAATGAAACCAAGATGAAACCCGCAGAGTGACACTTATATTAAAACAATCGGGGCTAAAAGTACACCAAAAATAAAATTAAAAGAAAAAACATAAAATTAAAACTCCGATAGGGGCTAAAAAGTAAGAAAATAACTAATGAAAACTGCCAATAGGGGCTTAAAATAAGTATTAAATAAATAATTAAATAAATAGTTAAATATACATGAAGGTTTGTGCCGCTCATTGCGCATATTATTAACATTTTAACCTTACAATATTCATTAAGTTCTTATTAACTTTTTGTTTGCCCCTTTTTTACGTATAAACTAAAAGAAGAATTTAAGATGATAATATATAAACCTAAATGTAATTTTCTTATCCTCAATTTGGTAAAAATTTCTTTGGGATTTTTATAAACAACCCCGCTCCCCCCCAAAATACAATATCGTCGACTGCAGAGGAATTGAGCGTGTTATTCAGCCCTTTGGGTCTCTCCCTTCGCTTTTTTCCTCCCTATTAGAGTTCTTGTCCGTGAGTTTCCTCTCCTCATGCCTCCCCATTTGCATAATGGGTGGCGTGTGCTGTCTCTCCTCCGGGGGAGGATCACCAAACCTTTATTTCAGCTTAGGGGGAGGCTTTTGCTTAACAGTTTTCCATTTGTCAGGCAGAACGTCCCTGAACGGCCCTGTGAACACATCACCCTTACGTGTTACCCTTTCTCTGTCTTTTGCATACATCCTTCCGCGTTTTAGTCTTCGATTCATATATACGTTTTATTGTATATGTTCATATAAAAATATATTCATTATTAATATAATTGGTAACTGTAAAAATATTTCTAATAATGACCATGTTTAATTAAATTAAAAAATTTATTATTATACTTATTTATTTATTATACTCAATTTATTATTTTATTATTAAATTAAAAAAATTTTAATTATTAATTTTAAATTATTTTTATTAAAAAATAATTATAATTTTCTTTTAAGTCAAAATTTGAGCCGAGTGAATATTTTGCATTTATACATTTTATATGTTTTATGTTTTTTTATTTCTTCTTATTCACAATAGTAATACTTAAAATGGTTGCCTTAAATTTATACAAAAAGAGTTATACCAATTCTCCCCTTTGGAAATAAAAGGGAGAGTATTTTCCAAGACCAAATTTTTTGGGTTTGATTCTGCTGAGACTAACTGTGAAAGTGAATTTTCGGACAAAGAATACCTCTTCGGGGCATCAATGAGAGGAAAATTATCCCTAGCAATTATAAAAGATGATTGAACAAAGGAAAAACATGACGATTGGATGGCATAAAAATGGAACGGCAAAGGACACATGAAAGCGAAGCCATTTGAGCAGACTCGTTTTCCGAGTTGTCGTCTAATTCCCACTTTCCTTGGCTCGGGGAAAACTAAAAAGTGAATTAAGCCATTCAGCGCTTTTTATCTGTGGGAGAGAGGCTCAGGAGACGGAAAATCGAAATTCAGCTTCCCGGATATTTGGCGAGGTCGTGTGACCAATGACCTGAGGTCAAATAGACGCCACCGTCCAAGTGTTTTGCCCGAGACTCTGAATTCTATTTTGTTCTCAGTAAACGCCTCATCCGATAAATCCCCTTCGAAAAATCATCCACGAAATGAATAATGAACCTCTCCTATTTTTCCTCCGAGCATTATGTGTATAAATGTTACAGCAAAGCACCGAAATCTGAAAAATGTCGACTTTCACCGGTGAATGTCAGTTGGTGTATGTCCGAATGCCTTATATCTGACTTACACCGGTAAATTGTGGTTGTCCAAATGTACAACAATGTAATGAAGTATTCGTCTTTCACTGACGTATTTACTATCTGTTGACATTCACCGGTGAAAGCCGACATTCTTCAGATTTCGGTGTTCCACGGTAACGTAAATACTTAACAACATAAAGGAAATTTGTGTGTGTACATCGTTTTTCTTACCTAAGATATAAAGAACCACTGAACCGATTTCTACCGGGCTTTTTCCAAAGAATTATCTACTCTCGAAAATAAGCAATGGAAAACCTGTTTAGGTTTCGGCCAAAAACCGAATTCCTTTCTGCTGTTAAAGGGTTGACTTTGAGTACAGTGGGCAAAGAATTGGATTAAGAGGTGGATATTGTATTTCCTCAAATACTCAATGCATCCACGTTGCACATTATTATTAAACATTTTTCCAATTTTTATCGAATTTTTAGCGAATTAATTAGATAGATAGTAATTAGTGAATTTTGGTGGTTTTCCTAAATGTTTTAAGATTTTCTGAGAATTTATTGTATATTTGATAAATAAAGTTAGTGTTAGATATTTAGAGTTTAGAATAAAAAATAAAATATTAAAAAATGTCGAATTTATGATACTGACATTATTTTTGTAGTTAAGTGCAATGGGATTATTGCGGTGCATTCAGTTTTTCAGGAAATATATTATTGTATCTGATTAAGTATAGATTCCAAAGTCCCAACGAGGGCGAAGCCCCTTAGTGCATATATATATGTATATAATATCATACATACATTTATACATTCACAACTATTCATTGATAACATAAATATTTAAATTATCTCCCGAATGACATTAAATTCTCTTAATTTCCAGCATCATAATGAAATCGTTAATTTTTACCATCATAAAAATAAATGTTTGATTATTAGAAAGCCCTTTTACGGTTGTAAAAAAAGATGGGAGCTTCTTCAGTACTTCTCTGCGATTATTATTCACCAATCGTATTAATTTAATTATATTTTTACGAGGTTGGGAGTATTAAAAATTTTTACGCACTTAAAAACCTCCACTTCTGCTTTAAATTTTGTCATTTCCTCCCGTTTTCACGCGAGCAGTTTATGCCAATCTTAAAAGCGTCTGCTTCTCTCCCTCAGTAATTAATCTCCCCACCAGACGAAATGGAGTTTTAACCGCACAAGTCAGGACATCGACCTGTCTCGCAACATGGCGGAAATGATATGGACTTGCGAAGGTTTCATCCAGTGACCCATTGGGAGCCACCGAATAATCATGAATAACAATGGCCATTCGGTGGCGAGGCCCCGAAGGCCCCAAATCAGCGGGGGGAAATAAACTCCCATGTTCGTTCTTTGTAATCTAAGTATTCCCTGCAGTCCGGTCAGGACAGGGTATAATTTTATAAATAAGGGGAAAAGTTTTCGGGAAAGTATTTCAATAGAGAGAAAGATGAGAGAGAGAGACTTCCTTTGAAAATTGTCAAAACTTTTTTAATTTTAAAGGTCTGAGAAGTTGTGCGCCTTTTTCGTTTCCTTCTCTATTCTCCTAAAGCGCAAATTGAAGTGTCTTGTAAGTTTCCTCCCCTTTTTTATTTGTTCTATGGGTTCGAACACGTGAGAGCGCCCCGAGGGAATTGTCTCAACTCTCTCTCTCTCTCTCCCGGAAGACGCAAACTTCCTTCCCGTGCCTGTCGCACACTCGCATTTGGAATTTCCACACATTTTCAAGGAGTTCACTTATCCCCAATTAGAATACAAAAACGGACACTCAAAAAAATAATCCACTGTTTCTTCGGAGGAATGCGGAAAATATGTCGATTCTATGACAGTTTATGGTTTTCTTCCAAATGCAGCATTGAACGATTTCATTTAAAACTTCAACTCTGCAATGGAACATCTGTTTTCGCGTCCATAAAAAAAAGAGTTTAAAAATTAAGTGACTCTTTTCAATGTCCCTTGGCAGATGTCTTTGCTTACTTCCCGTTTCGACCTCTCGTAAATCTTTCTCGGGAGGGAAACGCTGTAGGAAACCTACAATAATTTTTATTAATTTAAAATGCGGCTCATTCAAAGCGGAACGCTTTGAGGATTGCCAAAATGCCGCTGATTTCGGTCATTAATGAGTCTCATTGTTGATAAACTTTGGAGTAAAACGGGAATTTTTTACCCCAAATTGTTACTTAAAATTTGAAAAAGAAATAAAAGCAAAGGAATGAATGAAACTGTATGAAAAGCGGAGTTTTCACTAAACGGAACAGTCCCTTTTTCCGGTGTCCCGACGATTTTATACGATTTCTTATTTTAAAGACTGAGAAGAGTTGTGCAGAATCTAACCCTTTCACATGTGGTGAAAAAGGAAAACGTAGATTGGCGACCTTGTGGCGATTACGCCGTCGCCATTTTCCCGACTGATACCCAATCCTTTTCCAGCTTTCGTTGATTCCAAACCTCTTCTTATCACTGCTCACTATCGCGGCAATCCTTTCCCCATTAAGACCTCAAGTTTGCGTTTGGGAATTTTATAAGGTCAGAAGGGCCGTGGAAAATGGAATGTGTAATGAAAACCTCCGAAAAAGGTTTTAATTAATTAAAAAATGAGTAATTAAAATTTAATGCCAATGATTTTCATTGTTTGAAGGAAGCGGACAAACTCAGTGCTGAAAATATCAGTACCTGGTTAATGGAAATTTCAGGAAAGGGATTTGAAAAATTTTCTTTTCCTTCAGTTCCTGTGAAATTTTTATGAAAAAGATTATTCCTTAATTCATTCATTAGTTTTTTAATGTGCTTTTTTCCGGAGATCCTTTATTTTTAATCACTTTCCTCTTTTGAGCCGAATCAAAAAGGGGAACCTCCATTTCGGTGAAAAGAATGCCCTAATGAAGCCTTTCCCAAATGGGAACGGCGTAACATCGGAGTCGGTTTTCTTCAAAACTGCGGTTTCTCTCAACCCTTTTAAAAATTACTCGTCCATTTAATTAATTTCACGGTCGGGAGTTCTCTTAGAACTTTCTTTACGAAATACGAATCGTTTGGAAACCAAATTCCACTTTAAAACTGATAACTTTGAGGGGATTCGGACGCGCATAAACGACAGCAAAAGAATGTGTTAATGTCGAAAATTTCTTTCATCTTCGAAACGATAATGCATTAAATCAGTGATGCCCAACCTTTCATAACTCGAGTTGGCCACAACGTATGCGAAAATTAAATATGGATTTTAAAAATTAGTATATTTGCCGAAAGTTAAGAAAGAATTTAAAATCACCAAATACGTATGTGAATGTATGAATAAAAGAGCGGGCCGGAGGTTGGCCATCACTTCATTAAACACTAACTACAGTAGCGCTCAAAAGTATTTTAACAATAAATATTGTGTTAATGACCCAATCATAAATTATTTAATAACCACTACAATTAAATAATTAAATCATTACATACAAAGTAGTAAAATATTAAAGTATTTAAATGTCCAAATATTTACAAAATGATTAAAAGTACATAATATATACAAAAACACAAAAAAAATATGTAAATAAATAAAAATGATACAAATACAATTAATACAAAAATAAATAATACTGTAAATATAAAAAATACAAAGTGAAATTCGAAAAATTCTAATCAAATTAAATTACAAGACATTCAAAAATAGGAAAGAGTACTTTAATATATACAGTATAAATATAGTAGCCCTTTAAGTATTTTGAAAATACAAAATTTACAAAGAGTTATTACATACAAAGTGAAATTTCATAAAAATGCTTCACAACAATCGTCACATTTATATTAATTAAATAACAGATGAAACAAAAAGTTTTCTGATCGTATAAAAGAGATTACAGAGTATTAAATTTTATTAGTATTTATAACGGATAGCAGTTGATAGAGATTATTAGTATAATTATAGAGTATTAAAGAAAAAGCCGAAGACTAAGAAGAATGTTATGTTTTGTATGTTTTATTATTTTAATGTGACAAATATATTAATAATAGTATTTATAACTAAATCATACAATCCTAAAATAATACAAAGTAAATAGTAAAAAAATACACTGAAAATTATATACTATCTACTAAAAATAAAAAACAATCCACTAAATAATAAACAACCCTAAAATAAATCACAGTAAATATTATAGTAAAATAATTAACTAAGAAACTATTAAATTTTGTATTGTCAAAATACTTTTGAGCGTTACTGTATGTATGCGCATAACCGACAGAAAAGAAAGGGGGAAAAATTAGGCCCGAAAATGGCGGTCAGGAAATAGCAAAGAATTCGCCGACAGCCCTCAATTATGACGTCATACCTGTTTACCCCGGAAGCGGAAATGATTGGAATTAGGGCTCATCGGGCGAATCCCATTCCTCCCCTAATCCCTTAGTCTACAATTTAGACCTGAATTTTGTGAGGAGCCATTCGTTTTTCCTGTAAACGTTCCGTGAAAAATATCCTTTCGGATTTGATTCTTTTTAAAAATTTCCTTCAGCCATATCCTTTCAAAAAAAGAACTTTATTTAATTATTTTACCTCTTTTATCCCTTCAAATTTAATTATTTAATTTCGTGAACTCTCTCTTTCGCCCACTCCTTAATTTTCTCAAAGGGCACAACCGACTCTATTCTTCACAATAATATATATAATATTAATGCCTGAGATAACTCAGCTCTTTCTCATTTACAATTAATTACGGACGAAATTCG
Source organism: Brueelia nebulosa (assembly GCA_028293925.1). Lineage (NCBI taxonomy): Eukaryota > Metazoa > Arthropoda > Insecta > Psocodea > Philopteridae > Brueelia > Brueelia nebulosa. Next base: position 80,547 of record JAQIBA010000127.1, on the reverse strand, counting down.
ATAATTTTCCACGGGGAAAGCCCGCTCTAATGAGATAATAAAACTTCGGGAAGGTTTTCTGATTGACGGAAGGGTTAAAAGAAGGGTTTCGGCCACCGCAGGCCCTTCTTCAGGAGTGAACCAATTTGGGATTCGGTCATCGATGGTCTCTTTCATTCCATTCATTGAATGAGAATATTCAAAACTCTAAAATGCATTCGGGCGAACGCTTTCCAATCGCATCCCTAATCCGTAGAATTACAGGGACTCAACCAAACAGAAAGATAAATTTCACAATTCATCCTAACAAACAGATAAATAAAAGAATGTTTCATATGCCTTTGTAATTTCCTGTGGAAAAGCCACTTCCGTTTCCGCGGGGAAACTCTCTTTTAAACTTCGCAAAGCCCCAAAAGGGGAAAATAAGAAACCGTTTTTCGTTTCTTCGGAAAAGATCCCCAAATAATTTTCTGTTCGTTTGCGGACGTTCGGATTCGGTGCAACCATAAATCAATTCGGACATCGGCTGAAGGAGTCAAAGTATCCGGAAACCCGAGAAAGACCCCAATGAAAAATTGTTTCCGTTTGGAAAAATCTTCATGTTTCCGCCATTTATCTCTTGTAAATTAATACGCGAACGGTTATTGGACTCCGTCAGAGATTAGTGCACTCTCTTGAATTTTTAACATCTCTTCAGCCGTTAACGCACGTTTACAAGACGTGAAATTTAAATTTCACAGCCTTTTAGAAGCCGGCCATTTGGCCAAATATAAGAAACGCCTTTTCTAAAAGTTTTCGAGGGCGAAAGATGGAATGTGCAGAAGAAAAACGTTTACAACCATCAGTGTAATGAGTCACCTTGTTGGAATGATTCACCCTGTTGTAGTGATGTTGACTCGCCCTGTTGTAGTGCTATTGAGTCGCCCTATTGTAGTGATGTGAAGTAACTCGCCCTGTTGTACTGATGTTGATTCGCCCTGTTGTAGTGCTATTGAGTCGCCCTATTGTAGTGATGTGAAGTAACTCGCCCTGTTGTACTGATGTTGATTCGCCCTGTTGTAGTGACGTTGACTCGCCCTATTGTAGTGTTGCCCTTTTTATACCAGCTGTTTTCAACCCTTGTTTGTTAGTGTAATGAGTCACCAAGATAGGTCGAGTCAAGAGCACTACAATAGGGCGAGTCATCCCAACATGGTGACTCATTACAATTATATAAAACCTATAAAAAAACAATATTGGTGTCAGAAGTAACAAAGAAAAAAGTGTACTACAAACACATTACAAAATAATTGGTGTCAGAAGTGGGATACAAAACCTTACAACAGTGAGGGAAACTCGAAACAGTCTCAGAAATTTACAGACTGAATGAAAGAAAGGAGAAAACACAAAATTCGGTAGAAGGAAAATTGGAGAATTTGGGAAAATTAGATAAAAAAGTAATAAAAGGAAGAAAATGGTGAAACAGCCAAAACTGAATACAGTGAATATTTGGCAAATTCCAAACAATACAACTTTTCTAAACCTCCATTTTTTTTCCACCGTTGAAAAAGTCAAACTCGCGAAATTAAAACGACCCGAATAATTTATTAAATTTAAGGTTAAAAATTTTTTACCCGGATTACAACAAAATAAAACGGGAAAAAGCGAAGAGTCCCGAGAATCCTCTTTTTAATTTACCATTCCCGTGGCATTAAAAAAAAAGTTAATAATTCCAAAAAGAGAGAATTTACTTAAGTGTAATTACTACTTAAATGAATTTCGGGTTCTCTTTTGAGTGCGAACGAAACGGCCGATGGAATGTGCGAACCCCTCTGCATTGGGGGACAGAAAAAAGACTGAGAGGTCACAGTGGCGAATAATTTATCCTCCGGAGGGAATATTTCTTGTGAAAACGCAGCAATGGCGTCGGGGGAGCGAATCCAGTTTTGCGAAGCGGCGTGAATAATCGATCAGGGTTGGTTTCCGATATCCCCCAGAATAAGGGCGCGAAGCGAGAAAAGAAAAAAGAAAGGTCGTTTATTTAATTATTCCTAAGCAACTCGAGTTGCGAGGGGGTTGACACGATTAGGGTTGGAGCAAAAACACGCGGCAAAATTCACAAATAAAAACTGAATTTCCCGTTCTGTTGCCTGCTTAAAAGCGACATGATTCCCCACTCAAATTTCCGTTCCGGTTATTAAATTGTTAATATAAATTTCTTTTATATCATCCCAACCTCCCCTAATAATCTTTACCTCAAAAATGAGGGATGAAGTTACACTCTACGAAGCTCAAATTGTTCAGAGTATAATTATAAATAAAATGTCAAAAGTCCTCAAAAATTCAATGTCAGGGAAAAATATGGAGTCAAAGGTTGAAAAAAATAGTTTTTCTTCATTTTCAGGAAAACTGTAAGTTTTATCGTAAAATTAGCTCAGACAAAAATTGTAGAGAATAAAATTATGTACAAAAAAAGTTTTAATACTTTTCTTCCTAAGAGTTACCGTTTCTGAGATATATCGATTCAAAAAGTTGGATAACACTTTTGTGGCCATTTTTAATATGGAAAATTTTGCGGGCTAATTTTAACGACTCAAAATGGTTTCTCCAAAATGAAACCAAATGCGTTCAAAAGCTTAAAATGTGCCCTTTTAACGAGCAAATTTAGAAATAAATCCGAGATGACACTATTTTGATATTTGGCATCAAAAATAGGCAAAAATGGCTAAATTTAGCATTTTCTCTACAACTTAGAGCTCTTATAACTTCCGAAGTTTTGATGATAGGAACTTCAAATATGGCTCATTTTAAAGCGCCAATGTTACTCTTTGACTGTACTTAGTTTGGACAAAATTGGCCTCTGTAAGAAAAAGTTATGGGGTTTTGAAATTCGGATACCTTTTATATGGGCAATTTTTACAACTCATTCAACTTTTTGAATCTATATATCTCAGAAACGGTGGCTCTTAGGAAGAAAAGTATTAGGACATTTTTTGTAGATAATTTTATCCTCTACATTTTTTGTCTGAGCCATTTTTACCCTAAAACTTATCGTTTTGCTGAAAATGGAGAGAGACTAATTTTTTTGAGCTTTAACACCCCGCCATTTTTTTCCCACGACATCGGATTTTTGAGGACTTTTGACATTTCATTTATAATTATAGTCTGAACAATTTGAGCTTCTCAGGAATTTATGTAACCGTGAATGTCTAATTTGACTAGACTAACAGTGATGAAACCAAAATGAAAAAAGTATATCGGGGTTTCCTTTGACTGCCCCGACAGGAAAAGACAATGGCCGACCAATATTCATTGCTGAATCCCAAAAAGGGCACAACATTCCCAAAGTGTGAATTAAAAGAGGTCCCGAATGGGGAAACGACCTCCTCTGAGAAATCGTCGCAGAAAAGCAAACCCTCTCAAAGGAAGGGTTGAGAAAATGCGCGCTCGGCTGTTGTCCTAAAAATAGAGTTAGTTCACCTTTTCCGGGAAGTTCATCAATCTCTTTTTATCTCTTTGAAATTTAGGGGAAGTCGGGGTTTCGGGGGGTGCGGTGCCACCCTTCATTTATAAGGCGCTAATTTCAGGGAAAACCCTTTATTGGTTTCGAATCCAGATCTTTCTTATAATTTTCTTCTTGTTCATCTGGTCCCTTTTCTTTCGGGGAGAACACAGGGATTTGTGTCGGCGGTATGGCAATGAATTAGTTGGGAGTTTTTGTTTCATTTTACGAGTCTGGAAAAGTGCCAGAGTGCCTTTGCCATCGGCAGAATTTGATTAATATTTCTGTTTACTTTCCCTGATTTAGAGTTGGAGGTCAATGGCGAAACCTCTCAGGATTTTTGCCTTTTCACCCTTTCGCTCCGCCGACGTTTCGACTGCGTTTCCCGACCGACCAATGAAATCGTCGGGACGTCAAAGATGGAGTCTTTGTCATCAATGACTCAAGTTTTTGTCAAATTACAAAGCTTTCGATACAGTATAAACACGCTAAAGGAACGAATGGGAAAATTTCGGGGAAAAAAACGAATTAATCCGAGTTTTCAAATGAAAAAAATTAAATGATAGAAGCGCTGATGTCTTCGTGAACTTAAAAAAAGTCATCTTACGGTCATTACGGAATTGTAAAAAACACCGCACAAAGTTCTTAATTAAAAACCAATGAAATCGACCTTTGAAAATAGTTTTCCCGAAGCAGAGGAAAAAGATTCAACTATACTTTGACGAAGTGTTTTGCTCGAAATCTCGTCGGAATGTGTTTATAGGAGCAGAGCAGTAAAAATACGGGCAAACGACAGCAAAAACTCATAACCGTTTCGACTCATTTCCCAAACAATGGACGACGTGAAACTGCGCTAACATTATTTTCCTCAGCAGTGAAATGAAAATTTCGCTCATCCCAGCGAGCAACCCCGAAAAAAGAACGAGCAACCCTTGTTTTTTTACCTCCACACTTTTCCAATCAGTCAGTTAAAAAATGAACGCGTCCGAGAGAAGAGCGTTCTCTCGGCCAAAAAAAAAATCACAAAACAATACCGTCATTTTCAGAAAAGCCGAAAAACATTTTTCAACCGTTACTTCGATTAAAATCTGGTACCACAAAAGAAAAACGGGAAAAGGTCGAAAAACTCTCTACGGTTTATTGTTTTCATTGGGAAACGCTCGCTTTCGTTCGAAATTCTGCGAATTTGACGAATTTCCATTGTATCTCAGCTGCTGCTGACAATTGGAATGTCAGAAGACGTTCGGAAAATTTTTCTTTTAAATGGTCCAAAAAAAATTACAAAAAATTTATTAAAAATGTTCCGTCTTTTATTTTATTAATTTTATGTTTCTAAATGTTGTAAAGCATTTTAATGAAATTTCACTTTGTAAGTAACTCTTACGGGTGGAAAATTACAAATTTGTATTGTCAAAATACTTTTAAGCCCTACTGTAAATATACTGTGCGTACTAAAGTACTCTTTCATATTTTTGGATTTTTTTAATTTAATTTTATTAGAATTTTTTCTATTTTATTTTGTATTTTTTCTATTTACAGTCTTATTTAATACCATATTTATTGTATTTGTATTATTACTGTATTTTATTTATTTATTTACATGTATTTTGTATTTGTGTTTTTGTTTATTATGTACTTTTCATTTTATAAATACCTCGACATTTAAACTTTTAATTTTAATTTGTATTTTACTTTTTATTTTTTGTATTTACAGTCTTATTTAATACTATATTTATTGTACATGTATTATTACTGTATTATTTTTATTTTGTATTTGTGTTTTTGTATATTATGTACTTTTAATCATTTTGTAAATACTTCGACATTTAAACACTTTAATATTTTACTGTTTTACGTGTAATTAATTGTATTGGTTTTGTAGTTATGTATAATGTATAGTTAAAATACTTTTGAGCGCTATTGTATCATTGGTGATTTTTTCGAATTTTCATGCTTTATATTTTCTCTCTTTTTTTTCATTTCTTTGGCTTCGATAAACTATTACATCTTTGTTTGTTTAAAGTGTTAAATTTATTTATTTTCCTTATTAGTTTTTTATTTGTTCTGATCCTTACGCTGTTGTGCAAAAAACTTAAGAGTTCTGTGAACCTTCAGCTCTTTTTTTGAATGCTATTGAAAACTGTTACAAGTCGACGTCAAGTAATTAATTATTTTACTGTTAATTTTTTCGACCACAACTAAAATTAAAAAAATCTAAAAAAAGCATTTACTTTTGAACCTGATTTCGTCAAACGAATAAACGTAAGTCAAAAAAAAATATATATATGTGATGAACTTAATTATTGAGGCGTTTATTCCGTGAAATTTCACTGATCCTCACTCATATAACGCCAAATTTCAGTTCCGATAATCCAATCATCAGCATCCAATAATCAGTAATCCAATAATTCCGGCTCAATTGTCTCTTTTTTGTCTTTCAGATCAAGCGACTGAACTTCTCCCCTCGGCCCTCACCGAAAGAAGACATCCGCGGCCCCGCTCCCATGCACACTGCACAACCCCTCTCGACAATAAACTCACCACTCTCATCGATCACTCCCTCACAAGAATAATGCTGAAGTGTGCAAACGAGCCACAGTTACGACGCCCGCATTAGCCAGTTGCATGCCATGTGGCAGGAAAGGGGCCTTAAGTATGTTGCCGAAGTCTGAAACTGATGTAAGTACCACCCTTTCGGTCCCTTTTACCCCCTTAAGTTCCAGACGAATGATATGGGGTTTGTTCGCAGGCCTCGCGGAAGTTCCGGACTTCTTTAGGATCTTCAATCACATGCACGACATTCTCGGCTTTCAAGTTACTGGTAAGAGATTTTGTTTTGTCTTAATAGGGGGTAGAAATCCGATTGTTGAGTCTTTCTGCACGTCCGGGGGTTGAAGAGTCCTGAGAGAGGGCGCCTTTTGGAGTTTGGTCCGCGAGGGTGAAAAGTAAAAAGGAAATCGACCTCCCAGAGGTGTAATTGATTTCTTAAGGGAGTCAAAATTCCCTGAAAATTTTTTCCACCGCCCGAGAAAATTGTTTGTTTTTTTTTTTGCTGAGCATTTTAATATAAACGTTAGCGGAAAATAATGGGGAGCGGAAACGGAAGTTCGAGCGTTTGCAACTGATGATATGTTTCGTTTAAAAAAATCTTGTGAATGAGCGGAAGAAAAAACTTTCCCATGTCGGGGCAAAATTTAGGTCGAAAGCGAGTTTCCGATCCATTTTCTCGACATTTAACCCATTGAGTGGAAGGAAAATTTAGGGCGTTTTGCCCTGGGTGGGGAGGTTTTATTTTGAAGAATCCAAAAGAGAGTTTACAAAATATAATTACATACAATATTGTAATGGCGTTTCCTGCAATTTTTTGAATATACAAAAAAACCACTACGAGATAACTCGTAGCTGACGTCACTGGATAAAATTCCTGTGCTGAAATTACTGTATCAAATTCCTTTGCTGACATTACTGGATAAAATTCCTTTGCTGACATTTCTGAATAAAAATTCCACTACGAGATATCTCGTAGCTGCTGTCACTGTATCTAATTTCTGTGCTGAAATTTCTATATCAAAATCCTGTGCTGACGTTACTGTAACGAATTCCTGTATCGAAACTTCACTACGAAATATCTCGTAGTTGGCACTCAATGGGTTAAATGCAACAAAATGACTAAGCCTTTAGTGTGTTTCACTCCCACTTGCAAAGCAGACTGCATTTTCGATCTGACCCCTCCCCCCCCCTCGAAAGGCAGGCTCCGATTTTAGAGAAAAATTAAATATTCATTTTTTATAGGAAAGCAAACTTTTTGAATTAGAAAAGTCTTATTAGTCTTTTGAATTACCCGGATAGTCCGTTAATTGGATTTCAAACTTAAGAAATTCAATTAAGTAATTATTAAAAGTTTTTTCCCATTAGAAACATTTTCAATGTGACAAATGGCACAAATCCAGTTTTTTCCCTCCTTTTTTTTGGAAAATTAATTTTAAATTTTCCCGGGGGCCCCCAAAGCTTTCCCGTATTTGCGCCATTTCGACTGAGAAATGGTATTTTAAGCGAAACGAAGTTTGATATCCGTTCGAAGCTTTCATTTTTCTAAATTACAAGAAAATTTCCTTCTCTTGTCACCCCCCCGGAGTTCCTTCCCCCGACAACGTGGGGAGGAAGAAACTCTAACGGAATCATAAATCAACAAAGGAAACGCTTTGTGTAAAATAAAATATTTTCGACAATTTTTGCCAAAGGTTTAGCAAAAGTATCGGATTCTTAAGTTGTATGCCATTGTGCGCGGTGATTAATGTTCCCATCTGAGGCCAGGCTCAAGGTCAGCAGTCACTGGAAAATCCTTTCCTTTGGAAATTCCATCCGCGAAATAAAATATGTAGCTTTTGGGCGGGCGTTATCGCCCATTTTGGCCACCTTAATAAGAGCGAACTGTGGACTTTCCGCAGGGGAGGGAATTGAAAAAATTATGCCCCATAAGACCCTCGCAGGAGATCAATGAATTTTAAAATTTAACTAAACCCCGTCCGTCCCAAAAGCACTGCTTTTATTTCGAACGGCGCTCTTCAACACGAGCAGACATTTTGGGCTTTGGGGGTTGTTTCCGGCGCTCGGAGGAAGATTAAGGTGGTTGGGAGTTTGAACGGGACAGGGGGAGGGAACGATGCGGGCAGAGGGTGGACAGAGGGCAGTTGCGTGGGCAGAATCTGCTCTTGGTGCACACATTGGCTGGCCTAACAAAGAGAAAGTTTGCCGTTCCCTCCCCCGCATTTTGAATCCGATGGAAGTTGTAATTTTTGATAAAAGTGTAAAAAAAGTTAGCGGAAACGGCGAATCCCGAGAAGAACAAATTAGTGGAGAGAGACCGGAAGTAATTCTAATTTGCCGTAATGGGAGATTCTATAAATTTTTCACTAAGCTAATCCTGAAGGAAGCGAACCCATTGTGTACATTTGTTCTAATTTGTAACCTTAATTGTCTTTTATTATACTCGCAGAAGTACTTTGCTGTACATCGGTTTGCGTATTCACAGGGATTTATTTATAGCCACAACACATCGTTCACTCAAATTAGACATTCAAGATTATATAAATTCCTGAAAAGGTAAAACTTGGTCAAATTATTTAGAGTATAATTATATATAAAGTGTCAAAAATCCTAAAAAAAATCCGATGTCGGGACAAAAAATGGACAAAAAATTACTTTTTCGCCATTTTCAGGAAAACGGTAAGTTTTATCGTAAAAATAGCTCAGATATAAATTGTAGAGGACAAAATTATCTACAAAAAATGTATTATTACTTCTTTCTAAGAGCCACCGTTTCTGAGATATATAGATTCAAAAAGTTGGATGAGTTATAAAACTTGTTCATAAGTGTTCATCATTCAAAACCCCATAACTTTTTTATACAGTGGCCAATTTCAAACAAAGTATGTACGGTCAAAGAGCAATATTAAGGCTTTAAAATGATCCGTATTTGACGTTCCTATCATCAAAACTTCGGAAGTTATAGGAGCTCAAAGTTGTAGAGAAAACGTCATTTTAGCCATTTTTGCCTCTTTTTGATGAGGTCAAATATCAAAATAGTGGTCACCTCGAATTTCTTTCTAACTTTGCTTTCGAACACATACAGTTTCATTTTAGAGAAACCATTCTGAGTTGTAAAATTGGCCGAAAACATTGCCCCATTATAAATGGCCAAAAATATGCTCCAACTTTTTGAATCGTAATATCTCAGAAACGGTGACTCTTAGGAAGAAAAGTATAAATACATTTTTTGTAGATAATTTAATGCTCTACAATTTTTGTCTGAGCTATTTTCACGATAAAACTTACTGTTTTCCTGAAAATGAAGAAAAACTACTTTTTTCAACCTTTGATTCCCGGTCATTGAATTTTTTACATTTTATGTATAATTACACTCTCTGAACAATTTGAACGATTTTCAGCTTCGTAGAACTTAATACAACTTCACCCCTCATTTTGAACTAATTTGACTAAACTAACAGTGAAATCTTCCGTAAATACTTTTCGGATTCCGCCCCAACCCTTACGTATAACAAATGAAAAATTATATTTTAACCCCATTAAAATAAGAACAATATTTCAAAACAAACGGGGGGCCAATAAAACCGTCAACCCCGACAGGAGTGGGAGTCGGAGATGGGTTGCGAACGGTAAATACAAAAACCGGGGCGATTCATGGTTTTTTATAGTTTTCTCTGCTCGATTAGAAGGAAGAAGAAGAAGAATCAATCAAATCGAGATCTAAAAGAGAGAGAGAGTTGGGGAGAGAGGGGAATGCGGCCGGGGCGGGGGAGAGCTTTGATTTATTGCGTGCCAACAATCCTCGTGAAATTCTATATTAAAACAGTTACCTATTGTTGTGTATACAAAAGGCTTTTAAATCGATGAGTTCCCATCATAGTATACCCATAAAGTAGAAATGTTCTTTCCATTTATCGACTCTCGTCTTTCCATCGTCTTCGCCGCCCGCATTTCTCTCCCCCGATCAGAAGTATTCCTTCCCCGCAAATACTATAAATTCCTTCGGGAGAAATGGAGGTGCGAAATATTTACATTAAAGTAATGACGGGAATTGTTGGGAATATAATCACGTGCGACCAATGCGACGGTATGCAAAGGGGTGGCAACACAACATCCCTTAAAAGGCTAAGGGAGACTTGTTTTATGGGAAATTGTGAATTTATTGATGTCGAAGGGTGTTTAATTAGCTTTGAAGAAAATAACTTTTTATGAAAATGGCTTCCATTTTCGTCCGTAAATAATAATAAAATTTTTATGTTAATTATTTCGAGTTTTAATTAATTTCTATAAAAACGTTTATTGAAATTCTTTATTGATTTCAATTAAGTGTTCCCGTGCACAAATCTTCTCCGAAAAAAGGGTTCCGCCTTTTTGTTTATCATCGGTGTCAAAAAACTCCGGGTGGAAACAAAACACAGCGATAATTTTCAATCGGGGCTTTGATTTTGCAAGAAACACCTCACAAGGACAGAAATCCAAGCAAACAAACCGTTCGACTGGGGAGACAAAAAAGAAAAGTATTTACTCAAGAAATGAACAAACATTCTTATCGCGGAAAGATTTATTTATTCTGGGAAATCATGGTGGAAGGTCGAAAAAGGAAAGGGCGAAGTCAGAGACCCAACCGAAGAGAGACAAAAGGTTTCCACAAAACAATTTTGTTGCTCACTCGAATGATATTTTCACCAACATAATTTCTACTCCACTCCGGAGGACATAATACTTCCCTGCTGACATATCTCTCCACTCTATCATCGACAGCTGACCCGAAGAGTTTGCTGTCGAACGCTGCCGGTTCGATCGCTGCTGTTAACACACGTTTTCTACACCAAAAGAAAAACGAGTAATAAAACCCGTCGCGAGGGAGCGCGGAGTTAGCGTCCATTCCTTTTTCGACTGACAAAGGAAAGAAAAAGGAAGAAAAACCAATTCCGTCTTCTTTGTACACCCGTCGTTTAGCACTTGTTAGTAGATTTTCTCTTATCTTTTATTTCCTTTTTATTTGCTTTCGGATTTTGTTCGGATTATCCCGGGCGAGCGCTAAATGATCGCCGACTCGCCAGTCGGTGGGTGAACGGACGAACGGGCAACGACTTCCGCAGCAGACGACACGGAGGATGTGACGTCATAGTGATTAAAAACCTGGATTTATGACAAGTGCTTAATCAGTGAAAATTGGAGGAACGTTTCAAGGGCGCTCTCGGTTTTTTTAATATTTAAAAACAAAAGTCGAAAGGGAACAATGGTTGCTATGGTTTTTGTCTTCCTTTTATGGAATCCTGGCTTTTAACCCTTTCGTCCCTCACGGACAAACACAGGTTCGCCTTGCATTCCTTCTCGGACTCCCTCTCTCTCATATTTCTCCCACACTAACCTTCATTCGCATTCGCTGTCGCTTCTCGCTTCGTTTAGTCCCCATTTTAGAGTCGGTCGTTATCGCCCTTGTATCGCGGTTTATTAACTCGTTTGCCCTCGGTCAGCCTTTTCTGCAGTTTCTCTCATATCTGCGGGGTTTCCTTTCACGCTTCGGTTGATCCTGCAGGGCGGTCAACGGGATTTTTTACACGTCTCGTCGACGGTTTTGCTTTCTCGGAAATTATGCCTTTTCGGAGACGTCTTCGCTTCATTTAGTGGTTTTCCACTGTATTATTTTGAGTCTCAACAAAATTTCCCTTTTAATTTGATTTCAACCGTAAATCTCTTTCATCTTTAACATAATTTCTAACGGTTTTTAAGTAAAAAAGATTGAAGGAAGTGCTTTAACCGAGTAGACTCACTTCTCAGAGACCAATTCAAGAGAATGGTCACCTGCAGATTGCAAAAAAAAGTGAAGGAATGGCTTTTCAAAGAGCGAACTCTGTGGTTTTCTATGTCGATGTTCTCCGTATGTTACAAAACAAAGGAAAACCCCATTCAAAGGTTTAGCAAAGCGGAATTTTTTGCAAATTTGAGATATCTTTATTTGATTAATTTCTTCGAATATTTTTCAAGAGAGGACCTCTTGAAACTGCGTCAGAAACAGAAGTCGTTTTAGTGTTTCCGCTACGGTAGAATAAACCGAATATTCTTTGGGAAAAAGGAAGAGAAGTGTTTGAAAGGGGTCAAACCGGCCATGAAAACCCATTTATTCAAATTCGATTCTCTCTCTCTCTCTGTCTCTCTCTCTCTGAGATGAAAAGGCACCTAAAATAACAAATTCTCCTAATCGTACATTTAAATAATAATAGAATTAACAAAGAGGGATGAAACCTGAGTGAGGGAACCTTGGCGTCAAGAAAAGCAGAATTAGCGGGGGCGAATGTGATTACAATAATTTTTAACCTGTTCTTTGAGGGCGGGATGTAATTTCAGTGGAATAATAATTATTTTTCTCCCCATTTGAAAGGCCCTTCGCAACCGCTCTTCATTGTTTTGACAAACCCCCAATCGTAAAATTATTATCCAATTCACACCCCCAAAAACTAACGTTTCTCACCTTCTTCTTTTGCCTAAACACGTTGTATTTGGTAATCCATTTATTAAAAAATCTCAAAATTTCGGGTTCATTCGGCAAAACGCTATCGTTAAACAAAATGGCGGCCGGCGAACGGGGGCGCTCTCTCTCGGCGAAATTTCTCACCAATGAGGCTTAAGGCGCTGAATGAGATGAATGCAAACGCCATATTTTAACGGTTTTAATTGAAATGAAAAACCGGGGATAAAAAAAGCATTTTGATTTGGTTCCTTCCAGGAAACGGATAATTGTTTTAGGATCAACTGAAAAAGGATTACCGCTTTTTATTTGAGCAACATCTGAGGCTGAAAAACCTACCAATTTTTTACAATCCCTCTCAAATTTCGTTGAGGACCTTAAAAGGTCGAGTGCATTTTATTCGTTTAAATTGAGCCGGCTCCAAAAAAAAGACATTTTCATTGAGCCAATGCTGAAATTTATTGTAAATTCTTGCAAATATTCACGTAGCGCAGATTATCATGTGGGTGTTATAAGTTTTAATTAATGTGGGCCGGAAACGGGCTCGCTCATTTATTTCATACGAACCCTAGGATTTTACGTTTTAATTTCTTGCCTGGTTATTAAAGTCATTTGTCCCGTGGTCATTACACCCCTCCGCCCCCGACACGCCCACACTAATAGCCATTCAAATTGATTTCATTCAGAAAAATATTGCCTCGGGTTTTTCATATTTTTCTCTTTTTTCTCTCGAATCGCCCCCCGTTTTTGATGGATTCATATGCCCCGGATAAAGTCGTAATCGTCGTCGAAAAATAAAATGGCGATAAAAGAGAAAACAAATAAGCCGCTGCTTTTATGAATTGTCGACGCCCAACGCCGATTCTTTCGAATGAAAAAAAAAAAAGAAAAAAAAACGTTTGGGAAAAAACGTCACCGCGAATCTAATCGTTTATATATTTGAATGTAATTTGGAAAGTGAAGCATTTATGTGAAAAAACATCTGAATCTGATATGCATATTGAAAAAAAATAATAATAAATAAACTGAGAAATCTCTTTTTTTGCGAAGAAAAACAGATAAACATGTCTCCTGTCACAGAGGAGAGAATAAACTGCAAATATGGATTCGAGAAGAAAAACAGTTTCCTGTGCACACGTGATTCGAAACTCGGCCTCATTTTGACATTTTGACTGTGAAAATATATAATCTAATGAAATTAGACATTCAAGGCTAAATAAATTTGGTGAAATTGATTAGAGTATAATTATATATGTCAAAAGTCCTGAAAAATCCGATGTCGGGAAAAATTAGTTTTTCCCCATTTTCAGGAAAACGGTGAGTTTTATCGTAAATATAGCTCAGACAAAAATTGTAGAGGATAAAATTATATACAAAAAATGTATTATTACTTTTCCTCCTAAGAGTCACCGTTTCTGAGGTATAACGATTCAAAAAATTAGAGCATATTTTTGGCCATTTATAAAGTTGCAATGTTTTAAAAAAATTTTTCAAAAATTTTACCACTCAGAATGGTTTCTCTAAAATGAAACTGTATGTGTTCGAAAGCTTAAAATATGGCCTCTCAACGAGCAAAGTTAGAAAAAAATCCCACATGACATCATTTTGATATTTAGCCCCAAAAAAGGCAAAAAGGGCCAAAATGGCGTTTTCCTAAAATTTTGAACTCCTATAACTTCCGGAGTTTTGATAACAGAAACGTCAAAAATGGCTCATTTTAAAGCCCTAATATTGCTCTTTGGCCGTACATAGTTTGTTTGAAATTGGCCGCTGTATAAAAAAGTTATGGGGTTTTGAATGTTGAACACTTTATGAACAATTTTTATAATTACAACTCATTCAACTTTTTGAATGGTTATATCTCAGAAACGGTGACTCTTAGAAAGAAAAGTAATAATACATTTTTTGTAGATAATTTTACCTTCTACAATTTTTGTCTGAGCCATTTTTACTATAAAACTTACTATTTTCCTGAAAATGACGAAAAGATACTTTTTTTGACATTTTAGATATAACTATACTCTAATCAATTTCACTATATTTATGTAACCTTGACTGTCTAATTTGAGTGGTAAAATATAAACGGTGAATTTAAAAGAAAGTAAAAAAGCAGCCATAGAGTAAGAAAACGCACCTCGAGCAGAGATCGATTGGGAAAAGAAAGGTTCTAATGAAATGAGGGGAGAATTAAAAATCGAAAGAGAGGGACTCGTTAGCGTTGACAATGGCTCTCACAATGAGAGAGGCTCTTTTGAAGGAACTCCATTCGAATTGCTAAATAGGCGGACATTTTGAATGAGATGAGTGGAAAACAAGGATTCAAAGAAAATTCCGCTTAATGAAAAAAGAACATTATTCGATTCGCAATTAATTATTATAGTTTGGCTTTTATATCGCATCATCTGCGGATCAAAGATGAAACGTTTTAATATTATAAATGAAATCATTTATAATTTTATTATTCTTTAATATGAAATTATAACAGATGGCTGACTTTATTCATTTTTAGTTTTGTTTGTCTTCTTAATTTTGGTTTCTTTCAAATCTGATGTACGTTCCAAAAGTCTTAAGAGAGAGATTAGGGGGTTTTCTTTCGAGAGTGAAACCGGAGGAAAACTTTGGAATTATTTTTTAGTTTTGAATAATTGAACATCTAAAAATTTCCTTTCTTTCTTAAAGTTGACGGCCGGTTTTTATCGCAGCAGAATTTAAAAAAAAAGGAGACGCACAATTACAACAAATGACGCTTTTTAAATCGTGAAAATTTCAAAATTAACTTCCCTCCACTTATCGCTCATTCATCGACCGCGACATTCATCTGTGCGCTGAATACTGAATAACCAATTCTCATAAAATTGCCAAAATTTGAGAGTGAAGGAACAATTCCAGAGAAGAATCAGTGCCGTCTTGGGCTTCCGGTTGAATTTGGCAAAGGAAAATCACAAACCAGTGTTTTTTGCCATTTTCACGATTTATTTTAATGCTTAAAACGCTTTTCTCGCTTCTGAATTCTTTCAAGAGTGAATTTTCTAATTTCTTCCTTCTAATCAAGCACCAAAGAGTTTTACGGGAGTTCCCCTTTTTTAAAAACTCAATATTTTAGTTTTATCTCAAAAGTTCCACTTTATCAAAAGCTGAAGGTGCCGCGCTAATTCAGTCGCATACAAAAGTATTTTGACTATAAATACTGTATTAACAAAAAATTATTGAATAACCATTACAATTTATTAACTAATAATTAAATCCTTACATACAAAGCAGTAAAATAATAAGGTATTTAAATGCCGAAGTATTTACAAAATTATTAAAAGTATGTAATATATTTATACAAAAACAGCATCAAAATGTATTTAGATAAATACAAATAATACAAATACAACAAATATGAAATTAAATAAGACTGTAAGTACAGAAAATAAAAAAAATAAAATACAAAAAATTCTAACAAAATTATTAATAAATTAAAAAATTCAATTAAAAATACAAAATTACGTAAGAGTAGTTTAGTGCATAAAGTATATATATACAGTAGCACTCAAAAGTATTTTGACAATATAATTTGTAGGAAAACTACAAATTTTGTATTGTCAAAATACTTTTCCACTCTTTTTCCACTCTTAAGAGTTTACATTACAAAGTGAAATTTCATAAACATTCATTAAAATGCTTTAAAACATTTATAAATATAATATTAATTAAATAATAGAGGTTTATTTTTAGAATTATATAATAGTAATAATAGAATTATATACAGATCTAAGTAAGGTCTAATAGATAATCTAAGTAAGAGTATTAAAACAGAGAAAGCAGAAGACTAAGAAAAATGTTATGTTTTGTATATTTTGTTATTTTAATGCGACAAATATATTATTAATAGTATTGATCACTAAATAATACAGAGTGAAATATTATAGTAAAATAATTAACTAAAAAATTATTAAATTTTGTATTGTCAAAATACTTTTGAGCGCTACTGTATGTAACGTCCCCTTCACTACTCGAGCCCCATTTTGTATTTTACATAATTTTGTACTGTACAATACCCCATTGTATTGGCTTTATTAAATGCAGCTTTTATGACAAAAATTGCATATTTTCCTGCACTCGTTTGTTGCGGTAAGCGCCATTTTGAAAATGGAGTAGATTAGTTTCGAGAACCCTTTCGCCTATTTTGGAGCTGTATTATCGAAAGACACATCGATTCTTAAGAATGGCGCCGATCTTGAGCCCTTCATCTTCTGAACTTGTAAACGCACAAAAACAAGACATTTTAAATCGAGTTGGAAACTGCAAAAAAGTTTGTCGATGACAAAATGGCGTCGTCGTGTACGAAATCATGGCTGAGAAAGTAAAAACTTGGTTTCATCGTCCCTCCCCTCACTCTCCTCCCCCTCTTCGACAGAAGCTTCGTGTTTCCAAAGTGTTTTTTCTTTATCATTTGCTAAAAATCTCTTTTTATATTTGACCGAATCAAAGCTTTTAGCTGACGACGCATTTGTATAATTTGTTTTTTGCGTTAAACTCATTTCAGACATTTGTAACAAATATTTTAAACGATCGTAATTAATGTTACAAATTAGTGTGATTTAGTTAAGGGTTTCACCAACAGATGATGTAAAAAAAAAAAACAGGATAAGTGTCTTTGTGAATGGGCGGAAGTGGATGGAATAATGGCCGCCGGAAGTGGACGGGATAATATACAGAAACGGTGAATTAATACGTTTGAAACGTTCACAAAAATAAGTAAATCGAACGAGAGTCAGCAGAACAAAGTGAAGAGTGCATAATTAATTGTTGAGCGCTGAAATAAATAAGCCATCCGCCCTCCCCCGCCCGCCCCCGCCCCGAGGCCGAGCAAAATTCAATTTCCATTACTCGCAACAGTTTATTTTAAATTTCAAAGAAAACGAGAAAACGTCCTCCGGCGCTGCCAAGAAAATAAGCAGAAGCATGAAAATCATCTTGTTTGCATAGGGTCGTTCGGACATGGCGGGGACTTCCGGGGAGGACTCACTTCCTGTTTTTCATCCCCCAAGTCTTAATTGAGCCGAACGGAAACGGTGAACCCCGAACGGAAAAAAGCGATAAAACCGACTAAAACGGGAAATGTTTGAACTCCCCTTTTTAACGATCAATTCGGATTTTGTGTCTGACCTCCGCCAGGAGAGGTCATAAAAGCGGTGGCTCGTAAAAGTAGAGTAAAAAGTGTCCTACTGTCTGTTACAGTATATGAGGGGACGCTGGCGCTGGAAATAATGAACGAAAGCCTGGCCAAGTGCTCGCAGGACATTGACCACCTCCCGTACACCATCCCCCAAATGGTCATCATCGCCGTTTTGGGAGGGACACTTTCCATAGCAACCGTCCTCGGAAACTTTATGGTAATGATCTCCTTCAAAATCGACAAGCAACTTCAGACTATAAGCAATTATTTTTTGTTCAGGTGAGTGGCACCCCCGATCGTATTGTTGTAATTAAATAATTTTCGGGAAGAGGTTGAGCAGTTGCAGAGCGCAGGGAGATCCCGGGGGAATCGAAGGAACAGCTTCGATTCAGTTACAATGGGGGGGGGGAGGATAAGGAGAAACCAAAAGAACAAAAGCGACAAGGGGAATGCGAGACGGTTAAAAAGACGTGATTTTCTCTCGGGTTTTCCAAAATTTTTCTTCCATTTCATTAAAGAAATTAAGTCTTTTTATTTTGCTGTCGGCTTTTACACAATAAATTTTGTTAAATGTTTTTCTTCGGATTCTCATTCTGATTCATTCGGGCAAAAAATTCAAATTTTGACTCACTCAAAAACCCTCTTCCACCTCTTCATACATTTTGAAAGAACAACAGACAAGGAATCTCTCGTTTTTCCTCATCCGCAGTCTTAATTAAGTAAATAAACAGAAAATTATTTCTTATTCGACTCTTATTTTATTTTTTTTTTTAAATAAAAAAATTGGTTTCGCCCGATTCAATTTAAAATAGTTCATAAAAAGAGTCGGGAAAGAAAAAGCAGAAGAAAATGCAGTGTCAATAAAATTTCATCCCGGGTTTTTTTAAGGTTTTTGGGAGGGGAGGAAATGGGGTTGGAGGAGTGAGGGTAACGTTACATACAATAGCGATAAAATGTATTTTGACAATACAAAATTTAATAGTTTCTAAGTTAATTATTTTACTGTAAGATTTTATTATGTATAATATTGTTTATTTATGAATACTGTTAATATTATATCTGTCGCATTCAAATAACAAAATATACAAAACATAAAATTGTTCTTAGTCTTCCGCCTTTTCTGTAATACTTTTACTTAGTCTTATGTCTTTTATTAGTAAGTATAATTATAGTATAATTCTAAAGATAAACTCTTTGTTTCTTATGTTATTTCATTAAATTTATATTTATAAATGTTATAAAGCATTTTAAGTATAACTCTTTCAGGTTACTTTTCTTACTTAATTACTTTCTAAGGAACTCTTACAGGTGGAAAATTACAAATTTGTATTGTCTAAATACTTTTAAGCGCTACTGTACATATTCTGTACGTAGTAAAGTTTTCTTTCCCATTTTTGAATTTTTTTTATTTAGTTTTATTAGAATTTTTCGTATTTTACTTTGTATTTTTTGTATTTACAGCCTTACTTAATTTCATGTTTATTGTATTTGTATTATTACTGTACTATTTTTATTTATTTATTTATATTTTTTTGTTTTTCGGCCACTTATTGGACATATTTATATTACTATTTATTTATATTATATATTTATTTATGTCTGTGTGTTTTGTATGTTATGTATTTTTAATCACTTTGTAAATATTTGACATTTAAGTATTATACTTTGATATTTTACTGTTTTATACGATTTAATTATTAAATTAATCAATTATGTCATGAACACAATAATTATTGTCAAAATACTTTTGAGCGCTACTGTAAACTCAGAAGATGAGGAAATTTTTCTTTGTATTATTTCCGGAAGTGCACCAACTTCCGCCTCCATTCGCTGCAGGAATTTTCAACCGAGGCTTATCAAAACGTAAACAATTGAATTAAGCAGTTAAACAACTCGTGTGAATTATTTCTGGGAAATTTGTGTGTAACTCCCGAAGAAATTTTCAAAAGCGATCGCAACGCGTAAAAGTGAATAAATAAAAAGCGAAAATGAGGAAATTTCAGATTTTTTACTTAAAAGGAATTGAAGGGGGAAAAGATTATTTGTCAGCGTTATTCCAAGGTTTAAAACCCCGCTTTAAAAGTTTCGTCAACAGAAATGCCGTTATTTTGTTTAATTTTCCTCTTTATGACCTCCGACTAATCTGTCAAATTTAGACTAAGAAATTTTACGATGAGAGGGATTAACTGAGTTGCATCTTTTACTTCAAAACTGCTTTGGCTTTTCGGAAAGTCCGTAGTGTTGGTGCAAACATTCACTAATTTCATTCATTTTTTCCTTTCTGTATCTGCGTCGTCTGCTTCAGTTTGACCCTTTCAGAAGCTCCATTTTGTTCAAATTCGACCTGTTTCTGTATCGCACCAGCCAAAGCTGCCGACGGCCTAATTTTCAAGCAGTAAAATTACATTAATTAATTTCATTAATTACGTTACGTAATTATATTAATCGCGTAACACAAAAATGATTATCAAAACGACGGCATTGAATTACAAAGACGTCACTCCTTTTTCTACCTGAGTCAGGTTTTGTGCGGAGAATCCATCGCTCCGGAAAACTCCCGAAAAAAAAAAAAAATATCTGAAAGGAAGAAAACACTTAAAAGCTGACGGAGCGGAAAAAACAGGCGGGAAGCCATTACATCCTTTTTTTGGTTATTTGAAAGGTTTTTCTTCTTTTCAACGTCAACTGGAGGGGAAAAAAGGCAGATGATGACCCTTTTCTGTCCGTTGTCAAAAGATAAAAACAAAGAATCCTTATTTTTTATTAAGGAAATACGTTAAGGGAGCAGAAAAATTAATGAAATGCTCTTCCGTTTTCCCTGCGGTTCCCTTTTCCCGTTGATTTCTCCTCTTTACGGAGTCTGTCGATCCCCGTTTTTCTCCCCAAATGGCTTCAATTAACCATCTGGAAAAAATCGAAGTTAACCCAAGTTTCCTGCCGCCGCAGCCGAGCTCTCAGTCTTCCTTCCTTCATTCCCACAGGAAAGGAGAAAATCTGCAGGCTCATTGCAGTCTCCCTGTCGTCCTTACTAATTGGGTTAAGTGCCCAATATGTCTCGACAGAGGTTCAGACACCGGAAGAGACTGAATTGGGAAACCCTTTTCAAACAGACTGAACCAGCCATGAAAAGCCATGAAAACAGGAGAAGAGAGAAAGATCAGAATTTGTGGTTGATACCTGTGGCATTCTCTATTTCGAGATTTCACCGAAAGAAAGCGCTAGAGGCGCTCAAAAGTATGTTGACAATAAATATTGTATTAATGACATAATCAAGAATTATTGAGTAACCACTATAATCATAACATATAATGCAGTAAAATATTAAAGTATTTAAATGTAGAAATTTATTAAATTATTTAGAAAATGAAAAAACTACATAATCTACAAAAACAAAAATACAAAATTTGTATAAATAAATAAAAAGAGTACAGTGATAATGCGAATCCAAGAAATTATAAATACAATAAATTTGAAGTTAAATAATACTATATTTAATACAAAGTAAAATATAAAAAATTCTAAAATAATATTAAATATAAAAATTCAAAAATACGAAAGTATTTTAACAATACAAAATTTTTCCTATTCCACCCGTAAGAGTTACATACAAAGTGAAATTTCATTTGCTTTCATTAAAATGCTTACATCACTTTACTTTTACTTTTCTTTAAACCCCGCTTCTCCGTTAGGGTCGCGGGGTTTTTGCGAAACATTTTGTTCGCTTGCAAAGCGCCTGAATGAACATGTCAGGTACTGTAGCGGGTGGCGAGTCCACTGAACAGTATGCTTACATCACCATTCAATTAAATCATTTACATCAACGCAATTAATTCATTACATACAATAGAGTAAAATATTGAAGTATTTATTTGCCAAAGTATTTACAAAATGCTTAAAAGTACATACTAACACAAAAATACAATTACAAAATATATATTATAAATAAATAAAAATAGTACAGTAATAATACAAACTGAATAAATTATAAATACAATAAATATGAAGTTAAATAATACAGTAAATACAAAAAATACGGAGTAAAATACAAAAAATTGTAATAAAATTAACTAAAAAAAATTCAAAAATACGAAAGAGTAATTTAATACATCCAGTATATAAATAGTAGCGCTTAAAAGTATTTTGACTGTTTTTATACTGGATGTATTAAAGTACTGTTTCGTATTTTTGAATTTTTTTAGTTAATTTTATTACAATTTTTTTGTATTTTACCTCCGTATTTTTTGTATTGTTTGTGTGATGATGAATTCTTTTGGAAAAACACGAATAAGAACCTGTGAAACGAAGAAAACTCGATTGTTGATGAAAAACAAAACGACAGCGGCCCTGAGAAAATGAACGGACGTCCCTTTCTCTGGAACAGGTTTCCGAAGCTGAAATCCATCAAGGGAAGCCGCAAGGAGTCAAGCAAGCATCCGACAGCAAATTTATCAACCCTTGCTTTTATCAGAGCTTTTTATTAAAAAATTGTTGATAAAACGGTAAATACGTCTCATTCATCCGATTAATGCCTTTAAATATATACTCTGGAATATTAATAACTTTTAATATAAATTATTTGCGTTAAAAAAAAAAGTTTTTCGATTTTATCGCCAACATTAATTTCTTTTCATTTTATCTAAGGTTATCATATTTTAGGGAGGTTTTGAGAGAAAATTTGATACCCTTTTATTTCATTCTGTCGATCCCATATTTTTAATCACCTTCCAAAATACGGAGTGTTCGGAAGCATTTGAAGGTTAATGTTTACCGACGTGAATGTTTACTGTCTTTTCAGTCTCGCTGTTGCCGACTTCGCAATAGGACTCATATCAATGCCTCTGTTCACCGTGTCAACAATCCTCGGCTACTGGCCTCTGGGTCGTCACATCTGTGACACATGGCTGGCGCTCGACTACCCTCGCGAGCAACGCATCTGTTCTCAACCTCCTCATCATCTCGTTCGACCGCTACTTTTCGGTCACGCGACCGCTCACCTACAGGGCGAAGCGAACGACCACGAGGGCAGCGATCATGATAGGTGAGTGACTGCTTTCACATTTTAATTCATAAATAGAAAACAGAAAGCTTTTGCAAAGACGATCCCAGTGAGAGTCGTTTCTTCGAATGGAAAGGTTCTTAACTTTCGAAAAGGTACAGTCCCTTTGTGAAAGATATTCAGCGTGTAAAATCGGAATCTCGGGAGGACTGAGAACCGCAAATCTATCTTTTATTAACTCCCCCACTGAGTTGTGCGTCCAGTTTTTCAACTCCTTCTGTTATTGCCTTTCTTCCCTTTCACTGCGTTTCTTTATTTCTTCTGCGTTGTCTTCAATGATTGTAAAACTCATTTCTCTGACAGCGACAGTGTGCTTTGATTAGCGTGTGTTAATTCAATTGAATGAGGCCGTTTTGCATGAGGGAAACGTTCGAGGGGGACCTCAAGAATAGAGGAGATGAGAAGGGGGAGAGAATGGTTAAAAGCGTCCGCCCGTGGATGGAGGTGAATTAATCTAATTTTTGGTCAGGGTTAATAAAGTCTAATCTCGCTTCTCCGAACGCCTTTGATCAGCGACGACAGCGGAAATTATTTGGGAACCGAACGGAAGGGATGAAGAAGGAAAGGTCAAGAGGGACCGAAGTGAAAGGCCCACCATGCAGCTTTCTTCGAACCCCCTGTCGCCCCCCTGTCGCCCCCCTTGTCCCCGCCTGTGGCGACAGATGTTTCCATAAGCGCTGTCCTCCTGTTTCAATGTTCTACTGCTAAAATCCTTCCGGCTAAGATTTTTGCCTTTCACGAAATTGTTATCCTTTATCTTCGTTTCTCTCATCTCCAATCATTATCTAATCAACTGAACGCAGAATTCATGAGGATTTTCGTGCTTAATGCAAACATTTTGAAGCTGAGAGGAAAGAAAGTGAATGGCCGACTTTTCAAAATTAAGTCGCTCATAAAATCGGGTAAAATAATTTCATTGGAAAGTTGAAAACATCGGTATAAACGCAGTTTCTCAGTGTCAATCCCAGAAAGCTTACATAAAAGGAAGGGAAAGTTTTGAAAATAAAGTGCGTCACAACAAAAGAAAATCACCGAAAGACTCTCGGGGAGCAAAAAGGTGGTCGTTTCCCTTTTCTTTTTCGACTCAGGAAGAGAACTCATACTTTTCGCAGCCGAATCTTCCAATCTCCGGCCGATATTCGGAAAGTTCGTCTTGAGCTTTTACAGCTTTCGAGTAGATTGAAATATTTTAGTCAAACTCCGATTTTGTTTTCATCCCAACATCGTCTGATTAAATTAAGTAGTTTATCCTAATAACCGAATTATATAAATGAAGGGAATTAATTAATTATACAAAGGAATCCAGCAGTGCTTTTACGTATAGCTCCGATCTAATCAAAATAGAATACTTTTCTTAATCTACAGTAGCGCTCAAAAATATTTTGACAATACAAAATTTAATAGTTTCTTAGTCAATCATTTTACTATAAGATTTTATTATGCTTTTGTATTTTTATTTATCAATACTATTATTAATGTATTCGTCGCATTAAAATAAAAAAAATATACAAAACATGACATTCTTCTTAGTCTTCTGCTTTTTCTTTAATACTCTTAGTTATATTATTAGTAGGTTATAATTACAGTATAATTCTAAAGAGAAACTCTTTGTTTCTTCTGTTATTTAATTAATATTAAATTAATATAAATGTGAGGACTGTTGTGCAGCATTTTAATTAAATTTCACTTTTTCATCCCTAAGAGTTACTTACAAAGAAGTAATTTTGTATTGTCAAAATTACTATTGAGTGCTATTGCGTATATATACTAATGTACTCGTTCATATTATTGAATTTTTTTATTTAACTTCATTAGAAGTTTTTGTTTTATTTTGTATTTTTGTTTTGTTTATTATGTATTTTTAATCATTTTGTAAATACTTCGACATTTAAATACTTTAATATTTTCTTAGTTGTCTGCTTTTTCTTTAATACTCTTACTTTAGTTCTATTATGACTATTCTATAATTCTAAAGATAAACTTTTTGTTACTTTTGTTATTTGATTAATATTATACAGTACTTACAAATGTTGTAAAGCATTTTAATGAAATTACACTTTGTATGTAACTCTTACGGGTGGAAAACTAAAAATTTTGTATTGTCAAAATACATTTTAGTGCTACTGTATATCTAAATGAATATATTGCGTACATCGTTTGCGTCTTATCATATTTGGGGATGCAGAAGGAACAGTAAGGTTTTTGCAACTGTTTTTCGCGAAATGTGGTCATTCAATACAGTGAATGGCAGATGTTGCCGTTGCTTCGTACAGTACCACAACTTTCTAGGCAGGACCGACAGTTTAATTGTTTTTTGAAGAGGAGTTCGCTCCATTTCATTCCACCTGTCAAGTGTCAGAGGTTTTAATGAGAAGAGATCACCGGGATCTGAGTCAGGGCTTTAGGCTTTCAGAGACTCGTTGACTGCGTTATTTCCTTTGGGAGAAGGCGAAAGAGTGTTTCTGCTGTCGAACCTATCCCACAGTATCGGTCAAAAGCAACTCTGTTTCCTTTCAGGATGTGCTTGGGGTGTTTCCCTGCTTCTGTGGCCTCCTTGGATCTACGCGTGGCCCTACATAGAGGGGGAAACGGACGGTCCCGGAGACGGAGTGCTACATTCAGTTCATTGAAACAAATCACTACATCACATTTGGCACAGCCATTGCTGCCTTTTACATACCTGTAACGGTCATGTGCATCTTGTACTGGAAAATCTGGCGGGGAAACGAAGAAGCGGCAAAAGGATTTGCCTAATCTTCAGGCTGGGAAAAAAGATTCCAGCAAAAGATCAAACTCGAGGTTTGTCAACTTCCATTCCAGTGCACTTTGTTCCTCCTTCTCTCTTCTTGCAGAAGAATTTCTTTCCCCCACATTGAAAACTTTCCCTTGTTGTGTGTTTGCAGCGACGAGGCGGTTGATCTAGAAGACTGGAATAGAGGGCGAGCCGAATCGGGAGCTTGCGAAGGTTTCGAGGGTAGTTTTATCACCACTGCCTATTCAGATAGTCACTACCTGCCGCAAAAAAAGGTGAGTTTCCATTTGCACATCTCGACAAACTCCGAAAGCTTTTCTGCTTTTCCCTCTGAAATCTCTCCCTCGTAAATGCCAATAAAAGTCAATTGCCTGTGCGAAATTTCAGCTCATCGGGAAACAAAACACCCTTAAAAATTTTAATGGGGGGAGTTAAAATTGAAAACCCCTGGAAATTATCAATCAAAATAGGCGAAACTTTACAGCTTGGCAATTTTTAAAAATTTATTTAATTTCCTTATCGGGTTTAAATAAAGATTTTATCATTTTACATAAGCATTCTCTTATAATTTTACTGCTCTTTTACCGTTTAGTTACGAAATGTAGTTTCGTCATTATCTTCTTATCTCTTTTTTTTATGATTATTTTTGTTTTGTACGTGACATTAATGTACATTTTTGAATTTTCATAAAATAATTATGATTATTTAAAATCTTATGTGGCTTTCGACCATATAAGATTACTCTTTTGGTGTAAATGTATTCATATAATGTTTTATAAAAAAATGCAGTTGACAAAATGGCGGATTATTAAATTTAGATTTAGAAGAATTAAATAGTTAGAGTGTAAAATATAGACGAAGTATAGTGAAATTAATGTAATAAAATAATAGATTAAAAATCGGAAAAGCAGTTAAAAGTTTATCTAAGATTGGTGAAATCGAAGAAAAAAGCGATTATGTATGAAACAAAAAAGTAATAAAAGTCGGTTACGAAAAAATAAAAATGCTTAACTGGGTTAATACATTACGGTTTATCTCATGAAGGTCGTGATTAAATAT
>JAQIBA010000127.1:28628-53937 GCA_028293925.1 Brueelia nebulosa | reverse complement strand
ACCCTTTCTATCAAAACCGCCCTTTTCGCACCACAAAAACATCCCTTAAACGAATTCGATATTATACTTTTATCGGTAATAATACTATTATTGATATTGACATTTTTTGATTCCTTTTCGGGACTAAAATTTTTTATTAATTTACAAGTTTTGAAAGTTATGAAAAAATGTTTTCGGTGAGGAAATGTCGTCGTCATTTCTTCTGCTTTGAAACGGTTTTGCGTTCCGGTTTTTGCCTTCGTCACCTTTTTTCGCGTTTCCCACTTCTCCCATCTTTTCTGGGATTCCAACAACTCATTTATCTCAGTGAAGCACTCTTTAAGGATTTCGTTTTCTCTTTTCCCCCTTATTCGGTTCACAATTAAAAGCTCCTCTTCGCATTTCCACTTTAATCAATGAAATTCAAACTCAAAATGGCGGCGGATAACAACAGTCAGTGTCACGGAAACTTATCTTAATTCCCTGGAATTCCGTTTTCGGATATCCTTTTCCGGAACCCGACCTGCCGATATCGCCCCCCCTGCAGATGGGCCAATTCACCCCTCAAATTTTGAAGTTATTTCCCCGGAATTTAATGAAAAGTCCGCACTTTGAATGGATGTTTTTATTGTAAGGGTTTCTGAGGGGAGAAATCATTTGCGAGATGATCTCAAATGAAAGTCTGGCAATTTCTCGTGAATTAATAAAACGCGGAGAGGCCAAAGTCCATTTGGAGGGTGGCAATTTCCGAAGTATCGATTCCAATTTTCTACGATACAACGGAATCAATTCGGTGGAAAGCCGAAGTTTACATTTCATCAGCGGCAGAGAAGAGTGGTTTGCCTCCTCCGAACGGAGAGGGTTTATTTCGTTTCCCGAATGAATCCTTCAAGGGCAGAACGGGGGGTGGAGGGGGCGTTTCACGCCCTTTCCCCCGAAAACTCACGGAATGGGCTCAAAGCAAAGTCACTGCTTTAATTAAAATCAAATATTTTTTAAATCCCACCGCGCGAAGCGTCCACGCATGCAATGCTCTTGTGGGAAAAGCGCGTTGTTGCCTTTTGCTTTTTCATCTTTATTATATACTACACTCACATAAATAAATATAACAGTCCAATATATACGTCGGGTTCAACTCGATATTAACACATTAAAATCCTCTGAAAGAGTTTTTTCTTAAATGTCCGCTATTTATTTTTATATTATAATTTTATAATTTTGCATAATGATTTTTAATAATTTCCTGCAAATTATTATTTTTAATGAAAAAGGTATTATAATTATTGAAAAATGATTTCATTTCTGAAAAAATTTTGAATTTACAGTAGTGCTCAAAAGTATTTTGACAATACTAAAAATTTTAACAGTTTACTATAAGATTTTATTGTGTATTATTTAGTTGTCAATACTATTAATAATATATTTGTGGGTATTAAAATAACAAAATATACAAAACATAACATCTTTATTAGTCTTCTACTTTTTTCTTTAATAAACTTACTGAGTTCTATAGTATAATTCTAAAGATAAACTCTTTTTTTCTTCTGTTATTTAATTTATATTAAATTAGTATAAATGTGCAGACTGTTGTAAAACATTTTAGTGAAAATTTCACTTTGTATGTAACTCTTTTCACGGGTGGAAAAGGAAAAATTTTGTACTCTCATTTTGTATTTTAAGCGTTACTGTATATATACTGTATGTAATAAAGTACTTTCCTATTTTTGAATTCTTTGTAGTTAATTTTATTAGAATTTTAGTTTGTATTTTGTATGTTTGTATTTGAATTGTAGTTTGTATTTGTAGTTTGTATAGAGTTTTAGTTTGTATTTTAAGCGTTACTGTATATATACTGTACGTAATAAAGTACTTTCCTATTTTTGAATTCTTTGTAGTTAATTTTATTAGAATTTTAGTTTGTATTTTTTGTATTGACTGCCTTATTTAATTTCATATTTATTGTATTTGTATTATTTTTATTTGTTTACATATATTTTGTATTTGTATTTTTGTAAATGCCGTATTTTTAATCATTTTGAAAATATTTGGACATTTAAATACTTAAATATTTTACCGTTTTATGATTTAATTAATTGTAGTGGTTATTAAATAATTTTTGATTGTGTTATTAATACAATTTCGTCAGAATACTTTTGAGCGCTGCTATATCTTGTTTTAAAATGGAGGTTTCGTAAATAACGTTGTTTTTTTTCAACATTTTGTCAAAAATGAATAATAAGATTGAATGTTTTTTTATATTCAGAAAGCGCGACCATTCACCTGGGCCTGGATCAGAGACTGGTGCATATCCTGGTGGCACTCCGGGAGAAGAGAAGAGATCGAAGACTACGAAGACACCCCCAGCGACATGGGCTACGCAACCCCCGTGTCCGTGGAGACTCCCCTGCAGTCGAGCGTGTCCAGGTCGGTGCTCCCCCCCTCGGGGCCTCCCCCTGGGGGCCCTCCTCAGTCATCGCCTCTCACAATACACTCACAAAACACGCTCTCCCGCAGGTGCACTTCGCTGAATGTCATTCGTGACCCGTATGCACCGGCAATAAGCAGTTACCAGGCTCCGCCTCAGAGAACTCACCACGTGATGCATCACAATTTTGAGTCACGTAGCCTTCCTTCATCCCATAGACTGACTTCGAGGTCGCTGTCTAACGACTCGGTGAGTGGTTTCCCTTCGGTGGGACAGGGACTTCAACGGCAGGGAAGGGAAGTGTTCCGATCGGGACAAAGGAACGGAGACAGAATTTCAGATAAGACACATTTCCAAAGCGAAAGTGTGTTTTTAAACGATATCGCGGAATCTTCCGTCAGTCTCATTGTCCTTTTCCATTATTCCCCTTTTTGTTCGGCATCTTGCAGAATCTTCCCTCCGCTCCGCAAATAAAACCCTCACAGTGGAATGCAAACAATATTTCCAGGGCTTCCATCCCTTGGATCGACCACTTGAGTTCACCCCCGATATATAAAACTAAAAAAGGTGAAATCCGCTTTTCCTACGGCTAAAATTAGCAGAATCTAAATTTAGCGGTTTTATGGTCCAGAAACTCATTAATTTTTATCAGGTTCCGCAAGCCTTTGCTTTCGCCCCTTCTCGCTTCCTTCCCCCACCCGCTCCTTAACCATTTAAGGGATGTTATCAAACTTTTATAAATTCGACCGCTGCCGCATCAGCGAGTTTAGGGAAATTTTTCCCGGCGTGAAAAACCCCAAATCTGACATTTTGTTCAATTCGACTGTCATTGGTTGTCTTTTTCCATCCCCAAACTCGCAGACATTTCAAAAGCTCCGCTTTCGTTCGGAAGTTGTTCCTCCCCTCCGTTTCCTCCCCCACCCCCCTCTTAATTACCGCAAAAGTTACAGCAGCTCGGAATGATGGATCAGTGACACAAACTTGACAAGTGGGATTAGTTAATTAGGAAATGAGAAGGGAACCTAATTGGGGCTTCTGCTGACCCTTTTCCTGCGCGCCCTCATTCCGCCATTTTCCCTTTCAGGTATACACGATTTTGATCCGTCTTCCCCCGGACTCCGGTTCTTGCGAAGCCAATGGAGTATCGGACCAACCGTCAATAAAGATGATAGAAAATGATGGGCCTCTGTTTGCGAGGAGCAATGCAGGTGGGCATCCCGAAGAGGAAAGCCGCCATTTTGTTGTTTTCATTTGCTGATATCTGGGGATGTTGGACATTTCAGGCATTCCTCCTCGGCTCTCGAGCAGAGTGGACAGCTCAACGAGCATGGGTTTAGACTGCAGCGTGTTTTCTTCGGGTCCGACGGCGGCGCTGAGCCGAAGGCCGTCGCAGATGGCGGACGTGAGGATCCCCCTGAACGCGAAGATAATCCCGAAGCAGCTGGCCGGGAAGACTCACGTGATGAGCATCAGCACGACGTCGAAGACTCAGCCGAAGAAGAAGAAGAAGACGCAGGAGAAGAAGCAGGACAAGAAAGCGGCCAAAACGCTCACCGCCATTTTGCTCTCGTTTATAATCACGTGGACTCCGTACAACGTTTTAGTTTTGCTGAAGCCCGTGACGACGGGCTACGCGTGCATACCCCAGCAACTCTGGGACTTCTTTTACTACCTTTGCTACATAAACAGCACCATAAACCCGGTCTGCTACGCTCTTTGCAACGCCTCGTTCCGGAGGACTTACGTCAGGATTTTGACTTGCAAATGGCACAGCAGAAACAGGGTCGCCATGAATCGAGGTTTTTACAATTAGAGTGTGTCGCTCATCGCCACGAGTTCGCGGGTATAAAAATTGCAGAGGTTTTCTCTCGACAAAATGGCCGAACCTGATTGGCTGAGCCTAAATCAAAATGGCCGCGGGATATCTAAGAAATGGTGGACGGATGAGGCGTTACAGCCCAAAAAGGAATTTTTCTACCCTCGCAGCTCATGCAAGACAATATTGGAGACATTTCACTTCGATTCTGACAATATTATCAATTTGTTTTTTTTTTTAACCCATTGAGTGCCAAAGAAATTGAGAGCGTGTTGCAATGGGTGCAGAGGTTTTATTTTCAAGAATATATACAATTATATTAAGTTATTTATATAGTATTTTAATAACATTTACTGTATTTTTTATTTTAAAGAAAATACTAACAGATAACTCGTCACTGGATGAAATTCCTCTGCTGAAATTTCTGTATCGAATTCTTCTGCTGAAATTACTGTATGGAATTCTTCTCCTCAAATTTCTGTATGGAATTCTTCATCTGAAATTATGAATTCTTTATCTGAATTATATCAAATTTGTATGGAATTCTTCTCCTGAAATTACTGTATGGAATTCTTCTGCTAAAATTTCTGTATCGAATTCTTTTGCTGGAATTTCTGTATGGAATTCTTCTCTGAAATTTCTGTATGGAATTCTTCTGTTAAAATTTCTGTATGGAATTCTTCATCTGAAATTACTGTATGGAATTCTTTTGCTGAAATATCTGTATGGGATTCTTCTGTTAAAATTTCTGTATTGATTCCTTCAGCTGAAATTACTTTTGGAATTCTTCTGCTGAAATTTCTGTATGGAATTCTTCATCTGAAATTACTGTATGGAATTCTTCTGCTGAAATATCTGTATGGGATTCTTCTGCTAAAATTTCTGTATTGATTCCTTCAGCTGAAATTACTTTTGGAATTCTTCTGCTGAAATTTCTGTATGGAATTCTTCTCCTGAAATTTCTGTATGGAATTCTTCATCTGAAATTACTGTATGGAATTCTTCTGCTGAAATATCTGTATGGGATTCTTCTGCTAAAATTTCTGTATTGATTCCTTCAGCTAAAATTACTTTTGGAATTCTTCTGCTAAAATTACTGTATTGAATCCTTCAGCTGAAATTACTGTACGGAATTCTTCTTCTGAAATTTCTGTATCAAATTTCAGTAACAAAATTCCACTACGGGATATCTCGTAGCTGGCGTCACTGGATAAAATTCTTCTGCTGAAATGACTGTATCAAATTCCTTTGCTAAAGTTTCTGTATGAAATTTCTGTATCAAAATCCCACTACGAGATATCTCGTAGTCGGTACTCAATGGGTTAATTCGCTCTGTTTATTCAAACATCGAAATGTTGCCAAAAAAATGCTCAATGGTAATATTTGGTTCAGACATTCATAACATAAAAATTAACAGTAAATAAAAAGTGAATAAACGAGAAATTTGGCGGAGTAATTCGGGAAACGCCGTTGAGAATCCATTTTTTTTTGTTGTATTTTGTATTTTTTAAATGAAATCCCGGACTGGTTTGAAACTATATTGAGTAGTCAAATACAAAGTGAAAATTTATAAAATTTAGAGGCTGTGTATAAATAGAATTTATAGAACAATTCGGATGGCTCGAGAAGCCATCTTGTAACGGGTTTAATATTAATTAATAATAATTTGGATATAATTATTACTCCCCTCCCGTTGTCCTCCACCACATCCACATTTTGATTCGTGTCTTTGCTTTACTCTTCCAACGCTGTGGACACGTGAAAGTTTGTTCTGTGTAAAGGGACCACTTTTAACCGATTTTGGCCCCCTTTCGTGCAGATGGCGAAATCATCCCTCTCTTCCGCGTGGGGTTGAATTACAATCAGAACCGCGCGAAATGGTTTTCCTTTGACTCACCCCCATGCGAATGCGCTCGTTGCTTTTCCTTTGTTTCCGCTTTCCTTTGACGGGGGGTGTTCCAAAATCCGCCAGCAATGTCTTTTACCTCGGCCAAATTAATTAAAAAAAAAAAATTAAACACTTTCAAACTTTCACATTTCCTCCACTTCCATAAATTCTAATGTTTAATTAATGTTAATTAAGGTTTCTTCTTAATTGAGAAAAGGCGGGATAGAGTTTTATTCAGAGTGAAAGAGACCAAAGAGTTGGTGGTGCGATGCCATCGACTTCTTCGGGTTTCCACGGCTGGGCGTCCAGCAATAACACAAAAAAAAAATTTATAAATTTCTGTTGTAGCTAAAAAAAAGTTTTATAATAATTAAGATTATGTGTTTTTTCGCAAATTTTAGCCCCGAATCATATTTTATTAATAAATAAATAAATGTTTAGAAAGGCACAAATGAGTCGTTACCCAATGTTCGTATTTTGATTTTGTCCTCAAACGAAATGTGCCAAAAATCAAAGCGGAATTTCTAATTCGATCAACGGTCAAAAAAATCCGTTGAAAACGGAACATCCGGTTTCTCTCCGAAAGAGAATTGGCGGAACATTCGAATGTTTTAATTTCACCTGAGTAACAAAAAATGTTCAAAGTGATATTATATAGCAGAAACGATGCCAAATAGGTTTATTTTCTTCCACAGTATAAACAACTTAAAGTGAAACTTTTTTACGCGTTAATAATATACATTTGTACCTTTTTTTATTAAAATATAAATTTATCATAAGGTGAAATCATACAAGTTAATAATAAGCGCACACCTCATTTCCTTTTTTCCGGTAAATTACGGACTACTCCAAATGTATAGATAATATATATATATATATTATAAATAAATATTAAGGGAAAGTTTGTAAAACAATTTAAAATTAAAAATGTGTTTTTTATCGAACGTTTTTAAAATGATTTTTTTTCGGGGGTTTTTCCTCTTCAGTTTTTACTTCCATTGAATGAAATAACATAAAAAAATGCTCGAAAAGATTATTTGAAAACATAAAACTGCCGAAGCGCAAACTTTTCCCAAAACCTCTTCAATTTTTCATAGCGACTCAGACGATTTTTAGTCTCTTCGGAGAAACCCTTAATGCCTTTCTAAAAGCTTTTAGTCTCTTCTCGCCAAACTCCACAAAGTATTTCAATCCCAATCCTTCCTTTTCGGTTAGATTTTGTCCTGACATCCTTTTCCTCCTTTCAACCCTTTCACACTCACAGATAAACTTTATGTAACGGTTCGTTTCCTTTCGTCCTTTTAATAACCGTCAGAATGTTGGCTATTCTTGGAAAATTCTTTCGACACTTCGAGAATTTAGTTCAGTCAAATCAGACATTCAAGCTTACGTTAATTTCTCGGTGAAATTGTTTAGAGTATAATTATACATGAAATGTCAAAAGTCCTCAAAAGGTCAAAAAGTCGTTTTTCGACATTTTCAGGAAAACGGTAAGTTTTATCGTAAAAACAGCTCAGACAAAAATTGTAGAGAATTAAATTATCTACAAAAAATGTCTTAATACTTTTCTTCCTAACAGCCACCGTTTCTGAGATATAACGATTCAAAAAGTTGGATGAGTTGTAAAAATTGCCTATAAAGTGTTCAACATTCAAAACCCCATAAGTATTTCTCAAAGCCACCAATTTTGTTCAAACTATGTATTTTTATAGAGCAACATTAGGGCTTTAAAATGAGCCATGTCTGACATTTTTAGCATCAAAACTTCAAAAGTTATGGGAACCCAAAGTTGTAGAGAAAACACCATTTTAGCCATTTTTGCCCAACTTTGATGTCAAATATCAAAAAAGTTTCTTCTGAAATTTCTTTCGAACTTTGCTCGTTGAAAGGGCCATATTTTAAGCTTTCGAACGCATTTAGTTTCATTTTGGAAAAACCATTTTGAGTGGATAAAATTGGTCTGTCAAAGTTACCACATTAAAAATGGCCACAAATGTCATCCAATTTTTGAATCGCTGTATCTCAGAAAGGGTGACTCTTAGGAAGAAAAGTATTAAGATATTTTTTGTAGATAATTTTATCCTCTACAATTTTTGTCTGAGCTGTTTTTATGATAAAACTTACGGTTTAGCTGAAAAAGGGGAAAAACTAATTTTTTTGACATTCGACCTTCAGCCATTTTTTTTCCTGAGATGGATTTTTGAGAACTTTTGACATTTTGTGTATAATTATACTCTGAATAATTTCACCGCGTTTCGGTAACTTCACCCCTCATTTTCGATCTAATTTGACTGAATTGTTGGCATTCCGTTACATATTTTCCTCCATTTCCGACAGACTATCACTCTGAAAACAAAATGGACGATTATACTGTATTCTTTATGAGGTTTATTTTCGTGGCAGCAGAAAACTCACTTTTTGACTGAAAGCATCCGAATGAACCAATTTCCTATTGAATGGATTTTTCTGCTGCGCCGACTGAATCCTCTGAGAAAGTATTTCCTTTCTCCTCATTTCCGCTTCCTGTTGTTTGCTCTCGATGAGTTCGTGAGTGAGCGCCCTCGACCCCTCCGTCTGCACTTCCTCCAGTCGCCGAAACCTCTTCGGGGGATGCTTCCGAATGAGGCTGTCTTCGTTCACGGGGACTTCGAACGCCAAAGGGGGTGGTCGAGGCACTGAAAGACATCACCCCGATAGAGAGGAGACAGCTTAGCAGACACACCCTCACCCACCTCGGTCGTTGCTGGTGCTGAAGTCCCTCTCGAGGGTTTCCACTGGGGGTTCTGAGCTCTCCAACACCCCCGAGGTGAACTTCCTGGGGAGGGAGGTTTTCGCTTCCGCCTTTGGGGAGCTGAGTTTAATGGTTTCGGGGGTTGAGGGGTTCACTCGAACTTTGATTCCGGCGCTGTCGATTATGTCCGCTTCGCCTATGGGTATAACCGATGAGGAATTACACCCCATATTGACCCACCAAAGAGAGGAGACAAACACCACTGATCTCTTTTGCGCTGTACCATTCAGAACACAAACCAACAGATTTTACACTAAACACTGCGCGAAACTGAAAATGTTCATAAAAATCAAAGGAAAAAAGGCCGAAAGCGGTAAAACAGCTTTTATGTCGAACGTAATTGCGACTGACCACAAAGTTTCACCCGTTTGCATATCAACAATTCATTAAATATTGATTTTTAGTTCCTTACGAACCTCCGCCCCTTTCCACAATCCATTTCTCCTAATTTCGACTCAACAAGTACACATTAATCGAAACACTCATCGCCAACGCCTTTTCCAAATCTCACCGACGCATTCGGTGCCTGAAATGCCTATTCGGAGTTTCTAAGGCTGAAGTCGAAACGAAATAAATTCGTGCGGAGTCTTTTTGGAGCGATTGCTCACACCTGAGAGCGATTGCTGACTGCCGGGGTGTTTTTTTACACTCCCGCAGGAAATTATGTACTATATATATTCCCTACTTCACACGCAAGTATTAGGGTTTTTTTTTAGAAACGTTTTTCAATACAATCCAG
Organism: Brueelia nebulosa; assembly: GCA_028293925.1. NCBI lineage: Eukaryota > Metazoa > Arthropoda > Insecta > Psocodea > Philopteridae > Brueelia > Brueelia nebulosa. The sequence continues at coordinate 44,299 of JAQIBA010000127.1, read as the reverse complement.
ATTTTTTCCAATACAGTTCGGATTTAGTACAAAAGATTTTCAATAGATTCAAATTTACAAAAACAAAAAATTTACAAAAAGCAATTTATTTACAAATTACAATTATTTTCAAACTTACAAAAAAATACAAATAAATAAAATTACCAGTTCGAATTAGGAGGCAGAGAAGCCTCTCTACTGAATATAGTATATATAGTATATAGTTTATACTGCCTACTATATAGAAATAAAATAAATTAATAAACAGTGCGTATATATTAAAAAATAAACAAAAAGTATGTAGTAAATAACAAAACAATAACTATGTAATGAATAATAAATAATAAACAAAGTGTATACAATGTTATTAATGTATAAATATTAAATATATATAATGTCATAAATAAATAAACAATAAATATATATATTCATAAGTAGACGATAAGTATTTAATAATAAATAATCAAAAAGTATATAATAAATAACCATAAATATGCAGATAAATCGACAACCAAATTACATATAAATAAATAAATAAGCAATAAGTGTATAATAAATAACAGTAAATTTGCAAATAAATACACAAAATTACATATAAATAAATATATAACGCAAAAGAATAAACAGAAAAGCGATAATTAAATAGAAATATAAACGAACAACAAATAACAATGAAACATTAAATAAATAAATAAACAATTGTATAATAAATATCAGTAAATTTGCAAATAAATAGACGAAATTATATAACACAACTTTAATTTATGTATTTCCTTCCGCTTTGCCTTTATCTTCACAACGTTTCATGACGTCAAAATGATGCAACAAGTTTGAAAAAATATTCCAAAAGGCATTCGAATCAGCGATTAATTATTTAACAGAAGGAAAAGTGAATTAGAAACAGTATTTTCCCGATTGCTCAATTCATAAGCGGAAATTCAGTGATTTCTTTCTGCAAAATCCGGTTAAAAAAAGGGGTTAATAAAAGGGGTGAGTACTCGCCGAGAGATTTCGCAACCCCATCGCCGTCACGAAATCCCAGTTCCTTTCAAGAACCCTTTCCATGACCCCCTAAAATTAAATCAGGCAATGCACCCTTTCATTCAGAGAGTTTCTTCACCCCTTTTGCATGTGAAGCTGAACTCACGGGGGTAAAAACACCCCCGACTTCTGTTTTCCATTTCGGCTGCTCCATTATTGTCCCACTTTGCCTCTTTCCTTATCTTCTATACTTTTCTTCAATTTTACTTATAACTGGAGGCTTCGCTCACTCAGCATTTCGCACTTTAACTCATTTGGCAAATTTATTTTCAGAAATTAAAGACATCTAAAGACAGTTAATAGAAAATTTAGTAATTAAAAGACATTTATGAGCGGTCTAATGAGTTAAAATCGACTGTTACTGAAACCTTAACTAAGGAAAAGACCAAAAAGTGGTCCGAAAAGAGGTCCGAAGCCAAAATTCACACAAAAAATTGTCGAACCTGAAAAACTCAACCGATAAACAATTTCCCCCTGAGAAATGTCAGTTAGGCAACTTGTTTGTCTTTCTCGCTCAGGAATTGCCTATCTGAAAAGTTTCAGGCGAGTGCTTTTCACTTAAAAATAACGGACAAAATGAATTATTTGCCCTCCAATTTTCATCCCTTGAAAATATTTTAGATATTTCCTTCTGTAGTTCTTTAGATGTAAGGTAGGAAACACCCATAAAAACACCCACAGATTACATTTTAAGTTTCTTTAAAAGATTACATTAGCGTAATAAATATTTTATACATTTTGTTCAAAAAAATTTATATAATTTTCGTGAAAATATAAAGCAAAAAATACAATACAGATTTTTTCATCGTGAGGGTGTTAGAAATTATAATAATATAATATAATATTTTACCCTTTTCTCGCCCGAGGGCATTAAGCGAGTATAAGCAACAGTTTTTGTACAAATATAGTAACAACAACAAATTTTTTTTCTTTTTTATAAACAACAATCAAAACAAAGTTATAAATTAGGTATAGATCCAAAGGTGTTACAAATTGAAAAGGTTAAATTAAATAAATTTAAATCAAACACATAAATACTGTTAGAAATTGTTGAATTTCAAATAAATTATATAAATTTTTAATTTTTGAGTATTCTTTGGGTTTTTTGACTGATTTCTTCAGTTGTTGTGTTCACATTTTGTGTCTTTTTCTTTCGTCTTCATCCCCTACAGAACACAAACCTTCGCAAATTTTCAGTGATTCTCTTTCTGTATGTATCTGATTGGGTTCGAGTTTTCTGTTGACCAACACCGATCGTCACTTTCGTCTTCCTCATCCCCCTCCGCATTAACTGTGTCAGAAACGCGGAATCCCTCCCTCCCCCGCCCTCCTTTCCTCCCCCCATCGGTTCACGGCATGCGAAAACGTGATAACTTCTCAGATAGAATTCGAGTGGTTTCTACAAATCGAACACGTGAGCACCTCGACGGCGTGACACGCGTTGTGCCGTCCTTGTCTGAAAGGGCGGTTCTGCCTCTTGGGGAAGAACGGTAGCCCGCCAAGAGAAAAAATTTATTTTTGCACGACTCCGGTTGCGAAAAGCAATTTGTGGTCGTGACGTTTCACTTCTTTCGTGATTTTCGGCGAAAACTTTCCGGTTTTTTGTGTTTTATGGCTTCCCAGCTCCCGCTTCGGTAGCCGATCGCCTTTATCTCAATGCCACTGCCGCTGAATTTGCACAACGACCCATTTCCCCGTCGTTAGCACTCCGAAACACTCGTCCAAACACTCACACTCCGCATTTATTATTGCTGACCTAAAAAAAAAACGAATCGATAAATAGTAATTATTTTCTTGTGTTCTTTCCCCGTTTTCTAAATAAATAATTCATCAATTTATTTAATTAGATCGGAGGAAATTAATTTTAGATGCCGTTGCCAATTTCCCAAAAAACAAATTAGAGTTTTGCCCCGACAGGAAATTTATGTCAGAGTTTATTTTCTATTATCGCTCAATTCCTCAGCAGGGTTTTTCCTGAAAATACAAATTGTCCAATCAAATTAAACATTCAAGGTTACATAAATCCCTAAGAAGCTGAATTTTTGTCAAATTATTCAGAGTATTATTATATATGAAATGTCCAAAATCCGATGTCGGGAAAAGAAATGGCGGAGATCAAAGTTCAATAAAATTAGTTTTTCCCCATTTTCAGCAAAACGATAAGTTTTATCCTAAAATTAACTCAGACAAAAATTGTAGAGGATAAAATTATCTACAAAAAATGTCTCCATACTTTTCTTCCTAAGAGTCACTGTTTCTGAGATACAACGATTCAAAAAGTTGGATGAATTGTAAAAATTGCCCATAAAGTGTTCAATATTCAAAACCCCAAACCTATTTTTCAAAGCTACCAATTTCATCCAAACTATGTACGTTTATAGAGCAACATTAGCGCTTTAAAATGAGCTATGTTTGACGTTTGTATCATCAAAACTTCGAAGGCTATGGGAGTTCAAAGTTTTAGAGAACGCCATTTTAGCCATTCTTGCCTATTTTTGAGGCCAAATATCAAAATGATGTCATTTCGGATTTCTTTCCAACTTTGCTTGTTTGAAAGGGCACATCTTAAACTTTCGAACGCATTTGGTGTCATTTTAGAGAAACCATCCTGAGTGGGTAAAATTGGCCCGCAAATGTTGGCGTATTAAAAATGGCCACAATGTGACATCCAACTTTTTGAATCGTTATATCTCAGAAACGGTGTCTCTTAGGAAGAAAAGTATCAACACGTTTTTTGTAGATAATTTTATCCTCTACAATTTTTGTCTGAGGTATTTTCACGATAAAACTTACCGTTTTGATGAAAATGGGGAAAAACTAATTCTGTAGACCTTTTGGTCACTGTTATTCTTTGCCCGACGCACAAATGCAAAGCTGTGTTCTTTAATCAGACTAACATTTGTAGCAACTGCTACAAGAGTGCTCCAGAAGCGATTTATCATCCCCGCCCATAGCCATAAATTTCCTGGGGATTTATCCTAATCCGGGGTGGAAAGGTGGGAGCTGGGCCCCGTGACACACCCCAGTCTGCCCCGTGACAAATGACTAACGGCGCAGTGCGGCCCCACCCGAGGAGGCTTCACTCTTTTTGATTTACGGGGCCAGAGGACAGAGGATGACCAAAACAGGTGTTAATTATGGGAGTCTGGCTGCGTCGTTTTTCACCGCGGCCGTCATTGTCCCCGCCGTCATCGTCGTCATCGTCCGCCACATAACGCCCGAATGCGTGACCGAATGGTTAAGTTGTGTCACATTTACGCGATCGTTCAATGAATGTAAAGAGTGGCACGTGCCGGAGTTTTTATTCATTTATTGAGGTGTTTTGCATGCAAAAACCAAATTAACGCGTGCCCTTTCCGCTCAGGAGTCCTCAGCCTCCCCCAAGACGCCCCCCATTCGGAATCAGCACAGTTTCCGCACGTGCCGGGATCAGGTCGTTGTACAGGTGTCTGGCTGTGATTTAGGCTTGGAGCACCTCTTACTGGCTGCGGGAGTCCCGGAGATTTAGGGCCCTTCGCTCGGACGAGTGAAATTTCTACATTTTTCGGGGCTCCTGTGTCCATCCGATGTTATCTCCGGTTGTCATAACCCGAGCCGGCTTTGAAAAATTATCGGGTGGACTGTCCGAACTCGTTTTCTCCAGCGATGACCTAAAGCCAGTCATCGAAGAGTGTTCTCGCCCTCGTCGCCCACAGGAACCGATGACTCGCCGCGCAACAGCTAAACACGGACAGATGAGGAGATAAGAGTCGTTAAAGACGGAGGACAGAGAAAAGCCGACATAAATAAGCGATAATTTAATTTGAATACTCCGAATGAATAAGAGAAATAATAAAACCTTCAGCAATCATTCTCCGGACAATAAACATAATTAATAAGGGAGATAATTCCGAAGATAAAATAAATGGTCGAGAGATTGTCGCCTTCGAGATTTTAAGCTCTGATTTCGCGGTGTTCTCTTTGACGGTTTCGTACCGAGAAAAAACCCTTTTTCGCCTTTCCCGAAGAATGAATGAAAATGTTTTTCACACTATCGTCCCACCATTTTCCTTCGACAGATATTCTCAGGAACATATTCTGCTCTGTTTTCCTCTTCTGAGTTGAGATGTACGAGCGAAACTCTTCTCCACCCCCGTTCGGGCGAATAATAAAAGAAATGAACCGTCTGTCCGAACAGAAGAGAGGAAAACAACTCTGATTTTCATAAATCATTCCGCGTTGATTAATGACTTCTGTATTCCATAAATTTTAATCCCCACTTTTTCCTCTTCTCATCATCATCATCATCATCGTTTAATTGATTCGCGTAACGGTCGAAAATTTGGATTAGTCTCCATTTAAAGCCTTTCATTTCCGGTTGAGCTTCTTCCCTTTCCGGTGGTCATTCAGGAAGGCGGTGAGTTTCCTTTGGCGTCCGTTTGTCTCTGTATTTTGCTTCTTCGTAAGGGTCGAAATTGTCGGATACTCTTCATTTAAAGACTTTCACTTCCGGTTTCGTTTGTTCCCTTTCCGCTGCTCATCTTCTTCTTTTTCACTGTCTTTTTCTTCTTCTTCTTAGTAACCGTCGAAAATTTGGAATAGCCTCCATTAAAAACTTTTCACTTCCGGTTTCCCTTCTACTTTTTCTGCTGCTCATCATCTTCTTCTTCTTCACTGTCTTCTCCTTCTTTGGTGTCTATTTCTTCTTCTTCTTCGTAAGGGTCGAAATTGTCGAATTCTCTCCATTTAAAGACTTTTACTTCCGGTTTCGCTTCTACTTTTTCCGCTGCCCATCTTCTTCTTCTTCTTTGCTATCTTTTTCTTCTTCGCTGTCTTCTTCTTCATCCTCTTCTTCGTAACGGTCGAAAAATTGGAATAGTTTTCAAGAGAACTATTCACTTCCGGTTTCGCTTTTTCCGCTGCTCATTTTTTTCTTCTTCTTCGCTGTCTTTTTCTTCTTCTTTTCTTCGCTGTCTTTTTATTTTTCTTTTTCGCTGTCTTTTTAATCTTGTTCTTTGATGTTTTTTTCTTCTTCTTCTTCTTCTTCTTCGCTATCTTATTTTTCTTCTTCTTCGTCTTCTTCTTAGTAACGGTCGAAAATTTGGAATAGCCTCCATTAAAAACCTTTCACTTCCGGTTTCGCTTCTACTTTTTCCGCTGCTCATCTTCTTCTTCACTGTCTTTTTCTTTTTCTTCTTCTTCTTCTTCGCTGTCTTTTTCTTCTTCTTCTTCTTCTTCTTCACTGTCTTTTTCATCTTCTTCTTCTTCTTCTTCACTGTCTTTTTCTTTTTCTTCTTCTTCTTCTTCGCTGTCTTTTTCTTCTTCTTCTTCTTCTTCTTCACTGTCTTTTTCTTCTTCTTCTTCGTAAGGGTCGAAATTGTTGAATAATCTCCATTTAAAGTCTTTTACTTCCGGTTTCGCTTCCATAAATACTTTTTCCACTGCTCATCTTCGTAACGGTCGACAAACTGGAATAGCTTTCAAGAGAACCATTCACTTCCGGTTTCGCTTCTTCTTTTTCTTTGTAACGGTCTAAATTTTCCAATAGTCGCCATTTAAAGTCTTTCACTTCCGTTTTCGTTTCTTCTTTTTCCGGTGGGTTTCCTTCGGCGTCTATGTGTCTCTGTCTCTTTCTGTCTTCTTCTGCTCGAAAGAAGGAACGAGTTCTGCTACCGAAGCGGTGGCAAAAGAGTGAGAGCCAGTCCCGGTTTCATTTATTAAAAATCACCTCAAGAGCAATCAATTAAAACCGCTAAAAATCTGTCAACCCGAGTCAGTTCTCAGCGATCATCATATTCATTTAAATTTATCAACAATTATTAGTTAGACACTTGTTTTTTCCGTTCAATTAATTCTAAATAATTAATAATTTTATTGAGATCAACCCCACTGAATTACTCAACTCTTTCCCAACCCGAACTCCCCTCGACTCGCCCCGAAGGCCCGACCCGAGAATAAATTAAAGCCTAATTTAGAGAAATTAATTAACGCTTTAATTAATTAAAACGTATTAACGATATTCTGACAAGCGAGAGTCCACCGTAATGGGGGGCTCGCAAAGGAAACACTGCAGCAAACGGTTAATTATCTCATTAACAAATTATGACACTAACAATGATGGAATTCGAGAAGGCGACGGGAAAAATGTCGCTGACAAACGGACACTGTCCAAAAGTGCGACAAATAACTCCGCATAGCTCGCATATCAGTCCGACAATCGGAAGGGGAGGAACGTTACTCCATTGAGAGAGATTTCTCAAAGGAAAACCGGAAATCGGCGCTTTGATTTACGCCGGACAAATAAACCGCCATTTTAGTGAGCCTTTTGTTGACCGGTTCGTTTTTATTTACGGTTACCGACAAACTCGTCTTTTTCGACTTTCTTATTTATAAACTGCTAAAAATCCGTTAATAACGCACCGACCACAAATTAACTTGTTACCTTATTTTACGTTTTATGGCTGAAAATTATGAGAGTGCCGTCTTCCCGAAGGAGAATACATTAACTGGGAAGGGCCGTTAATTGGGGAGGGTTGGCGGGGGTGGCGCCTGGGGGTGGCTGGAGCACAACACGTAATTTATGCCAACGGTAGACCAACACTGTGAGCTTTAAATATATCATCAATCATTAGGTTTTTAGTACTTAACTAATCAACCCGTTTTGACGTAATTAATTAGTCGCATTTATGCTGGCTCCATAAACGGATCTTGTAATTATTAATGCCTGCAACCTGAACCTGTCCTTATGGTCATTTGTCAGCGGTCCGCCACGTCAGCACTCGAGATGCTGCTGCGGGGACAGCGCTCCCCATCAGGTCACGTTTCACTACATTGTAGTGCCTCTTAAGGCGAACCCGTGCCGGAAGATCGCCTTTGCAGGATTTCAATAAATGGTCAGGTACATCATTGGGAATACTAAACAGTGGCGCGGATTCGTGAATTTCTATTTTTTTAGATCGTAATCTCGAATTGTTTCCGAAGTGTTGGTCGCATTCATTCCCTCTCTGCTGACGGGGCCCCACTGCTGTCCCTCCGCCACTCAATCGACCGCTTTCCTTTCGGCAGAAGTGAAAAATTGATTTCGCATGTTTAATAAGGGAGCCGCGAAAGATGAAGTAATCAATCTGAGGAATAATTATTTAACTTCGGCCGCCGTTGTCAAAATAATCCGATTTAGTAGCAAATTGCTTTTTTTTTTTTTTAATGCGAGTTGGCCACTTTATTATGTATTTTCTGGGGGTGACAGGTCTGCGAGTCACTGCTTCTGATCTGCAGATGTTGGAGGTAAATGATATGTTGTCGTCTTTTTCGGTTCTCCTCCGGTTTCCAGATGGGAAGAATGCAATTTATCCCGCGAGAGGAGAGAGAGAGGAGAGAGAGAGAGAGAGAGAGAGAGAGAGATGTTAACGAATTTCCATGCTGGAGATTTTTCAGTAGGTGGAGTAGATCAAGCTCGGATTTTTGCCATTTCATATCTTATTTTATCTTCCCCATCTGAAATCTTTTCCGCCCACTCAAACGATTCGCTCATTTTCTTCGAAACCTGATGGACCTACTTTGGCCTTGTTTTCCCTCTCTCTCTCTCTCTGTCTCTCTCTCTCTCTCTCAACTTTATGCTCTCGTCGATAAAAATTTACATGAGGCCGTTAAAGTCGACAACGAATGCATTTATCACCTTATCTACTTAAAATTTCGATCTTGTTTTACATATTATTACAAAGTCAGTATAACGCAGTGGAATCTCACGGACGAGTTTTCGACAACATTCAAACACCAATCAGCACTTATACCTGTTCTTCGCCCCTCAGCGTCTTCTGCTGCGGAGTTGTATACTTCCACTCAATGTGTCAGAAGTTACGGTTGCGATCAAAAGTATTTCGACATTACAAAATTTCATAGTTTTTTACTTAATTACTTTACGTAAAGATTTTATTAATAATATATTTGTCGTATTAAAATAATAAAATATACAAAACATAACATTCTTTTTTGTCTTCGGCTTTTTCTGTCTGAATACTCTTACTTAATTATATTATTACTATTCTAAATTTCTAGAACTCTTTGTTTCTTCTTTTATTTAATTAATATTATATTTATAAATGTTGTAAATCATTTTAATGAAATTTCACTTTGTAATTCGCTCTTACCGGTGAAAAACTACAAATTTTGTATTGTCAAAATACATTTGAGCTTTACTGTATATACGAAAGTACACTTTCATATTTTTTAATTCTTAATTGAATTTTCCTATTTAATATTTTTAGAATTTTTTGTATTTACAGTATTATTTAACTTCATATTTATTCTATGTAAAATCAAAATAAGTATTGTAAGTGTATATAAATATATGCCCCCTCCATTTGGATTAAATGGGAGAGAAATAAAAATAAATAAATTTATGTTAATTATTTATTTTAAAAAATTACAAATTTTATTTTAAAAATAAATGTAATTACTTAATTTAAGAAGAAATTATTTTATTTATAACAAATACGAAAAAAATGTTTATAATATTGTATTATAACCTCATATTTATTATTATATCTAAATGTATATTAATTCTGTATTGTATTTAGAGTTTAACTTCATGTAATTGTATTTATTGAATTTTTATTTTATTTTACTATTTTACAATCTTTTATTGTAAAGTGTTTTTATTTAAAAGTATTGTAAAAATATTAATATAAAATAATAAACATAATATAAATATTAATTATTCAAAAAATATATAAAAATATTGTAAAAGTATTAAAGTATTGTAAAAACTCCGAAATTCTGTAACGCACGGGTTTTGTTGGCTTTTATTTATTTACATATATTTTGTATTTATATTTTTGTATATTATTTACTTTTAATAATTTTGTAAATACTTCGGCATTTAAATAATTTAATATTTCACTACTTTGAATGTAATGACTTAATTACTTAAATGATTAATTATATTCAATAATTTTTGATAATGTCATTAATACAAAACGTCTTCTGCTTTTACTTTAATACTTGTACTTAATTCTATTATTATTTTATAATTCTAAAAATAAATTCTTTGTTTCTTCTGTTATTTAATTAAAATTTTATGTATAAATTTGTAAAGCATTTTAATGAAATTTCAAATTGTATGTAATTCTTTGAATAATTTGTATTGTGTGAATACTTTTGGTGGCTACTGTAATTAAAGAGAGAGAGCGAATAAAAGCCAAACTCGGTTTGCACCGGTTAATAACAACCCGGTAACTAACAACAAGAATTACTTGACTTCTTTCCGTGTCAAGGGATGAACCACACGAATTCCTCTCCGATAAAAAAAGAAAAACAACAAACGTTGTAGATAAAAAAACGGGAGAAAATGTACACAAGCCGAGAATCGATTAATCTTGTGCCAAAGGAGCAAACGATGAGCTCGAAAAAAAATTAATTAAACGGCTTTTAGAGAAACGCTTGGCAGATGTTCTTCGGAGGAGATCGTTCGTCGGAGCATCCCTTGCCTGTTAAGGGCTGAAAGCCAAGGGGTGAACGGGGAAACCACCAACAATTGCGCCCCCGCAACGAAATAATGTCCTTCGCCGCGAAAGCCGTCTCCGAATGTGTTTACAAAATGTTATGTTGAGTCTCTTCGCGGCGGATATAATAAAGCGAACAAAATCCTTTGCTCTGTGTAATTTGTAATATAATTTATAAATAATTATTAAGCGAGCTAGTCGCGCATAAATTAGTTTTTATTAAGTGCAACTCGACTTTCTTCTCGTAACTGGACGCCCATAGGAGTAACTTTTCAGAAAATTACCTGCGGAGCAAATACCACTTGTCTGTATGTTTTTCAGAATGAGTTGTATGTTGTATGACGCGATTGGGGTTTTTCTGGGGTTCCGACAGCGGAGACGAAGGAGAGGTTCCCGAGGGGTCAACGTACAGGAATTATACAGGAATCCGCGGGCGAAAGGAAATATTTGGCCGGTCAAAGAGTCAGCATTACAAAAGCGGATTGATAAAATAATAATCGGTGTGCGGTGAGGGAGGGGGGAGGAGGGGGAGGAGGAGGGTGAAGGGGGGAAGGCCACTGGATTGCAGAAAGTCAGGAGAAGCGAAGAAGAGTGACAGGAGGCCTTGTCGGGCAAGAAGTTGTCTTTTGGAATTCCTGGCCCGCGGGCAGATCCCGAAGGCTGCAACGCCGCCGTCTGACAGCCCCAAAAATTACAACGGATGACGCTTTCATTTCCAACCGAAAACAAACCGTGAATCCATTATACTAAATTATATAATTCACCAATATATAATTAGATAACTGTATTATGAGAGGAGCTGTGGTTGGAGCGCTGCAGAATTTGCACCAACTTTTGTGTTACTTTTTGTATTATAGTTTGTAACACCTTTTGTATTATCTTTTGTGCAACCTTTCGTGTTACGTTTTGTGTTATCCCTTGTAACACCATTTGTGTTACTTTTAGAGTTAACCTTTGCGCCACCCGTTGCGTTATTTTTGGTATTATCCTTTGTACCATATCTGTGCCATCTTTTATGTTATCCTTTGTTTTACCATTTGTGTTACCTTTTGTGTTACCTTTGTACCACTTTTTGTGTTATTCTTTGTACCACTTCTGCCTTACGTTTTGTATTATCCTTTGTATCACTTTTTGAGTTATTCTTTGTACCATTCCTGTGCCATCTTTTATGTTATCCTTTGTTTCACCAATTGTGTTATCCTTTGCACCACCATTTGTGTTACTTTTGTGTTATCTTTTGTGATACCTTTTGCGCCATCTTTTATGTTACCTTTGAACCACCTTTGTGTTACCATTGTACCACCTTTGTGTTATTCTTTGTACCACTTTTTGTCTTACGATTTGTATTATCCTTTGTTACTCCCAATTGTGTTACTTTTTGTGTTATCTTTTGTAATACCATTTATACCATCTTTTGTGTTACCTTTGTGTTTTCCTTTGTACCATTTTTTGTCTTACGTTTTGTATTAACCTTTGTGACACCTTTAGTGTTATCTTTTGTACCACATTTTGTTTTATCTTTGGGCCACCCTTTGTATTACTTTTTGTATAATCCTTTGTACTATTTCTGTGCCATCTTTCATTCTGTGCCATGTTTCATGTACCACCATTTGTGTTACCTTTAGTGTTATCCTTTGTTACTCTCTATTATGTTATCTTTTTTGATACCTTTTGCACCATCTTTTATGTTACCTTTTGGGTTACCTTTGTACCACTTTTTGTGTTATTCTCTGTACAACTTTTTGTCTTACGTTTTGTATTATCCTTTGTAACACCTTTTGTGCCAGCTTTTGTGCTTCCATTCCCCACTGCGGAGGAGCAATAAGCCTCATTGTCAGCAACTTCTGTGATTGATTAACAGCCATAACTCCCTGTGTTTGCGTAGAGGTGAACCATTTAATTTGGCACCGATTACTCCAGCACAAATTAAGAGGATTTGGTCGGCCGCCGCGGGCGGACTCTCAAAAGAAAGGAACAGCAAAAGGGTTACCTCCGCCGAACTGCCGTCAGGGCTGTCCAATTCCCCGGAATAAAAAATGGCCGGAGCTTAAGAGTATTAAAACGTCAGAGAGTCCTTTTATAAATTGCCTTTTCGGGAGTATTAATCAAACCGTTAAAAGAGAAAAAACACAAAAGCGAAGCCTTTACAACGGTGACAGGTTGATTATAAAGTTTAAATTTGGCAGAACGTTGTAATTGGGGGGACAGCGGGGAGTCGCATTGGACAGTCCTGGCTCCAAACATATGATTCAATTATCAACCAAATTATTAATTTATTGTATATCAATAACTAAAATTTAAATAAATATTGTTATTAAACAACATTCAAAAAAGGTGGTTTTTTATTCATTCAAATGTCCACTGCAAGAAAAATAAGGCACATACAGGTTTAACCCGATCAGTTTTTTACAGCTTAATTTCAACAAGCGAAAAACGTTTGGTTTCTCTTCGGGGGAAGAGGAGGAGAGGACCAACAAAGAAAACCTGCACAATTAAAATTTCACTCAAATCCCTGACAACTTCCCACCGGTAATTAGTTTGTCCTCTTCGGCATTCTTTTAACAAACGAGACCTCTGATCCGTCCGCAGGGATCCGCAGGACCAGCGGAGGTCGCCGCCTTCTCCGATCGGAACCAGAAACTCCACATTTATTTTCGGGGTCAGTTCGGATTAACTTTTCTACCGAACGGATTCGAAAACGGTCCCGCGGGCGTTCGACCGCCTCCGAACGACAAATGATTTTTAATTATCATTTTCGAAAGCGCCTAAAGCTTCCAATTTATCATTGTCAATGAATTATTGCCGTTTTTTCTCGGTCCCCTTCCCCCACGAAATGTGGCAGTTGCTCTGATCTCCTGTCAACAACTCGAGAGCCTCTGCCGTGGGGCCCTCGGGGCCCTCTGCCTACGCTTAAATCCTACTCTACGCTCAACAACCCCACTAGGACTCGCTTTCCGGGGCTCTTAACCCTTCCTTCGGTGAGAGACAAAAACAATTCAACAATCGCAGGTTAAAAACCCCTGCTATAAAACAAACCAACAAACCATCGGACACACGATCATTTTTCTACAGAAAAAAAAAAAAACAAAATTCAATTAATATAAAACTGCGATAAAATATTCATTTTTATATAGCCTATATAAAATGCATTTAAAAAATATAATGACACGTGTCGAGCACGTGGTTATGATACGTGAGGATATAAAACAATTTATCGTCGGCTTTTTACACTGTCGAAGGGAAGAGAATCGCGTGAATCTTTCAGAAGGGAAACACAGAAAGACATCACCGGAAGACTCCATTGTTCGAAGGCCAATTAAAGTAATAAAAGACGGGTCCTCCGATGGATTCTAAACGGCTCATTTAGTCCGTTACACAGATGTAAATTTCCCCGGAATACAAATCGAAATTTGATTCTTCTCGATTAATTTGCATTCAGACATGTTCCGATCTCACTAATCTCAAACGATTAATATATTATTACCGTCGTAAAGTGAATTAATATTAATAAACTCGTCCTTTGAATGACCGACAATGAGATCTGCGGGGAGCCGAGTTCAGCCCCCGGAGGTTGGCTCCCCTGCGGGGGAAAGCCCTCCCTTCTGAAAGATTCCTGCACGAACAGGCATTGAGCACACGTCACGACGACTTGTGAGTAAGCGCGATGAGGAAGTGACATCACTTCCGGTTCTTGGAGAGATCCGCCGCTTCCTGGTCGACCTCTCGGCTGGTCGAAGGGTTCCCCGACAGCAGGGGAAACGGGATGGTGATCAGCTGCTGACGGGAGCTTCCTTGGCTTCTGCTGGACGCGGTTGCTCCTCCTCCTGAAACAGCAAAACCTCCTGTTGTTAAATCCTGAGGGATTTTCACCACCAAAAGCTGTTTATTTTAAATTCAAAACGGCCAAATTGTCCACTCAAATTAGCTCGAAAATGAGGGTGAAAATTGGTCAAATAGTTTACAGTAAAATTATATAGAAAATGACAAAAGTCCTCCAAAATCCGATGTCAGGAAAAAAAATGGCGGGGGATCAAGAATCAAAAAAATTAATTTTTCGCCATTTTCAGGAAAACGGTAACTTTTATCGTGAAAACAGCTCAGACAAAAATTGTAGAGGATAAAATTATCTACAAAAAACGTGTTAATACTTTTCTTCCTAAGAGTCACCGTTTCTGAGATATAACGATTCAAAACGTTGACACATTCTGGTCATTTTTAACATGGCAACTTTTGCGGGCCAATTTTACCCACTCAAAATGGCTTTTATAAAATGAAACAAAATGCGTTCGAAAGCTTAAAATATGGCCTTTCAACGAGAAAAGTTAGAATGAAATCCCAGAATACACCATTTTGATATTTGGCCTCAAGGACAGGCAAAAATGGCTAAAATGGCGTTCTCTAAAATTCTGAATTCCCATAGCCTTCGAAGTTTTGATACTAGGAATGTCAAATATGGCTCATTTTAAAGCCCTAATGTTACTCTTTGGCTGTACATAGTTTGGACGAAATTGGTCGCTTTGAAAAAAAGTAATGGAGTCTTAAAAATTGAACACTTTTTAGGAACATTTACAACTCATCCAAATTTTTGAATCATTATAACTCAGAAACAGTAACTTTTAGGAAGAAAAGTATTAATACATTTTTTGTAGATAATTTAATTCTCTACAATTTTTGTCTGAGGTATTTTCACGATAAAACTTACGGTTTTGCTGAAAATGGCTAAAAACTAATTTTTCCCGGCATCGGATTTTTGAGGACTTTTGACATTTCATATATAATTATACTCTGAACCTTTTCACCGATTTATGTAACCTCTAATGTCTAATTTGAGTGGACTAAAAGGAGAGGAAAGTCGATAAAAACTGGGGAAGTAGTGGAAAGTTAGTGCGAGGTAAGAAACACTCAAAACCATCATGCAGACAGACCTGGATCTATCTGAGGGCTTAGACTAAAGATGACGCCATTGGGAAGAGCCGAAGACGGAGCAGCGTACATCATCCCGTTGGATGTTTGGTACATGACGCCGGGATAGCCCCCGGCAGACACCAAACCAGCTAAACAACAACAAAACCTTTTCAGTCGCCTTCAGAGAGGGACGCGGGAAAGACGAAAGCAGAAGACCGCGAGGAACACGGGGAGAAGTACAAAGCTCCTTTGACTTTCCTTTGTGGA
>JAQIBA010000127.1:0-28528 GCA_028293925.1 Brueelia nebulosa | reverse complement strand
GATCGACGATAATATAAACTGACAATATAAATGGAATGGCGATCGTCGAAGAGCGGCCGTAGGGTTTCGTGCTTATTAATAAATCGTTGTCGGACCCTTTTCTTTTGTTTGTTTTCCGGAGGGAATAATGATGCATGAAATTGAAAAATGCCCGTCTCCGGCCACCTCGGAAAGCCGTTCCGAGTTCCGGGAATGCATCCGCTGCAAGAAAGCGGCCAGGGTGTCCCCGGCCCGCGATAAGCCGCCTACAAAATCAGCAGAAAGTAGAAAATATCGCGGAAAGATAAGTAAACATTGAGTCAACATGAAAACTGGTCCTCGCAAAGCCAAAACAAAAAACATATCAAGATAAATATGGTATTGTTGCTCGGGCCAGCGAAAATAAATCATCTGATACCGAACAGGTGTCGGCCACTGCCTGCACACTTTCTGCCTCTTTCTGCTTTTCCTCCGCTTATTTACTTATTAATCGCCTCTTAGGGAAGTCGAGGTGGCCAATGGAAAACAAAAGCCAAATCGAGAAAAGCCCTTTCGCCAAAAAAGACGAGCGAGCCCGAAAAGGAAATCCCCGCTCGGTGGATTTGGCTTTTATTTTGAAATGTGGACGTTTCCCTTTTGGGCGAGTCGGGGCCTTAACCCTTCAAGGCCGCGGATGCGACAACCCTTTCGAGGCGGCCGGGCTCACGCGAGGGGCGGTCAACAACTGTTGGCGCTCAGGTATTTACGAGCTGACATGATCTATTCTCTAACGAGGTTCGCGCAAGGCCCGTGATTGGGTGGTTTATGGCCGTGGCACGAAGCTTAATTAGTTTAATGAATAATAAGTCAGAAATAGTTGCAAAAGCCTCATTACGGCACATTTTTCATCTGACGTCGACGACTTTGCCACTAATTAAATGAGATAAACTATAATAAAACTGCCCCTACTCTGATTAATCAAACCTCGGGTTTTCTTTTATGGGTTCGCCAGTTGACGTTTATGGCATTTTTCCTCTTCTCCTCCTTCGTCGTGGCACGAGAACGATTCTTCTCCTTCGCCAACGACAGAAATTGATGGCTGTGATTGGCGGTGCGTGCCATATTCACAGCCCTTTCGGGTTACATTCAGTAACTTCCATCGGGAATCGTAAAGTGTCAGAAGAAATCACATTTTCCTACGCTTTAACGCCGATACACACATTTCAATCAATTTGAGTGAATTACATTTGAGCAAAAGAGTGTAATTTATCGCATTTTGAGGTTCCCATCGTCTTTCCCTTTCCCCCCGCGGCGTTTGCGCCATTTCCGCGAGGGAACCCCCATCGCATTCGCCACATAATGCAAATATATCTCTCCGAATGGGCTCACTTCATTACGCCCCGTAAAAGTCAGCAGACGGACGCATTTATTGCTTTCTGTGACGAGTGCCACTCTCCGTGAAAAGGGGATCCTGCGGAGTCGACGCCATTACGCGACCCCCGCATCGCGCCTTAAAATCAGGCGCGCCGTGAATTATTGGACTGTTGAATCCCCCCCGCAATTAAGATCCATCTCTCACCCCTCCTCCCCTTTGTCACTGTTAATTAATCATAAATCGTTACAATCGAATCGTTACAATCGTGTCTCCTGCCACGTCTTTACATTGATACATTCTTCTGCATTCGCTCTTATTCATCTTTCGGATACACTTTGTTAAATGTTATATCGTTTAGTAGTCTATTCAACGTTGAATAAATGTGATGAAATTGTTCAGAGTATAATTATACATAAAATGTCAAAAGTTCTCAAAAATCCGATGTCGAACAAAAAATGGCGGAGGGCCGAATGTCAAAAAAATTAGTTCTTTCATTATTTTCAGCAAAACGGTAAGTTTTATCGTAAAATCAGCTCAGACAAAAATTGTAGAGCATTAAATTATCTACAAAAAATGTCTTAATACTTTTCTTCCTAAGAGTCACCGTTTCTGAGTTATAACGATTCCAAAAGTTGAATGAATTAGTAAAAATTGGCCGTAAATAAAGTGTTCAATTTTTAAAACTCCATAACTTTTTTTCGAAGCGACCAATTTCGATCCAAACTATGTACGGTCAAAGAGTAACATTCGGGCTTTAAAATGAGCCATATTTGACATTGCTAGCGTCAAAACTTCGGAAGCTATGGGAATTCAAAATTTTAGAGAACGCCATTTTAGTCATTTTTGCCTCTCTTTGAGGCCAAATATCAAAATAGTGTCTTCTGGGATTTCATTCTAACTTTTCTCGTTGAAAGGCCATATTTTAAGCTTTCGAAATGCATCCTGTTTCATTTTTTAGAAAGCCATCCTGAGTGGGTAAAATTGGCCCGCTAATGTTGCCATGTTAAAAATGGCACCAGAATGTGACATCCAACGTTTTGAATCGTTATATCTCAGAAACGGTGACTCTTAGGAAGAAAAGTATTAACACGTTTTTTGTAGATAATTTTATCCTCTGCAATTTA
Source organism: Brueelia nebulosa (assembly GCA_028293925.1). Lineage (NCBI taxonomy): Eukaryota > Metazoa > Arthropoda > Insecta > Psocodea > Philopteridae > Brueelia > Brueelia nebulosa. The sequence goes on along the minus strand of JAQIBA010000127.1, from coordinate 26,071 downwards.
TGTCTGAGCTAATTTCACGATGAAACGTACCGTTTTCCTGAAAATGGCGAAAAACTAAGTTTTTTGGCCATTTCCCCCCCCCCCCCCGACATCGAATTTTTGGAGAACTTTTGACATTTTATGTATAATTATACTCTTTTATCAAATTTATGCAACGTTGAATGTCTAATTTGAGTGGACTATAAGGGCTCCTGTGGATTATACCTTCCAAAGAGATATTTCACCCTCTCCGATTAGGGGATGTTATTTCGTAACAGTCTGCTTTCTAATTAGTGAGCAAATGTTTTGCCTTCGATACGGGGACAACAGTTTGATTAAAACTCGAGTTGTGCTCCATAATTAATTCAACTTTTGATAGCCCCGAGGGCGCTCAGGTCAAAGCGGGCATTCGGCTGAATTTGGAGGATAAAAATTTGTTTGAATTTATTCAGATGCGAATGTCGGGCGGGTGCGAGGCCTCCCCCGTGGGTGAAGGCTCCTCGGGCCCCCGCGCCCCCGAAGACCTCACCAGACAGAAAACGTTAAGGTCTGACAGGACGATTCATTTCTTTCTTTAACACGCAGACGTGTTCAATCACTTCTGTTTAATCCGGTCGTGGGGCCATTCATATCCATTTTTTTCACTCGAATATTCGGTTAATTTTTTATATTTTCCTATGATTTATGCCCGCCCCCCTCCACCCCCCGTCCGTCCGCTTCTTTTCTTTCTCTCCCGTAATCGCGTATTTTCATCTCATCCGCTCTTTATCGTTCCGGTTCTTCTGCTCATGTGCAACACCGTCATCGAAGAATTTTCAAATCACTGCGATTGATATCTGGCAAGTTGTTGCAGTGACACCTTTAATGAGGTTTCTTTTGCTCTGAGGTATTCGTCCGGTTCTCGAGGAAGAAAGGAAGGCTTTTTGTGGGGGAATACCTGTCCCGTTCCGGCGAGGGAGCATTGTTCGCGGAGGGGGCGTTCACCTCCGCGGGGTTGTCACGGGGACTCACCCCCCGGTCCCACGCCGATGGGGAGAGAGAGAAAACAAATAAAAAAACTAGTTTCCGCATTAGCAGGTTTTCTTTTTCGCCCGTATTTGCATAAAATGTTGAAATAAATGAACAGCTTACATTATTTGTACAAAATCGCGTGTGTGTTAACCCGTGGCGTTGTCACCTTCGCTCAGTTTGACAACCGAATTCAACAATCAACTCTAATGGTCAGCACACTTAATTAAAATCTTTAATTATCTCGTCGGGGCATCTCCACGACTGCATCAACACAAAGACAACTCTTCCGCTGGTTTTCAATTAGAAAAACACAATCGCCAATGATAAAATCAATAAAAAAAGTGTTCTCTTTTGGATTCTCATCGTGTGCACTTTGACCCGGGGGGCGGAGAGAGGAAAGGGTGGTTTGTGGGGGGTCGAATGGAAGTGGGAGGAAAGGGTATTTTGTGGGGGGTCGAAAGGAAGAGGGAGGTTCGGTGGGACGCATTGGAAAGTAAAGCCTATCATCAGTCGCGATTAAATGCCCACGAGAACAGGTTCGGAGACATAATTGGGTGATTTAGATTTTTAAGGTCAGTGTTTAGGAAATTAAATGTTCAAATTTATGTGGCCAATAAAACTCGGGCCAAATAAAAGGTCCACGCTTTAACGTGTGTTGGAATTACGGTCTTATCATCTATCACCGCGGTACAACTCCATTTAAAAGTCCGCTGGTGAGATAAGATAATGACCGCTTCGGCCAACGAAAAATTTGTTTCCTCCTTCGCGGGAGGAAGGGTGGGCCAAAAAAGCTCTCCTCGGATTTTAATTTGTGCCAGGACACGTTCACACGCGAGGGGAGGATTAATGGCGGAAATTTTCGCACTCTCGTGTTAATCAAGATTTAGCTGTGAGCCAACTGAAATTGCTCCTCTTTCAAATTACCATTAATGTATTCAGCGCGAACAAGAAATCGATCGATGAGCAAAAAACTCCGCTATTACGACACATCACCAATTTTTTACTCTTTTTTTCACCGGTAGTTCGCTTTAAAGAGTGGTAATTAATGTAACTCGTTTAATGCCTCCGAATGTAATGAGTTATCGATAATAAGTTAATATAAATTCTTTCCTCTTTCCCCACCCGGGGGGATGTCTTCTGCTCCTGAAACCAACCCTCCGCGAGGGGCGAAGGGATGTTCCCTTGGGGCACGAACCGGCCTTGATGGGTTATAATTGAAACAATCCTAAATCACGGCTGCCACATATTTTCCAAGTGGATCGGACTTCATTCCTCCCGCTTTTTTTTCGTATTAACAGTCCGCTCGTCAAAAGAAGTGTAATTATCGGTTCGGTTTTTAATTGACGAAATTATAACAGCATTTTTTTTTCGCGCCATCATTCCAAGGGAAAGTGGGCCACACTCATTATGGCGGATGATGTCTTCTCCACTCCTCCCTTAAAAATCGGATAAAAACACTCCATCGTCCGGTCAAATTAGCTCAAAAATGAGGGGTGAAATTACATACATTCCTAAGGTCAAATTGTTCAGAGAATAAACAAATCCGATGTCGGGGAAAAAATGACGGAGGGTTAAAGGTCCAAAAAATTCGTTTTTCGCAGTTTTCAGCAAAACTGTAAGTTTTATCGTAAAAATAGCTCAGTCAAAAATTGTAGAGGATAAAATTATCTACAAAAAATGTCTCCATACTTTTCTTCCTAACAGCCACCGTTTCTGAGATATAACGATTCAAAAAGTTGGAATGAGTTGTAAAAATTGCCCAATAAAGTGTTCAACTTTCAAGGCTCCGCAAACCTTTTTTTCGAAGCGACCAATTTCGATCCAAACTATGTACAGCCTATAGAGCAACATTAGCGCTTTAAAATGAGCCATGTTTGACGTTCCTATCATCAAAACTTCGGAGGCTATGGGCGCTCAAAGTTGTAGAGGAAACGCCATTTTAGCCATTTTTGCCTATTTTTGAAGCCAAATATCAAAATAGTGTCACCTCGGATTTCTTTCTAACTTTGCTTGTTTGAAAGGGCACATCTTAAGCTTTCGAACGCATTTGGTTTCGTTTTCGAGAAACCATCCTGAGTGAGTAAATTTGGCTCGAAAAAGTTGCCATATTAAAAAGTGTCATCCAACTTTTTGAATCGTTATATCTCAGAAACGGTGACTCTTAGGAAGGAAAGTATTAACACATTTTTTGTAGATAATTTTATCCTCTACAATTTTTGTCTCAGCTGTTTTCACGATAAAACGTTACCGTTTTGCTGAAAATGGCGAAAAACTGATTTTTTGGACCTTCGACCCTCCCCCATTGTTTCCCCCGACATCGGATTTTTGAGGACTTTCGACAGTTTATGTATAATTATACTATTTCGTCCAATTTATGTGACGTTGAATGTCTAATTTGGGTGGACTGAAACAAAGGTGAGCGTTGTCAAATTGGGGTCATTTCCTCTTTCCGGATTAACCCTTTAATTTGTGTTGTCTTTGTAGAAATTTGAACGAGGATTACATTCGCCCACACTCGTGTCCGATCTCCTTCCACTGGCCGAGCGAGTCTCCTCCGAAATGTCAAGGCTGGAGGCTTTGAATGGGAGAGCCTAAGGAGTGAGTCAGGTGATCGGACCCAGCCTGGATTTTCGGAAGTAGCGCAGTCGGCGCGTTTTCTGCGCTCTCTCCTGCATACTAATGGCCTTCCTACCGGAGTTGTATCTGCGTTGTAATTAATAACGCGGGTGACCTCCTCGTGGATACAACCCCGGAGAGAGGCCGGGCGTGAAGGAGTAATTGTGAGGCGGGCGGTGGGGGAGGGCAGGGGTGAGGGCGTGGGTTGTTTGACCGATATCGATGAAAGGTTCCCTCAGTTGGTAACAAATGTTTGGTGAAATGGTTGCTAATAAATCAATATTATTAATTGACAAGTCTTTGAGGGGCCTCGGTGCAGTTGCCCCCTGGTTAGGTTTTGTAATTCTTTCGTTTGACTTTGCGGAAACTACTCCACACACGAAATACAAAGAAATCTCGTAACGAAAGATAATACATTGTATCTTTCCTTCCCCCCGGGGGGATGAAAACACTCTCTTAGAGCGGATGGGGTTCTTTTTATTTTGGCAAAGGGAAGACACTTTTAGCATTTTTGTATATTTGGAACTTTTGTATATTACATAGCTCTATATTTTTGTATTTTATGTAATGATAATTGTAAAACTCGAAAAGGGTAAACAATTTAAATACAGTAGCGCTCAAAAGTATTTTGACAATACAAAATTTAATAGTTTCTTAGTTAATTATTTTACAATAATATTTACTGTGCATTATTTTAGGGTTGTATTATTTAGTTATCAATACTATTAATAATATATTTGTCGCATTAAAATAACAAAATATACAAAACATAATAGTCTTCTTAGTCTTTTTCTTTTTCTTTAATACCCTATAATTATAGTAACAAATTCTATAATCTACCATCTATTATAAATAAAATTTAATATTCTATGATCTATTTTATACAAATAAACTCTCTGTTTCTTCTGTTATTTAATTAATATTATATTAATATAAATGTGAGAGAGCATGTTGTAATGAACGTCAATGAAATTTCCACTTGTAAGTAACTACGGTAAAAAACTCTGTAAGTAACGGGTGAAAAACTAACAATATTGTATTGTAAGTAATGTAAACTAAGATACTTTTGAGCGCTATTGTATATATACTGTACGTGTGAAAGTATTCTTTCCTATTTTTGAATCTCTTGCATATTTTATTTGTATTTACGGATATTTTCTAATTTCACTTTGTATTCTTTGTATTTACAGTCTTGCCTATAATAAATTCGTACTTATTGAATTTGTAATTATTACTGTATTATTTTTATTTATTTACATATAGTTTTGTATTTGAAGTTAACACACTACGATAAATGGAGAATTCATTGTATTACGTTTGCAATATAAAACGATCGTTAGAATTCGTTGTATTTTTGTATATTATGTACTTTTAATCATTTTGTAAATATTTGGACATTTGAATACTTTAATACTTTACTGCTTTGTATGTAATGATTTAATTATTTAATTGTAGTGAGTTATTGAAATAATTTATGATTGGGTCATTAATACAATATGTATTGTCAAGAATACCTCTGAGCGCTACTGAATATTATTATTATTATCTCTTGTTCCCGTTTGTCATCTCTTCTTGAGACAGGAATTTCGGTACAAGAGGAGGAAAACAGATGCAGAAGCGCTGCCAATGGAAGTGGAGAGCACCAACAACCACCAATGGGGGATGATAATTAAGGGAAGGCATTGTTGCGGTCTAAAAGGATTCATTTGAGTCAGGAGGGAAGATATTTGGGGTTTTCCCCAATTGAGGGATTCTGTGCCAAGCGATGACTGTTATGCCCATCAACTTTTGCACAAATGCAACCCAACGACAAACGCTGACGAATACAAACCATTTAAAACAATGTCGGAGTCTTTCATTCCCTTCTTTTCAATTCTCAACAAAAACACATTTGCAATTTTAAGTGTGAATCGTTTAAAAAAGAAGTTACATGGGTGTTGTACATGCGCAGACATAAATTAACCCCTCTGAGGAGTTGGCAGCCCCCCACTCACCCGATCAATTCGGTACCCTCCCGACTTTTTATTGTCATTATTTACGACGTGAAAAAACAAATAATAAATATATATAAATAAAATTTGCGAAAAATTGACGTTTCCTTGAAAAGGCATCTCCACAAGAGACTCCCGGGGCGAACTCCGATGCCCACAGAGTTATCCTAATAATTCCTTTTGTGAGCACCACAATATATTATTAGGCACCGATCAGATTGTTTCTGGGAAAATTGCATTTTCCACGATTAGATTGCATCTCCCGCTCACGTTTTCCCCCTTTGTCTCCACTCGCTTTGTTCCCAACGCGGAAATCCTTTCCTCCATTCCCAGGAAGTGTCCACGTGTCACGCTAACGGTTGCTCGCACGTGCCCGAATCGCACTGCCATCTTTGGATCGAAATTTGACGGATTTCCCCGAAATGAAGACACAATTGTCGCTGGCATCCGTTCAACTGCACCGGGGCCTCACCCATGAATAACACTTGCGGGGGGCCGACGTCCACCGATTTTTCTTCTTAAAATCTCGCCATTTTATATTTAATGAGTTTTATTCGCTTTTGGAAAACTTCAATTTCCTTCTTCCTTCTCTCTCCGCCATTCGTTACCGTCAAATTATTACTCGGACCATTTACCACTTTTAAACGGTCCTCCGTTCAGGAAATGTAATAATTAATTCGATGCCCGCCACCATCGATCGCCCCATCGCCCGCCCCGGGGCGCCAATCTCCCGCCCACAGCGGGGGCCCCAAACTCTCTCCGAGGCACCTGATTCGCGGGGGACTGACACCCGGGCCCCCAAGCGGAAGTGCGCTCGGTGGCTCCCCGAAAGAGCCCACTCATGGATGAATGGGAGGCTGTGATTTGGCGGAATTCGCCCGAACAGAGGAGGCAGTGTGCGATGGCGGTGAGGCACTGCCTTCGGGGTCACGGGGTGAGGGAGAACAAGCGAAGGTTGGATTGTGCTCTCGGGAGTGAGCGAGCGAATGGAGACAAAGGAAATCCAGACTCATGTCCCGAAACGGCGAGTCAAATTGTCAAATTTAAAGAGTAAATATTGACGGAACATTCGTTAATGAAATTAATCCATCATTAGAAATCCTTTTGTCTGGAAAGGTATATTGTTGATTAAGGGGAGCTATAGTGTTTGTTTATTTTGGCGATGGTCGAGTCCCTCTTCTGCTGCACTCGACAGTGAAACCGGGGAGACCCTCGGATGTCGTGTCTCTTGAGGGAACCTCTGAACCGGGTTCCCTAATTTTTAATTTAACGGCAGTTGAGAAAATCAAACGTTGACGAAACCGCCATCATTAACGAGTGATAAAACAAAAAGAGTTTTTGTTTACTCAAACTTTACAAAGACTTTGGGAATGCGAAAAAACTTTTTCCTCCACTCCAGTCCGGCCTTTCCCAAGCCATCGAGTCCTCCTGCGGATGAATAATCTCCCGAAGGACACCGAAAGTGGGACTCTCTCGGGGAGCTGAGGGCTCCGGGAGGGCAGAGGCCGAGGGCTCCCGCGAAGGAGTGCGCTTTTTCTGGGGAAACCGGGAAGGAAACTCACGAAAATCGTGCTGCCCTGGAAGCGATTCGCCAACGAACTTATTTCGGCCAAATTTGGCCGAGTGGGTGAGGTCGAATGCCTCGCGGAGTCTTATCGATCCCAATCAAAAGCGTTTTCAGGCAGCGAATTCACTTCCGGGGGAGGATGAAAAGGGGGGATGAAGAACTTACTGTGCACATCCGCAGAACTTACCTGAAAAAACACCAAAGAAAAACATTAATTAACATCATTACAGAGTTCAATTAATTATCACTATCTTTGAAATCATCATACAAATATATAAATCTGTTAAGGGAAATTTGTGTGTGTGTGCACACCGTTTTTGTTTCCTAAGAGCTAAAGATCCACCGAACCGATTATCTGTGCTATGTCTAATTTCTCGAAAATCAGCAAAACTCAGATAACTTTACGAATTCCTTTCTGCTGTTAAAGGGTTGACTTTGAGTACAGTGGGAAACGTATTTAAAGTATTCGATTAAGAGGTGGATATTGTATTTCCTCAAATATTGAATGCACCCACGTTGCACATTATTATTAAACTTTTTTGACAATTTTCATTTAATTTTCAGCGAATTGGTTTTAGATTTGATAGCAATTAGTTTGTGTGGATTCAGTGGTAGTGGTTTTTCAGATTTATTGAGAATTTATTGCAGAATCGATAGGAATTAGTTAGCGTGGGTGTAGCGTTAGTGGTTTTTTAATTTTCAGAGAATTTGTTGTAGATTTGATAGTTATAGTTAGCGTTAGTGTTAGATATTAGAGTTTGGAATAAAAAATAAAATATAAAAATCCACTCTGTCGGTGTTGAGTGTCAGGGAGAAGAAGAGATGGAGGTGTGAGTCGCCCCCAGATAAGTAGTAACTTAGACATTTTAGACCAAAGAGAGAACCAGCTATGTTTGTTCTAAAGAAGTGAGAATAGTGGGAATAGAAAAAAGAATAGAATAGGAAATGTTAAAAAATATAATAGAAAATATAAAAAAGAATAAAATAGAAAATAGAAAATAGAAAAAAGTATAGAATAGAAAATAAAAAAAAATAGAAGAGGGAAGATGGGAAGAAGAGATGGCGGTTTGAGTAGCAATTTAGAGATTTCAGACCAAAGAGAGAACCATTTATTTTTGTTCTGTAGAAGGGAGAATAGTGGGAGTAGAAAAGAAAAAGAATAGGAAATAGAAAAAAGAAAAAAGTATACAATAGAAAATATAAATAAGAATAGAATAGAAAATATAAGAAAAGAATAGAACAGAAGATATAATGAAAATAAAATAGAAAATATAAAAAAGAATAGAATAGAATAGAATAGAAAATAGATAAAAATGGAGTAGGAAAAAGAGAAACAGAACGAAAGATACGGAAGAGAATTTGGATGTCTGAGCGGCAAAAGAAAGAGATGGTTAAGAGAGGAGGAAAAGAAGAACAGAAGACACATCAACAACAACAACAGCTGAATAAAGAAGAAAGCGGCTTTACTTATGATACTATATTCGTAATTAAGTATTTGTAGTACTGTATTACATTTCAAATTATTGTATTATATTTGTATATTAAGTTAAGAACTTTGTAGTTAAGTGCAATGTATGTGCATTCAGGAAATGTGTCATTGTATTTGTTATACAGATAGAAGGTCCCCTTTTGGCGAGGGTATTGGGGCGAAGCCCTCTAGTAAGACAATATGCTGAAAGTTGCTGTGTTTAAAACCGGGTGCGTGACCTGTTCGGAAGCACAGCCCTAACTGCGCCCATCTCCACCGATGAATTTCGCTCTGTCAGCCAACAAACTCTGCATTATCATCGAAAAGGGCTCTAAATGAGTGCACTGTTCGCTCACTGACAGTTGGGAAAGTCAGTCGATCGGATGGGCCACTGGCGGCCTGTATTGTGCCCATTGTTTTGAGTCGGCGTTGTGACTCCGCAGGAGTGTTTCCAATCATTCCGGAAACTTTATTGGGCCACACCTGTCTTTATGATTAAGAACATCTCTCTCTGAATAAATAAAATTAAAAAGTTTCCATTGAATTAACGTCGGATTCAATGACTCACATAAGAGAAAGAGTGTTTTATCTGCGGTATATCCGCGTGGGCAACATTCACGTGGTCTGTGAGCGCTCTGAGAGTGTTCTGCACACTCTCAGTGCGGTTTCCAACAGCGGAACCTGCAGAAAACACTCGAGGATATCGTCCGAACCGGACAGTTCCTTAATTGCAAACATTCGTGTCGGTTTTTTGCCATTTTCCCGATGCTTTCACCTTAACAAGTGAAAACGAGTTTTGACTTATTACTTTTGGACTTTGGCGGGATCCTGAAAGACATTTTCACTTTTAAATGCCACACCAACGCGGCGCCGACTCTTGCAACCGGTTACGAAACACACTCGGATCGCCGGCGTTACCCCCCACGTCACCCTCGGGGGTGCGGCGGGGGTCGAATCGTGCCTAGGACAATCTGTGGGAGGTTCGAAGGCTTGCCCTCGGCCGAGGACTCGAGTGCGTGGGGAGCTCCGGAGATAATAAGAGGACATCATGGGGGTTCTCGGCACTCCTAAGATTTAGTGAATTCGTCCCACACTCCCGCCATCTCCCTCAAGGACACCCATGTGAGGACATTTGTCCCGAGCAGACAACTCCGCTTTGACCTTAAGCCTCTGCGGTGGTGCAAAAGCTTAAAAATCCCTCCCAAGGCAGAAACACAAAAGTGATGGTGTCACGACGGCGTCGATCATCTTCCGAGATAAAACAGGTTCGTCGAAGGAAAACCTGTGCGTGCGAACAAAACAACAGCCAAAAATCGAGGGAACGATGACTGCGGGAAAACTCTGCCGAGAATAATGCTCAGAGAGAGAGAGAGAGAGAGAGACGGAATCGATGTTTTTTTTCTTCGGAAACCGCAGATAGCAATCAAATGTGTTAATTGTTAGAAAACGCATCAGATAATTTATCTGATGAAAGTATTTTTCCACTCATGATGATGATGATGACTGCTCTGTCTCATTCCCATTTAAAATTAATTCATTTTCGAACTTACGAAATGGTTTTTCGTTAGGAGAAATCACGACGGATGCTCGTGAACCGGCCTCCGCCATTTTCTCCAAATGCAATGGGAAATTTTCCATTTGCGCCGCTTTTGGCCGAAGCAACTCACCACTGACCTCCCCTCGAATCCCACCACCGCACCCCCGAGGCCACCCCGTGTTAGGGCCCTCCAATCGGGAGAAGACATCGGCCTTCGGGCGAATGTTACAACAACAACTTAAATTACCCTAAAAACAAATTCTACACCGAAATCCGGAAAGTGTATAATTCTCCGATAAATCTTTTTGTATTTGTGTGTCGATCAGATTTTGATTTGCCAACTCGTAATTATACTTTCCGAGCGAGTGGGCCCCGGGGCTCCTCCCCGCGGTGTGTGGGGCCTTCATCCCTTTGGTGGAAGAACCGTTCCATCTCACTCAAGGGGATGATGATTTTCTATCTGAATAAACCACCCTTTGTTGGTGGATCGATATGGGGAGACTCAGTAACCCCTGTGTACCTCTCCGGCACTGTTATTTGAATAATATAAATTATATATATTATTAATATGTTTAAGTTAATTTATTTATTTTTTACCAAAGTTTCAAATATTTTCATATTAAAGTCTCATTTTAATGCAAAAAAACAATTAAAAAGTATTTTGACAATACAAAATTTATCCTTTTCCACTCGTAAGAGTTACTTACAAAGTGAAATTTAATTAAAATGCTTTACAACATTTATAAATATATTAATTAATTAACAGAAGAAACAAAGAGTTTATCTTTAAAATGTATAAAAAAGTAACAGTAGAATTATACAATAGTATACTATCAATACTATCTAACAGTATTGGTAACTAAATAATACAACCCTAAAATAATACACAACCGTAAAAAAAATGTTACACTAAAATAACTGACTAAGAAACTATTATATCTTAAGAATTATAAAATAGTGTAATAACTAATAATGGGCAAAATATGATACTAAGAGTATTAAATAGAGTATTAAAAATAAGAATATTAATAACAGAGTATATAATAAATATAAGACTATTAAAAACAGTATTAAAAGAGTATAAGAAAAAGCAGAAGACTGATAAGAATGTTATGTTTTGTATATTTTGTTATTTTAATGCGACAAATATATTATTAATAGTATTAATAATAAAATCTTTACGTAAAATAATTAACTAAGAAACTATTATAGTTTTGTATTGTCAAAATACTTTTGAGCGTTACTGTATGTAAATGTATAAATTGTTTTTTAACGCTTTCCTGTGAAATAAGACTTTATATTATTATTCCTATTATATTTTTGAAGCGAATAACTATCATATTGTTAACGTGAAATGGTTAAAAGTTGTATTAATATATATGTTAGCGTGAATGACCGCAATTGGAGAATGTCGACAGATACCAAATATTTCATAACATTGTTGTACATTCCCACAATCACAGATATTTACCGGTGTAAGTCAGAAATAAGACATTCGAACATACACCAAACGACTGAGTCAATGTTAACATTCACCGGTGAAAGTCGAACATAGAAAGAAGACAAACTTCAGACATAAATAATGTTGGCTAAAAAAACCATCATATATACTAATATATAAATCTGTTAAAGGAATGTGTATATGTGTGTGCGCCGTTTTAGTTATCTAAGATCTAAAGAAAACCACCGAACCGATTTCCAAAGGACTTTTTCAAATAAATTATCTGCTCTCGAAAATAAGCAAAAAAGCCGACAAATCTGCACAAAACCCGTTTAGGTTTAGATAATTTTACGAATTCCTTTCTAATGTTAAAGGGTTGATGTTCCTTTTTTTTGCATTCGGGGCCACTTTGAGTATAGTGGCAAAGGGAATTAATGGAATTCGGGATTCCACATTCGAATGCATCCACGTTGCTCATGGTTGTATTCTTTCTGTATTAATTTTCACATAATTATCAGCGAATTGTTTTTAGATTTGATAGTAATTAGTTTGTGTGGATTTAGTGGTACTGGTTTTTTAGATTTTTTGTTGTAGAATTGATAGAAATTAGCGTGGGTTTAGCGTTAGTAGGTTTTTCAGTCTTAAAATCTTAATTTTTAGGACTCAGTACGATTTGGACAGTAAATAAATGACACAGCCTCACTAAACTTTCTCCCACTGCCATTTACTTTTGTTCAAACTCATTATATTCTACTGACACATGATTATACAGTTGTTATTTTTCATAAATACAGTAAATACACTGTTTGTTCAAAAGCTGTATCTAATTTTTATAGTTTAGTGGATTATGGTTTATAGTTTTTATAGTTATAGTAGATTATGGTTAGAGTGGTTTATGGTTTTGCATTCAGTTTTTCAGGAAATGTATTATTATATCTGATATTAAAGTACAGATACAGATATACAGTGCCAAGTCCCAGCGAGGGCGAAGCCCCAGCTGCCAGAATGTCTTTGAGCGCGAAGCCCCCCACTAATACATAAATTCACAAAGAAAACTCAAAAATATACTCCCAACGTTTTTAATAAAATACCTAAAAATTATGTAAATATTAAAAGAAATAAAAAATAATCTCTATAATAAAAATCCACGTATTAAAAAAGTTAACAACTTTTTTTTTTTTTATAAAATGAGCGTATAAGTTTAGATATGGTAATTGTTTGCAATGTGGGATTGGACATTCTCCCGGGGGGCAAAACATTCCTCCATCATCTCTTCCAGCAAAACAATGAAGCAATAAAATCATAAACAGCATTCCGGTTCGGGTGTTTAACGGCGAAGATATCGTCGCCATCGCTCAGCGTTCGCACTGAGCAAACGGCCGCGGCGGCGCATTTAATTTTATACCATTGGAAAAACGGTGAAATCAATTTGAGCAGTTTCGTTGCGAAATGGGGGCGAGGGAAGACCATAAACAAATAAAGTGCTACACTGAGATGATGTTCGGATTACAAAATTAGCGGTTAGCCGTCTGCTACATGTCCGCTATTCAAACTCAAACGAGATAACGACTGCTGCCGCTAAACAATCACTAACTCCACCTTATCGCGGAATTTTAATCACTCTCTCAAAATTATCGTTTTAGGGGAAATGGTAAAGGATTTTGGAAGTTCGTCCATCACAAGAGCCTTCTTTGACTCCTCATTCTCCAAACATAACAATGGCCCGATGATCGGTTGTTGGTGAATGGAGGAGGGCGAAGGCTAAACTTATTGTGGCCGCACAATGGCTCACTGACAGAAGCCCTCGGGGAGAGCCTCCAGGTTCGGTGAACCTTTTGTAGGTACCGAACCTGCAACTGTCCGAAATTTCTGGCCGAGTGCCAGCGCCATTGAGATCTTTGCCCCGGGTTTTCTGGGATTCGCCACCCATTCATGGAGACACTGTGGGAAAGAGCGATAGGAACAAAGCGGTGGAAAAAGCCGATTAATTTTTCTTTCAAAGCTAAATGCCCAAATTAGGTCAACCTTTGAACCTAAACATCTGCGAGTGAGGAACACGACAGAATCCATTCCTTTAAAGGTCGCCCCCTCCCCCAGGCCATGTTTTCATTGAAAAGAACCTCGGCGAACATCTCCGCTACAAACTCAGCGATTTCTCTCCCGGATCATTTTTCATCCGTCCGGGACATTTGCCACCGTCTCAAAAGAAAGGGGCCAACCCTAAAAGGAAAAAGACACGAGCAACACAGCGCCAACACCTCCACTCCGAGCAGACAACACGTGCCTCCGCCCGATGGCACCTCATGCACCCCCCCACATCAGCCCCCCCCCACCACTGGGAGGAGCCCCGACCGAGAGAGCGGCCCCAGCGCTACCTGCCAAGCACGCGAGTCCCCATTTAAGGCAGCCGGAGCCGCTCTGCCCAAAACGGGAAAGAAAACAACTTCTCGCCGCGATGGCGAACTGCACAAACAACGAGTTAGGCTAGTCGCTGGTCATGAGTCATTGGGCTTGATCTCTACCCGGTGCACGCGCTCCGCTGACATGTCTTCGCGGCGGACTTCCGCGCGGAATTGCGCCGGAATTCGGTGGTTCGGCGGCCGAAGGGGTGAGGGCGGACAGGGGAGGCGAACGGGGGTGGCGGGGTGGCGGCGAGAGGGCGGGAGGCGGTGGGAGCGGTGGAGGCGAGTGGTGTTGCGCGTCCGCGTGTGAGTCGATCGGGGACGTTGGCGGTGATTTGGGGGTGTCGGGGCGTCGGGGGTGGTGAAAAGGAGGAAGGAGGAGGCGTCATCGGGGGAGAGGAGAAGGAAGAAGACGCAGAGGTGAGTCTTTTTGATTTACTCTGGAGAATGAGCACAGAAACACCGACATAAATAATCAAAAAACATTCAAAATGGCGTCCGCCCCTCCCTCTCTACAACCCCCAAAAAATTCAAAATCTGTCGTCAACTTTCCAAAAAATCCAAGCCCGACATAACCTAACCCGGTTAAAAACAATGTCGCAATCGTTCAAAAATTCATTTAACCGAATTACACCCGAGAAATGTGTTGTAAATTCATTACCGTCGCAACATTTTGGGGTTCCGACGGATACAATTTGAAATTATCAGCCATTTTAGGCTTTTTTTCTCAAAGGGTGGAGGGGGGAGTCAGGTGCAACAACAACTTAACGGCTGCCATTCGTTCGAAAATAAAACGTCACTACGAAATGGGCTTATTTTAATCTTCGATAAGTCTAATCCGTTTGGGTTCGCAATAAAAAATCAATCAAATGAAGTTATATTGAGGCGCTGCATTTGGGGGGGGGGGGAGGGGAGGGGAGGGGAGGAAGGGGCGCAAGGGCTTCCGCATGGGGGCGACGACTCGGGGACAGGTAGAGCAGCCATCACGAGTGTGTTTATATTCAAAGCCGTCTCCCGTCAAAGCTCGGAATTAGAATTTTGATTAGGTCTGATTTGATTAGGGCACGGCTGTTCTGACTCCCGCGAAACTCCCTCGGGTGGGGAGGCTCTGACCCCGATCACTTGGCAAAAGCCACACTTTGACCTCACGAAATCCTTTCTTCTCCGAAGACACATCGACTTACATAATCAATCCGTGATTCAGGTTTTTGAAGCGACCGCGCCACATCTCGGCCTTTTTGCTCCGGCAAAAGGAAGATGAGAGGAGATGGTTATCTCCCCCCGGGGGGAGGGGGATGGGGAGGGGGAGGGGGATTCACAAACGCATGCGTGTCTGGCGAAACCCGAAAGAAGTCTTCGGGAGATCTTCGACTTAATCTCATCCAAATCGATGGTCCGATCCTTATGTGTCGGATTAGGTGATTGGGAACGCCCAAGACATCGGCTTAATGACGGCCTCATTTCGTTTGTTGTGGACCGTTAGCCTCTAATCCCTTTTCTCGTGGGATTATCCCGAGTCCCCGTTTGGCGAAAGGAGCCGAAAGACGGGAGGTGCACGTCGTCTGCTCCCGTGAGGACCGTGAGAGAGCGGCGGTCCAAACAAAAACCCGCATTGTCTCACAGCAAAGAAGAAAGAGAAACTCGAATGATATGTGATTTCTTCATTCTCAATTGATTAGCATTAAAAGATTATTAATCAACATATCTCAGCAGACAATGAGCGAACTGCGAAGAAACAAGTGCTTGACAATTAAAAAGAAACTTTTCGTTTCAATTATTCATCGGAACCCTTTTTGTTCCGTTTGTCGGAGAGGTTTTCAAAAGAACACCCCAAACATCTCAACACTTTCAGATGTTTTTATCTCCCCCCACCAGAAGAGAACGAAAGCCAGCCGACTTCTGGTCATTGAATGGTTCATCAACCCGTCGTGTGGAGCAGGTGACCAGTAAAAATGCGCTCGGGGCCCCAAAATGGGTGTTTTCGCCTGGGGCGACCTCCCGCGGGGAAGTCTCCCCCTGGAGGAACCCCCACGCGGGTGACCGCCCCCGAAAAACCCCCCGCGAACCCCCCAAAACCCCGAAAAAGCGAGCAGATGTTGGCGCGAAGGTGAGTGGGGCGGAGAGGGACCGGTAATTGGGCCCTCGAGTGCGCGCACTGAGCCCACCCCCGACGGGCATGCCTCGTTGCCGCATTCCACGGGGCCCCACATCCGAGCGGGGCCCTTCGCTCCGTGCCTTATTTCCTCTCCGATCCTACAGCAAGACAACCTTCAACCAGTAGCCAATTAATAGCAAAACGCTACATTCCCCGATAATATCGAGGCAGGGAACACAATGGAGCCGCTCTGTAATAAGCCATTGTGAAGGGAGAGCCGATAATGAAGAGTCTCGCAGACAATGGACTTTTCTTTTATTTTCGGAAGGGGACCGGGGAACCGTCATTATTAACGGAGATGATGGATACTTTTTTCTTCGTCTGCGCTCACACTTGCGAGATAAGCGTTTTAGATGAGACAAACTTTGTGCTGGGACTACACAATGGGAACAATAAAGGCGATCCGAAAAGGATATCGTTTGTGTAATGACCGTTCGAAGGGGTTGCGAACTCCAGCCAAATCAGCCCCATTCCCGCCCCTTGTTAAAATTCAAATCTCAACATTCTGATTATTTTTTTCGCGCCTTGCATTTAATAAAAAAAAAACCTGCTCCTTAAAAACGAAAAAAAAAAAGAGGCGACCCGTTAATGCTCTTCATCTCGCCATTAACCATGAATTATCGGAGGGGGAGAGGGCGGCGGGGGAGGGAGAATCCCATAATCGATCTACTTTTCCCCCTGCCTGCCTTCGATGGCGAGTTCTGGCAGTTTTCAACTAATAGGTGGGCTGGCTGCTCTGTCCGTTAATCATTTATCCTTTTACGAAGGTATTTCACTCTATTAATAATCCTTGTCGCGAGACAAGTGGCACCGCTTTCTGTCTTGCCAGGGCGCAGTCTCATTACTTTATCTTGACGAATTCACTCTTTGAATGAGGCGACGATTAATTACTGAGGCGACACCCCCGAAGGGCCTCGCTCCCCGGGCATCCGCCCCTGTGTGTCAGCTCAAACCAGACGAAACAACTCAAATTGATTTTAAATGCGCGCACACAGAGGATCCCATCTGTCTCGCATTTTCCCATCGTTCACGCATTGTAAAGGATATTAATTAAAAACCATTGAGGCGGTTTATTTAACGAACCGTGTGCGATCCCTCTGGAACTTCTGGAACAAAGGGAAGACAGTTGTTCGCCCAGAAGCTGTCGTTGGAAGGTAGGCTTTCTCCGCCCGGCGATAATATTCGCTTCATAATAAATAATAGGATTTGCTGGCACGATTTTTGACTCGTTTATATATGCTCGCTTGATAAATTGAATCATGTCAAAAAAATATATTTTCAAATGAAGAGTGGTCTTGAACTCTCGCAGCCAAGGTTGTACCTTACTGTATTAATGAAGTTTTTTTCCCGAAACCCCGGTACCGTTCTAGGCGTTATGTTCGATGTAATTTAATTTTATTCATAATCCACGAGCGAGTGCATTCTTTTTATCCCCCCGCCCCCGTCGCCGAATTCATTAGATTCCTTCGCAAACCGGTCATACACTGGCCGTCGCCTCGATTTGTGTGGTGGCCCCGAGCCCCGGGAAGCAGAAGACACTCCTCCGGTCGCACCACGCAAAGACTCCACACAGACAATTTCTGGAAAACGCGCGCATGCAACCCATTCCTACGTGGTACTTAATTACCGCTTTTCCCCGCGAATTAGCATTCACCCTCGGGCTGGTTTGCTTTGGTCTCTCTCTCTCTCTCTCTCTCTCTCTTCCCTCGCTGTGGGTTATTGTCCTGCACCCTGCACGACCACGAGCCAATTAACGGACTTTCTTCTTTTAATCGTCAGCAACTTCTAATTTAAAAACTCATAAGTGTACGCCTTTCACCTCTGCCCCTCCCCTCGCCGATGATAAAAGAATTCATCGTCTACGCATCAGCTATAATTAAGTTAGAAGCGTGGATAATTTGGATACAATTAGTTATTTTTTTCTTATTTAACTCAAGCAGTGGCGAAGCGAGGCGCCCGGGGCCCCTCCGAGGAGGGAGTGGCATGTCACGGTGTCCACTCTGTGCACCGCCCCCAGCAACCCGCTCCCAAACACCCCGGGACCGGAGTGGAGCGGTAGCTGTGACATTCAGCCCTCGCTCGCCATTAAACAGTTCGATAAACACAGGTTCGACCTTAACTGTGACAGGTCTTTCCCAATCGAGACTTGTCTTCATCAGTCTTCAGCTTTCAAACAGGAAACGCGAAGACATATGAGACCACCGCACGGGCAACCGGTTCCTTTCGTCCCGCCAGGAAAAACCCGAAATTGTCAATTGCATAAGGCAGTCCCGATTAGGCACACATTCGTTCCTCCCCCCGAAGAAGCCTCCTCCCGAGGGAGGGGGGAGCCAACGACTCCCGGTATTAAATTGAATATGCCACAGAGTGTGAATGATTGATTAATGGCGTCCGCGTCAGGGTCTATTAAGACGTCTTAATGACATTCTTCATTCGATGTGGCGAAACCATTTGTACCTATCTGGCGCAATCAGACGTGGGTTATCTCCCGCCCCGACAGGAACGCTCGCCCACTCCGGTCTTCTCCAGCAGTGGAAAATCAGAATCTTCCCGGAAATTATGTACAATGATACAGCTTTTCTTTCAGGTTGCCATGTTCTTGCGCCGTGTAATCAAAATGATTTAAATCGTGATTAAATCAATTTTTTAGTGAATCATGATTTGTACCCTAAACTCGACCCTGCGGAGGATGAGTCCGCCCCCTCTCGCCCCCCACCCGGTTTTCCTTAAAGTTTGGACCCGATGGAACCGCAAGGCGCGGCCTGGCAACACATGCCCCCGCCGAAGGATGCACAAAAAACCTGCGTGGCTCAGCACACCTCCGAGGACCGGTCCACCACAAGTTGAGATATTCGCGTGAACCCTTGGGCCCCATTCCGATGTTAAAATTGCTTTTCCTCCCATTAAAATTAGCTGTGAATCTCTTCCCCCGGGTGCCCATTTAAGTGAGAATACTCTTTAAAATTACATAATAAGTTGGCGCAAGTCGAGTTTCCTCACGGGGCTCCGGGGGTCGAAATCCCGCGTTCCCACTATTCCGGGAGGGAAGGAAACGGGAGCCCCCCGCGGCCCGGGCGCCGCCCCGGGACCATTCATTCGGCGAAGAAAGGCCTTTGATGGGCCCTCGGAGGAAACAATTAGTGGCGTTGTGCAGTGGGTGCATTGAGCAACCTGTACCTGAAGGGAGGCAGAACGCGTTGGTGTCGCAGACTTCGCCCAGAAATAAATAATAATGATAATGAAAGCATTTAGTGAGACATGAGAGTTGTTGAACTTTTGAACTTTCAAATTAGTCGGACTAAGGAGGCTGTGATTTTGCAGTCATGGGCTTGACTGATTATTCGAGGCCTTCTTCCTCCTCTCCTTTTCTTTCTTCCTCGGTAGAGATAAGGGAACACCGAGCCCTCCCCCTCCCCCTCCCCCGAAAGAGGATTGATGAAATACTTTCTGTCCAAATGAATGGGGCCAAAGACTTGAAAAATTATGTGAAACGTGGCGCTTTGACATTGAAACATAAGGACTATTAATCTAAATTACAAGCCGGGCCAAAGCGTCAAAATTTCCTCAGAAACAAGAAATGAAAGTAATTCACGGCGAGGGGGAGTGGGGGGGACGGGGCGGGGAGGGGAGGGGACTACAACTGGAAGAAGATAAGACTACTGCTTTTTTTCTACTCGAGACTTTGAAAAATTAACTCCGCCGCTTTCACTCATTTCTCCAAAGGAATCACGACTCGGCGCCCTCTTCTTCCGCTGCCGGAGCTTTTCGGGGCCCCCAGCGAAGGGGATGGACTCAGGTGAGGCCCCAATCGCCTCCTCTCATTTGCATCATTTTCAATCGAAAGGTGATTTCGGCGGCGGATTCAGCTCTTTATGCGATTTTATCACTCGGATTTTTATCACATCCTCCAACAACAAAGAGACTTTATACGAAATTCATAATAAAAACGTGCCCATCCTAAGAGCCATGAAATTAGCATTATTCAGTTGTAAAAGCGTCACAATTTCCAAGTGCATTCCGACAACGCCCCAAAAACGTCTCTTCTCTCTCTCTCTCTCTCTCTCTCTCTCTCTATTTGCGAATCTCTCCCGATTTTCGAACCTCGTCCAAACAAACAAAGAGGGAATTCCATTCTCTTCGGACTCATACACCTTCGATCTCCAGTGCACTGAGTCTGCTGGAATAAATCTGGAGTCGACTGCAGTCTTTGGGAGGAAGTTCTGGAGTCAACTGGAGTCTTCTGGACTAAATTCTGGAGTTAACTGGAGCCAAATGGACTCTTTGGGAAACTTATGAAGTTAACTGGAGTCATCTGGAGCCAACTGGAGTCTGCTGGGGAAATTCTGGAGTCGACTGGAGTTTGCTTAAGAAAATTCTGTTTTAACTGGAGTGTAACTGAAGCCTCTGGAGTCAACTGGGAAGCTCCCCGTCCAAACAAAAAGGGACTTCCAGTCTTTTCGGACTCATAAACATTCGATCTCCAGTGCACTGAGTCTGCTGGAATAAATCTGGAGTCGACTGCAGTCTTCTGGGGCAATTCTGGAGTCAACTGGAGTCTTCTGTGAGTCATTCTGGAGTTAACTGGAGTCATCTGGAGCCAACTGGAGTCTGCTGGGGAAATTCTGGAGTCGACTGGAGTCTGCTGGAAGTAAATTCTGTTGTCGACTGGATGTAACTTTGGGAGAAGTCTCTGGAGTCAACTGGGAAGATCCCCGTCCTTGCGAAAAGAGAATTCTGCAGGCTTTTCGGACTCATAAGCATGCGAGCTCCAGTGCACTGGAGTCTGCTGGGAGAAATCCTGGAGCCAACTGGAGTCTGCTGGAGAAAACTCTGTTTTAACTGGAATGTAACTGGAAGTCTCCGGAGTCAACTGGGAAGCTCCCCGTCCAAACAAAAAGAGAATTCCAGGCTTTTCGAACTCATAAACATTCGATCTCCAGTGCAGTGATTCCATTTATGGCGGAGATCACTAACATCGCGCACATCCCACATGGATATTAAATTTCACTTTTAAACTCTTCAAGGTCATGGGTCAACCATAAGTGTCCTCCAATCAATTTCATCCCGAACCTCGATTAACCTCTGGCGAATGAAAAAAATTGCCACACAGCTCACTCAAGTCAAAATATTTGCATATTTTTTATCATTTCCTTTGGAGAAAGGACGCCGTGTCGTCCCCAGGTTACTGGTCAAGAGGGGGCAGGGAACGGAACGATTAATCCATGTCAATGCAGGGGTCGTTACCCGCTGGAAAGAGTTACGAGCGAGGATGGTGGGAGGTGGGACACCAACAACCTGGCCCGAGGTTAACACCCGAAGCTGTTGGACCACTATTGCAGTCCTTGGGGCGGCGTTGCAACAGCCTGGCCTGACGTGCCACCCCCCACTATTTGTAAACGATATGTAACAATTCGGAAAAAAACTCTTTTTATTGTTGCTCCAACACAAAGCATTCAAATGTCAAAGCTACTTTTACAGCGCCAGCTCGTATTTAAATAACAAACCCGTCGCGAAGTAATTCAGAAGAGCATTAATCATTCCCCTTCTGACGGGCGCTGTCACTTCCCGGATTGTTCGGATTGACTCGGGGGAAGAAAGAGAAAAGAAAAAACAACAAAAACTCAAAGAGACCCTTTCATCGCCGCCAAACCCAAATTAGGATTCGATGAAAGCTTTATCGGGACGCCAAAAGGGTGGTTTTGCCAACGAGACGTCATTTACGTGATTTCCACTTTAAAACTTTAATTATAATATCAAATGATATTTGACACGCGAATAAAAAGATGAAGGGATGAAATTACATCCGACCCGTGACAGTTGTAGTCATTTGAGATTCTCCAAAAGATGTATATTAGGTGAGAAGATGTTAGCGGTGATTGTAACGTCTCTATCGCCAACTCACCCCTGTGCGCGCCTCCCCCGCGTCGCCCACGCACCCCCGAAGGCAGCGGATTGTTGCGACAACCGTCACCTTTTCAAACCCTCGAGGACAATCGCTCTTTGATTGTCTTCCTCTCTCAAGGTGGGCCGGACAGTTTCGCTCCCTCCCACGCGAAAACCGCCATCTTTTCCCTCCCCCCGCACCCCTTTCGCTCCCGGTCTTGTTTTTCGACCTTTCCACGTAATTCTCCGCCTTAACTCTCCGGTTGAGTATTCACTGCGAAGGACTTGCCGAGATTTGTCTCCTTTTCTCTCTTTTATTTGCTTTAAAAATAAAACCGGAGGTTAATGCTAATTTACATTTCACCTCGTCAATTTTCTTATGTAGTGTTCTTGAGCTCCTATTTGCTGAATGATCGTTTTTGTTTTTTTTTTTCTCCTCCCCGTTGCCCACGCGGTTCACCCCGATTCCAGAAATTCCTGAATAAATTTCCAGTGCATCGGCGTGGGGGATCGCTTTTTAGGATTTTCCCTCCCACCCCTCCCCCTCCCCCGAAAGTCTGCGACTCCCGAGTCGGACCTCCACGCACAGAGTGCTAATGTTTTGGGTGGCATCCGGTGCAGTGTGCCCCTTCCCCTCGCGAACCAGAACATAAATTCCCCGGGCGCAGACCTTGTTCGGATTATCTTTTCTCTGTAATCTAATCAGGCTCGCATTGGGGGGGCGGAGCGGGGGCGGCGGGGGGCGAATCGGCGAGGAATCCCGCGATTGCTGCCCGTTATAAATTAGGAAGACCAGGACGGCTGTCCGAGTTTCTGCATTTTTTCCCCGAGAGTTGACTCGCCGCCGGCCGAGTGACGGGGAGTGTTCAACCCCAACCGTTTGACGCAGAGAAAACCCCCGAAAGAGGCCCGAAAGAGAGCGACCCGCGGTTCGGCGATTAATAACCGCTTTGAATGATCATCTAATGAAAACATCATCATAAATCGATTTAGAATCATACCTAAAACCATAGATCAAAACCAATGAGGGAAGAAGGAGGCGGAAGGGGTTTGCCCGTCCGCTATCCTCCAATTAATATTACACATTAACGTGAAAAAGATTGATTGCGTAATTACGACGGAAGAGCGTAATTTCTTGGCGGGGAGGAGACGGGGGGGGGGATGTGGCAGGTTCAGGCACGCAGGATATTAATTCTCAAATCGCGGGTTTCAGGAGAGAAACATCAAATTTAAAATGATATTTGATTTCTGGTTCTCCTCCGAAAGAAAACATTTTATCTGCGAAAATCAAATTTTTTTATATTATTTATTAATTATTACATAGTTTTTGCTCATTCCCGGTCAGATACCGTTAGCGAATGTTTACTGTGAAAAATGATTCTTAATTTTTAATTGCCCCCCCCCCCAAAAAAAAAAAAAAATAAAAAGGAATTAATACAGAAATGAGAAACTAAATGGAGATCAGAGGCTCCGAGATAGGCTTTCGGTGCAGGCCGTGCAACGTTAAAATTTATTATTAATAAAGGAACCGGTAGCTCATAAATATTAATAAATGAGATATTCGACGGTAAATTATTTAAACGTAATGAGCCAATCGTGTGTACAGGGTGTCCCAGGGTGAGTTGTTGCCTCCGATAGGATCTCTGCCCCTTTTCGGTGTTTCGCACGTGTTCCCGGGCCCGTGGGGCCCCGTGGGGCCCGGTGGGAATGTGAACCCGACTCCTCTTTCCGGCCCTGACCTGAAAATCTGTCACTGAACTCCTACGATTACAAATTGCTACGTGAAAAATAACGTCGGTTGCGGAGTAGGTTAATCCGCTCCCCAGAGGTTTCTCATCTCGGACGAAAAAACTCGCCATTTTCTCTTTATTTTCTACGTGAGAACGCGTGCGTGCGCGAGGGGCGTGGAAATTTCTGAATTTCTCATACTTTTTTGATGGTTTCGTAAAAAAGCGTTCGAAATGGGGAGGATGAGGAAGCAGTCAATTCTATGGAATGCGAGCGAATCCAGGACAGGAACAAGCAGGGAAAGAAGGTACGGAAAACAGGGAAAACTTTCAGATACAGTAGCGCTCAAAAGTATTTTGACAATACAAAATATATCGTATTCCACCCGTAAGAGTTACTCAAAGTGAAATTTCAATGGCTTTCATTAAAATACTTTACACATTTGAAGAAACAAAGAGTTTAGAATTATAAATAGTATACTGCAATTAATTAATTAAATAATTAAATCATTACATACAAAGCCGTAAAATAATAAAATATATAAATGTGGAAGTATTTTTGAAAAATGATTGAAAGTACATAATATACAAAAATACGAATACAAAATATATGTAAATAAATAAGGGTAATTCCACGTGAAAGGGGTCGGTGGCCACAGGTCGACCCCCTCCGATTTTCTTCAAATTTTACAGGTTTGTACCTTAGTGCCTTGGATGAAAAACCCCCAAATTTTAGTTCGATATCTCCATCCGTTCCGGAGATATGGCCATTTGAACAAAAAATGACGCGTTCCATTTTCGGCGTCCGACTCGAAAATCGACAACTTTGCACTCCCGTCCTGCGGAACCTATCCAACCCACAAAAATGAGCTTTTGCATAGTGACAGAGCTTTACATGCTCTTTCGAATGGCATGTGTTTCAACTTTTTAGGTCTTATGGTTGCTGAGCTACAGCGCCTCGAAAACAGGTCTGAAAATTGGGCGCCAAAAAAATTTTCAATTTTCAACGCCCCATAACTTTTTTTTGCATTGACCGATTTCGGCCAAATTATGCATGGCGACAGTGCATCACTAGAGCTTCAAAATGAGCCATGTTGGACATTCCTAGCATCACCTCACCGGGAGCCATGGGAGTGCAAAGTGGTCGGGGAACGCCATTTTAGCGATTTTTGACCAACTTTGAGGCCAAATAGCAAAATAGTGTCATCTCAGATTTCGTTCTAACTTTGCTCGTTGAAAGGGCATATCTTAAGCTTTCGAACGCACCCGTTTCGATTTTAGAGAAACCACTCTGAGGGGGTGAAATCGCCCCCCCAATGTACCCATGTCAACGGCGGCCACCAACTGCATTTGCCCCCTCATGGAAACCTCGAATGCTTCCGATTTCGTTTGTGCACCTTCTTTGTATATGATTCTGGCGATTTGTGCCCCCATTTTTACATGTTTTCCGTAAAATATTCATTTTCTAAATTCCCTGCACGCCTACAAATTTGGTTATGCAACCATAACTACAAAAATATGCGAGTTTTAAGAGTTGTTAAGTTTTAAATTTTTTGGGAGATTTTTGGCCCACTTAGAAACGTTTCTCTAAGATAAAACCTGATGATTCTGAAAGCTTAATGTTTACACTATCATTATACGAAATTAGAAGCAAATCCCAGATGATACTTCTGAGATACATGGGTGGAAACAGGATGGGGGCTAGTGGGCACATCCTCTTGCACCACATTTAGGGGCCAATTTGACCCATTTAGAAAAGTTGCTCTAAAATGAAGTAACATTCATTTGGAAGCTTGAAGTATGTTCTATCCATGAACTAAATTAGAAAGAGATCACGGCATATACTCCTGAGATATTCGACTGGAGAGAAATATGAAGCCCGGGTAGCCGCTACTGCTTCTGCCTTCTAGGGCAAACTTCGCACATTTAAAAACGTTTCTCTAAGTTAAAACCTAGTGATTTTGAAAGCTTAGTGTTTACTCTATCATTAGACGAAATTAGAATCAAATCCTAGATGATACTTCTGAGATACAAGGGCGGAAACGCGATGGGGGCTCGTGGGCACAAACCCCTGCACCACATTCAGGGGCCAATTTGACCCACTTAGAGTAGTTGCTCTAAAATGAAACTATATTCTATGGAAAGCTTGAAATATGCTCTATTCACGTACCAAATTAGAAGAAAGTGCAAGAATACACAACTGAGATATTTGGCCGCAAGGAAAATGTGTCACCTTTTGGGCGGGCGCGTGGATGCAAAAACTTACTTTAGGAATAGCGGACGAACGGTAACAG